>MU226586.1:35899-98997 GCA_018584345.1 Thuja plicata | reverse complement strand
GGTGAATTTAATTTAATTAAAGTGCTAGGACTTTATACTTAAATTAACTCAATCATAGGGTTTATTTAGCTAATTGACATTTTAGGAATTAAATATAATCTTATCATTAATGTGGATTTAGGATTTTCTACATTTGACACTTAGGTCAAGTAGAGTCAGTCAAAACTCAGAATTGCCTAGTACAATAGGACTTTGATGATTCATAAGAATGACAAATGCAATAAAATTGGTTAGGGTTGAAAGATGCCAATCTTGGGGTATTACAATGTATATATATATATATATATACTTTGTGCTAAGATAAATCTACATTAAACTTTATTAAAGTAAATAAATTAAAGAGTGTAATAATAGATATGGTGCGTACAACTAAGAAATAAATTAATAATATCTATTCCTAAACTATTAACTAACCTCTGGTTATGGATGGTTGCATCGGTTGGATTTTTCCCATGCAACCACTCCTATAGCATATTTATGAGAGGTCCTTCTATAGAGGAGGGGGAGAGAGTATTTTTAGAAATAAAAATATAGAGAGGGAATTAACTGAAAAAACCTTGGGAATGATTTCCTTTGATAGTTTTAGGGAGATAGTTTTAGAATGAAAATTTTATGTGATTCGAGATCATAGAATTGGACAGAAGACTCCAGGGAGAGAGAGCTATCATGCTTTGGTGGAGCCTCTTGATCTCATTTTAATTGGATGGTATTGCATTTTTTTGAACTCCCTTGTATCATCTAGGTATTCTATTCCTTCTACCTTCTTTGCAAGACTCCATGTATGATACATACCTGAAAGAGACTTTTTCTCTCTCAACCTATTTTGTGTGTGTGTATTGCATTGTTCTTCTTCTAGAAGAAAATATTTGTGATAATTAAGTAAATGTATTATAGTTCTTTCATGATTTATTCTATGTCTATTTATGGTTTGAAAATTATTTTATACCTGATGGATTAAGTTCTATAAGTTTGGAATCATTTCATGTTGTTATTTACTTCTTTCTCCTTTAAGACCTATTTATGTTCTATGTTAATCCCCTAGGATGATCTGATGTTTTTTGTGTCATAATTTATGTTTCTGGAAGGTAATAGAGGATATCTCAAATGGGCCCTCCTAATATTTCACTTCTAGTGCCCAAAAACTTCCTAGTTATGGTCATTTATGAGACCTTGTCAAAATTTGCCTTGTTCTATGCCATTTGCGCAGGAGCAGAGCCACCTGCGCAAATCTGGGCGCGAAGTGCATAGCTTCCATGACCAAGTGTGGAACTTAACTTACCAAGTGTGCATCTTAGCATACCAAGTGTGCAGATTAGGTCACCAAGTGTGCAAGTCTTCTAGATTGATGGTTTTAGGGTTAAATTGATGTCTGGGGGTCCTATCAACAACCAGAGGCTATTAGGGTTTGTTTTTGGAATAAAATTATGTATTATTTCATTAATATGGTTTTAATATCATTCATGGTGCATTTTTGTGCCTCCTTATAGTTTTTGAAGCATTTTGAATGCCAGATTAGGGTTTAGGACTGTTTGGTGGACTAGGGTCAATCAATGATTCCCTAAACCCAATCCTAGGTTACTATATTGATGTTATGTTTTATGTTTTTATGAGTTTAGTGATGTTATTATGTTTTTTAGAATCCCTTTTGATGTATTTGATGCAATTTCCATGTGTTTTATCTATCTGTGTACTTGATTACAGTTTAGGGTTGTCCAAAGGAGTCAGGACAACCAGTGCTTTCCTAAACCCAACTGTTTGATGTTGTAAACACTTGTGTATATGTGGTACTTATCTTTATGTGCATTTATGATGTTTTTTAGAGGTAGGGAACCTAAGAAAAATAGGTGAGTGGCTCATAGTGAGGGGTCAGGGCCCTAAGTGGCTAGTACTAGGGTAACCCACTGGTGAGTTGTTTAATACAGTGAAAACTGTAATAAATTATGGGAAGGTTACTACACATTAAATAAGATAAGCCTTTCCTATGCTAGTAGTGCTAGTATAGACTACAGATGGGAGTGGGAGAAGGTGCTATTGTGATAGAAAAATCAAACAGTCTCGTCCCTATGAGAGATGTTCGGTTCTGCATGTGCCTACTTGGGGGCCGGGGCTTAGAGTTGCTTACAAGGGTAACTCAAGGGGTGAGGGATATTCTATGACACTCACCTAGCTTGTAGCTTTGATTTCCTACCAATTTTGATTATGTCCTTTTTGGTCCTTGTGATCTTCTTGTGTTTTCTGTTGTGTTATGTTTTGGGAAGGGCTACCATCACCTTAGGAGTATGCTAGTTGTTACCTTCTTGTGTGGACCTTGGTCTCTGTCTCCTAGCATGGGGGAGTGGAATATTGTTTGATCCACGTGGTTGGGTGGTTAATCTTTATTATATTGAGGTACATTTTGTGGTTAGGTTGATGTTCTTGGCTCCTATCCTTTCTAGATTTTCAGTTTTGAATACTTCTTATCATATATGAAAATATGTACTTATGCATGTACATTCTTGTAATTGTAAGCTCTTGTAAGGGAATAATTATATCTGATGATATATATGTATATCAATCTAAATCAAGAAATGTATAAGGGAATGGGTAGATATAGGAAAAAGGAAAGGGAAAAGAATATATGTTACCAATATGAAAAGATAATGGTTTAGGGTATTTGTTCACACATCTCCTAGTACTTTATGGTATCTAAGAAATTAGCTTAGACTTAGTATGAAATAATGTATTTATGAATGATTGTGATATCTCTTGATGTAAATTTGTAGAAAACTATTATGAATTGATGAATCAATGAGTAAGATAGGTATAGAATTCAATATTGGATTATGTTTACTATGTACTTCAAATGCGTATGGAATAATAAAGTATTAAGGGTATTGCTTACCTATTGAACATTTATCTCCCACCTGAATGCTTAATGAAAAGTGTAATTAATGACATAATTTTAAGTAGTGGATAAATCATATAATGCATGTAAATATGTTAGGAATGATTGTAGCATTATTCTTGGAACTTAATGCTAAAAGTAAAGGAATGATTTAGTAAGCTTATATTAATTAATCAATGCCTTAATATTTAAATGAATAGATTAGATTATGTTGCTTGACTAGTAGTGTTAGGGAACCTAAGAGGACTTAGATTAGTTGGTAATATTTCATTGAAAGAAAAATATTCACATCTCTTAGTAGTTAGTTGGTGTGTTCTCCTGGGTTCCTTAGCGGGGCGTCACATATTGAATCTTTGAACTAATTCAACATCCATGAGAAGAATGCCATGAACCCATGCATCAGCCTCCCTCCCATTTATTCCAAATGCTTCCTTTAAATTTCAGCTGTAATTTGTCAATTTGTCAATTTCCACTGTTCTGTAATTTCCAAATTCCTTATTCCCTTTTGAATCACCCTAAATTTAAGATTCCAACTCCACTTTGTAAAACTTTAGATTTTTGTTTGCAATATTTCTGTTGTTTTGAACATAAGAAATAATGATTCTTTCATAGAGGGAATTATAACTTTAAGTGCTATTTTAAGTGCAAGTTTTCACAGAGCTTAATTATGTCTTTTCAGGGTCACGTCAAGTCAGAAAATCTGGGATTATTTGGGAATTATGGTACGACACTTGTGCGAGAAATTTAAAGGTCTTAATTAAACAAGACATAAGTAAAAATTTGAGTTAATAGGTAATATTATGAGAAATGATAGGGACAACTAGAAATGACATGAGAACTTAATACACTTCTTTGCCCCCTATGAAATTAAGACAAGTGTCCACACTTGTCACACTTGGCACAGGGCAAGAAGCTGGCGTAACACCTTAATTATAAATTTATAGCAGTGTTAGATAAATTTATAGAAATCTATGTGCTAAAAGTGGAAATAAAGTGAAATTTGTACTTTTCATTTGGTTACCACATGCGTGAAAAAGGTGGGTAGAGAAAAACAAGTGCAGTGGATGCATGCGTCAGCTGATGTGGCTCTTATTTAAAACATAGAAATATGGAAAGAGATGATGACATGGAGGATGGGTGGGTGGAAGGTAGAGAAGTGGAATGGGTTGGAAATAAGAATATATAAAATGAATGGAAGTGGAACTTCATTTGAAAATGAAGTTTTTATTATGAGCATATACAAAGGAATGCTATGTTGAAGCTGCAGGAAGAAGGTTTGCACCCTATGCTACAGGAAGTATAACCTGTTGTGTTGTTGGAGTTGTATCCCTGAATTTCTATAGGAAGTTGTCTTTGGTCTGGGGCTGATGATATAGATTAAGTCAATTCCCATTGACTAATAGCTTGAAATGCACTGGATAAATAGTTTTCAATAGGACCTCTCTATTGTCAAAGACATGGTCTATTTCATATAGGCCCAACCATCTTGTCTATAGCTTTCCCTTTGTCTCTTGGAATCTAGAATCAAATAGTAATTCCCAATCACCTACTTGAAACTGTTTCTTCTTAATATGAGAGTCATGCCATTTCTTCCTCTATTTTTGTACTATCTATGTCCACTCTAATGCATATTTTCACATTTCATCCAAGGAGTTGAGATGTAGCAGACGGTCTCACTATGTTGTAGGAAGGTCAATGTTTAACTCTAGAGTAGTACACAATATTTTATGCTCTAAATTAATTGGTAACATTGCTACTTTCCCATATAGTAATTCAAATGGAGTGAATCTCTTGGTTGTCTTCCATGTGGTTCTATATGCCCAGACTACTTCTGAAAGTTGGCTGCTCCAGTCACAACGGTGTAGGTGAATTATTTTTGTTATAGTTGCTTCAATTTCTGTATTGTTGACTTCCTCCTGACTATTGGCTTGAGGATGGTAGGGAATGGAATTCCAATGTCTGATTTTATATTCTTTCATGAGTTATGTGATTAGGTTTGATGTGAATTGTGCTCCTGATTAGTTACAAGCTCTCATGGCACACTATAATGGGTGAATATTTCTTCATACAAGAACTTTGCTACCTTATGATCACATGCATGCTTCAAGGCCTTCACTTTAACCCATTTGGTTAGAATGTAGGTGCATACCAAAATGTAGGACTTTCAATTAGATAGAGGGTCTATAGGACCAATGAAATCCATGCCCCACTTATCAAATGGTGTGACAACCACTTGTAGCTGTAATGACATTTCATTTGATTTTGTTGGACAACCCATCCTTTGGCATTTATCACATTTTCTAGTATAACTAACTGCATATTTGTGAAGTGTGGGCCTGTAATAACCCGTTGTTAAGATTTCTAGAGCTATCCTCTTAGCTGGAAAGTGTCCTCTATAGGGCTCATTATGAAAAGCATAAAGGATATCATATGTTTCATCTTCACATACAAAAATTTTCATGACTTGGTCTGGACTAATATAGAATAGTGTATTTTTAATCCAAGATAATTGAAAACTTTTATCGACAAGCATTCTTCTGTCCTTAGGAGAGAAATGTGTAGGCATCTTTTCAACTGCAAGGTAATTAGCTATATCAGCATAACATAGACTCTTGACAAAAATATGAAACAAATGTTCATCAGGGAATATATCATCTATCATAGATGTATCATTGTCATCATTCTAGAGTCTTGATAAATAATCAACTATAACATTTGCTTTCCTTGGCTTGTCAATTATTATTATGTCAAATTCCTGCAAAAGAAGAAGCCATCTTTCTAGCCTGCCTAAGATGACAGGTTTGTTCATAAGATATTTGATTGTTGCATGGTTAGTGTGAACAAAAAATGGATAGCCTATTACATAATGGTGGAACTTATTCAAAGAATAAACCACTATCAGTAATTATTTTTCAGTAACTATATAATTTAACTCTGGCCCATGTAAAAATTTTTTAATATAGTAAATAACATTTTCAAGGTTATTAGACTTATGTCCTAAGAACACCTATTGCATTGTTAGAAGCATCTATATGTATGTGGAATGGTAAATCCGAATCAGGCCCTCTAAGTACTGGTGCAGTTATCAGAAGGGAATTGAGCTGCAGGAAGGATTCCTCACAAGATGATGTCCATGCAAACTCTGCCTCTATTGTAAGCAAGGTGTATAGTGGACTAGCTATTTGACTAAAATTTTGTATGAAGCACCTATAATAACCAACATGTCCTAAAAAGGATCTAACATATTTTTTCTTAGTAGGTATAGGCAATGTAAGAATTACCTCAATTTTTGTAGGGTCTACTTGGATGCTAGCTTCTGAGATGAAGTGTCCTAGCACCTCTCCTTCTTGCATCAACATGAAACATTTATCACTGTCGAGGGACAGGATGTGTTCTTCACATCTGATCAACACTTTTTCCAAGTTCTTCAAAGATTCCTCAAAAGTAACACCAAATGTGGTGAAATTGTCCATGTATATTTCCATGCAATCATGTGATATATCAACAAAAATGCTGATTACAGCCCTTTGAAAAGTGGCTGGTGCATTGAATAAGCCAAAAGGTAACACATAATATGCATATGTTCCCCAAGGATATGTAAATTTCATCTTCTCCTGATCCTCTGGAGCAATGCTAATATGATTATAATTTCTATATCCATTAAGAAAACAAAATTACTTCTTACCAGCTAAGGTGTCTAGAATTTGATCAATAAATGACAAGGGAAAATGGTCTTTCTTTGTTGCACTGTTCAATTCCCTATAATATACACATATTATCCATTTACCCCCCTTTTTAGGCACTATGACCAAAGGTGATACTCATTTACTGTTAGGGATTAGATAAATAAAATCAACATCCAACAAATTTTGTAGCTCAATTTTTATAATTTCTCTTAAGGATGGGTTAATTATTCTCTGAGGTTGGCAGAGTGGTAGAATACCTTCATTGATGAAAATTATGTGTCTACAGAGTTTTGGGTTCAAGAATTTCATGTCTCCATAGTCCCCAGTAAATGATTTTTCATGCTTACAAAGGAGTTGAGTTAACAATGCCAAATGTTGTGGTGGCGGTTTACTATTAACATGAAGATTGTGACCAGGAGAGAGACCCACATTAATTGTTAGCTCTAGCAGTGATACATCATGAATTGGGCTCTTAGATATCTCATAGGGTAGTGTTGAGCATTGTTTTGACACAAGCCAACTTGCTAGGATCTTGAAATTTGATTATCTGTCTTGAAAGAATAATGAGGTTATTCCCAAGGTTCTTTGGGGTCGGGTCACAACCTGCTTGGTTACTCAGTTGAAGATAAATGTGATTTTTCACAAGGAGGCCTTTGCTGGTTTGTTCAAGACATCAAACTGAAAAACACTTTAGTTCTTTTTGGTATTTTCTATTTTAGCATATATGGGTATTATAAATAAATTTTGTGTTTTCAAAGATGTTACGTTTTTAGAATTTAAAAGATGGAAGGGAGTAGAGAGTAGAGTAATGATAAATAAGAAAATGATTGAAAATGAGATCCTACAAACATAAACCATTGCAAAACCTTCCTTGTGAATTAAATGATGGGAGAGATTTGGAGTAAACCCTCAAAACATAAATCAGACCAAGTCACAATTCACTACCCCATGGATGCAAGCGTTTAGAGAGAAAACATATTTACTCATGCAAGATATTCAAAATCAATCAAATTATGGAGCCACCAAGATGTGCTCACCCACAAGATATATTTATCATTAAGCCCAAATATGATCTCTTCCACACATTTGTCACAGCAAGGTAAAGAAAACAACAACAAACTCCAACTAAAGAAATGTGAATTTGAAGCACAATAAACAAGAGGCTCTCTGAAAATAATGAATAATGCAAGCATACATCCAATAATTTTGCATAGGTAGAAAAAATTCACACACCATAATGAAGCACCAAATGTATATCTTTATTGCATTAGGAATCTGACCCTTTACATTGATTTGTGATTACAATATATAGAGTTTCATCCACAACTCTGAATTCTGAATTTAGGGCATCAAAGAGAAAAATAAATTAAACTAAAACTTTGCTGAAAGAGAAAATACTCTTAACTAATACTAGATAACTTTCATGGATTCTTGAATCCATTTACAATCAGTCTTCCCATACAAAGAGGGTCAAACCCGCCAAGAAGAAAAGAGAAAAGGAGGGTTTCTTCTGATAACTTGGAGTCTTGTTCTTGTTCTTTAGATTTTTCCTTGAATTCTTTGTCTGGAGGCTCTTCTAGTGGTGGAGACTGGTAAGAGACCCTTAGTACCTTCAAAGTGAACTCAAGTTAACCATCAATTTGATCTAGAGCTCAATTGGTGTGCAAAAATGTGATCTTACTGGAAACACCCAGATGTTTTTGGACCCTGACCTCACCTCCAAAAATTTTAATGCCTCAAAATTTCTTAAGTGTTTAAACAATCAAAATTATGATCCAAAGTTTGGACTTGTTGGTGGCCAAAAAGGCCAAAAGGTAGAAAAAATGGAGGTCCAAAAGGCTGAAAAACCTACAAGGCTGAAAGGCTGAAAAACTGGAGGGTCAAAAGGCCAAAAAACCTGGAAGGCTGAAAGGCCAAAAAACTGGAGGGCCAAAAGGCCAAAAAACCTAGAAGGCCAAAAGGCCACAACCTACATGCCCCTAAAAGGCCAAAAGGCCAAAAGGTTGAAACATAAAAACCTACCTTAGGGAAATCTATTAAGTGCTTGGAGACTACTTCTTCAAAATGTTCAGTGGTCCAAGGGGTCAGTTTGGAAATACTTCTAGGTGTGTAGCCCGGAGCCTTTGTATGACCTCTTGAACTTCCTCATAGTTTATCTTCTTTCTTTTCACCCTATTGACCCTTTATTCTTGCTTCTCTATGAAGGTATTTAGCTTGGAGGCAAAGAAATAGATCTCCTCTACATGGTTTATCATCCTTGTCATTTCTTCTTTTGAATAAAACAATTACTGCAAGGCTTCCTTAGTTTCTATGTTTGCCATAATTACTCTGAACTGTTGGACCACTTCTTTGGATGGCCATAAGATATGCTTATCTTTTTCCTAGTACAAGTCAAGGCCAATCTCGGTGAATAAAGCATCTATTTCTTCCACCCATTCCAAGAGTTCCTTTTGCTTCTCCAATATGGAGGCTTGAGATTTTTCATACACGCTAATTATCTTGATCATGCACTTGATCAAAGTCTCAAAATTATCTAGCTCCTCACCTTCATATATCTTTACCAGGATCTAGAAGTTCTATTTCTTGATGATTTGTAAATCTTGGAGGGCGGCTCTCCATTTGCTTGTCTCAGACTCTAGGCCAACCTCATTTGTCATCAAATCAATTAAACTTGTAGCCTGTATGAGAATAACCCTATAGGTTTTGAATACCCATTTGATGGTACTCTCCCCGTACTGCTCAAAATGTTCCTTCCAATATACACTTGCTCAGATGAAGGATGGTTTTAACCCTGCTGGCAGGTCTGGGATGTTTCTCTTATCCAACATTGCCTGTAATGAGGCTTCTGGGCAGTTGGGGTCAATGGGGCCAACCATTTTGTGAATGAACCTCTTCAAGGCTTCATTATTTTTTGTCAAGGTTTTTATGGTCTCCTCATCCTTACTCATGAAGCTCAGATCATGTTTGAGCCCTAAAGATACTAGCATCTTTCTCCCTTCCTTGGTGGGTTCCCCCAAATCTACCTCCTCAAATGTATAGTCTTCCAGAGTAGCTTGGGCTTGAGAGGTGTTGGCGGATGGGACTGTAACTTGTGCCTTCTAGTGCCCCCTAGTGTCCTAAGTGACATAGGACAATTTCCATGCTGGTAACATGATTTTTGTCTGATGAAAGGATTTCCCTAAGGATGCTATATATGTATTTTCCCCTTCCTCATCATATGTATAAGCTTTTTTTCTTAACTGCATCTCTTTATTAAACCATGTGGGCTTACTAGATGCGGTGACTGACTCATATGGGGTAACCTAAAAAACTGAATCCAAATTTTGGGACCCTTGAGTCACCTCTTTATTTATCCCTTCTTCTTTTTCTTATCTCTATTCCCCTTCTTTCATTTCTTCTCGATGTTCTTATTCCTCTTCTCTTTCCTCTTTTGCCTTGTCTTCTTCTTCCATTATCTCATCTTGTTTTTCCTGGCCTTTGTTTTCACCTGCTGAGGAGATAACCACCCCTTTAGTATTGAGACCAGTCATGAATTTTAAGGTGGTTTCAAAAAGTGACACAACCTCTATGATTTTTTATCCTCTAGGGGCCGGGATGTGGCAAGTCAAAGGGCTTGATGATGGTGGAGCAGGTGTTGGGATATTTGGGATTAGAAGTGGAAGAGTAGTTGGCAGAGTTTGGAGAAATGGTGGTGGAGTAGGAATAGGAGGTGGGAGAGTATTTGGTGGAGTAGGAATGGGAAGGGGCATTGTAACAATATTGGCTTCTATTGTAGGCTCATTAGTAGTCACCCCTTGGGTGATTGGGGACTCTTGATTCCCGAGCCCTTGATCCATTTTAGAGCTCTCTCCCACAATGGGTATATTTGGCTTTGGTTTAGTAAATTGAGTGGGAGGTGGAGTTAGGGTTACCTATGGTTAGAAAAGAGAAGGACCACTTGCATTGTATCTAGTTGCATAAATTGGCATGTCCTGGCCTAGATCTAAGAAACCTTCTAGATCCTCAAAGTCTGACATTTGGAACTCATCTGATCCCAGAGCATCCAAGGGATTATCTTTCTCTTTAGGATCCTCTTGGTGTTTCCTACTGGTCTCCTTTGCTCTTCTTTTTTGAGACCTTGTATTTTTTACTAGAGGGAACTCTCCCTCTTCCTCTTCTTGTGGGTCCTCTTGTATGGTTTCTAATTGTGGAGATGCATAAGCCTTTTTCCTCTTATATATCTTTTTCCCTTTTCCAGTGGCAGGAGAAGGTTGTCCAAAAGTGGAGGGTCCTTCATCCAGTGAGACCTATGCTAGCCCTGTGGGAGGATCTATTTTCCTAGTCATTCTTGTTTTAGGGGATTTGGGCCTTGTGTTTGATTGATACTGCATTGCACATTCATGGCCATATACCGTGCTTGGCTTCTATGGTGGTGCCTTCTTGTATTGCAACACTATGTTTATCTCCCCGCATTGTTTATTCACCTTCTTGGGTGGATCCATAAATGTTTTCATAGGTATTGGGATCATCACAATTCATCTATTGTTCTCATCACATGCATTTCCCAAAAATTTATATCTTCATTTTCATCTTTATCAACCTCTATGTTCATGATGGGCATGTCATATATCTTGTCATCTATATAAATGGCCTCTAGGACCTCCTCTGAATCATACTCCCAAACTTTTGAGGGAATAGGAGTCTTTATGACTTCTTTATCCAAGGTAAGAGTCATTCTGCAATAATCCCAGATTTTGACCTCATGGTCATCTATGCAGTTCATCTAGTGATCTTCCGGGTGTGGTTTGTGAATGTAGAACTTGCCAATAATGTGGCTGTAAGTGCCTATAGGGTCAAAATAAGGCTACACTGTGCTATAAAGTTGTAGGGGAAATTCATCCCATTCAAAGGCCAAATATTTACAAACCTTCATATCTTGTAGGGTATATGGTCCCAGTGAGATGTGAAAATCCAAAAAATGTTTCTTCTTGTGCTTTATGTGTTCATATGCATCTACAAGTTGCCTAGCCATCTCCAAAATGATTATCCAGTTGGATGGATACCTGGGCAACTTCTTTTGTGTGAAAGTTGATCCCACTATCTGAATGTAAGTGAAATTTTTGAATTGTATGTAATAAGCCCCTATGGTCCTCACTTTGGCGACTGCTTCATCTGACATCCCTTTTGCAAAATCACCCTCAATGGTTTGGATGATTGCAAAAATGAAGGTGTCATTGACTATCCTGTAGTCTGGGCTGTCTTTGGACATTTTTTCCCTTTTCTGTACTTGGGGGTACATGATGTGAGGCCATGCATTGGGATCATTTAGTCTTCCCCTCTTAATGAGTCCTAGGTAATCTTCCCATGCTTCCAATAGGTACACCACATAGATACTCATGTAAAAATTGGGGTTGTGTTTCACTTCCACCAACTATTCATCCAACTTATTGCTGATGATGGTCCCCTAATCGAGCCTATCCCTGTGGCCTCTAATTCTTTCTCTTAGGATAATTATCCAATTCTCTAGTTGGGAGGATTGTGGTAATCCATATACTTGGCTCAACATTGTTATGGATGCCTTAATATCATCCTTCATGTATCCACTCCTTAAGTCTATCTTGCGCAACTTAGTTTTGGGGAGAGGCTGCTCAAGGTAATTGTCATTGACTATTTCATAGGCCTCTTTCCCTTTGTTCCTGAACCATAAGTTTCCCTTTTCTATGAAAAATTCATAGAAATTTTCTATGCCTTTGTGGAGGTGGAAGACATCCTCTATGATGTTTGGCCAAATATCCAATACTACTTGGCCCTCTATATTGTGAACCACCCTTTTGTCAGAATCATAATGGTGTGCCAAGGTCATGATTAGTTTAGGTGAGGCCACAACCACTGGGTGGGCTGCTGCATTGACTAGTCCTACTAATACTAGTGTGGTGAAATCCTTTGATCTCCTGATTGGTTGGGCACACCTTGTCAGGAATTCATCCCAATCAACATTCCCAATATTAGTATCAGTGATTTCAATATGCTTGTTGCCAATTTTTGAACGGGGAGTGTTCCCCTTGTATAGGTACTCCATGGGTGACACAATCTTTTTCTCAGGCATTCCTGTAATAAAACATGCAAGTATCAGTATCTTATTTGAAGCGAAAACTAAAATAAAGTTGACTAATCGAAGAAAAAAAAAGAAAAAACTCTCTAAGCAGCCAGGAATGCAGATTTTTGCACTTTCTACCTATTTAGGGTTTCAGGTGCCAAAAATGGGTCTAGAGGCCATAAAGACCAAAAGTGTGAAAACAACCACTGTTGACGAGAAAGCTTCGTTAGAATTTTCAGCATCTAAAAGTTTGAAGGTTTTTTGCAGACGTCAAAAATCTAAAATTGTGAATCTTGAAGACGGGGTTTTTGGGGATTCAAACTTGTAAGAATTTCAGACCTTTCAGAGGTCCAAAATGCCAAAAAGGCCAAATCTCTAAAATTGTGATGAGTGACAGGGCTTTCAGTGATTCAGAATTGTCAGAATTATGGACCTTTCAGAGGTATGAAATGCCAACAAGGCCAAATCTCTGAAATGATGAAGACTACAACTTGACCCAGTTTTTGGTCTTTTGGAGGCCAAAAACCTATGACAAAGGTCGCAACCAAAAATGAAAAAACCCTAACACAATAAACTAAAAAGGAAACATACTCAACTTGACAAGGAGGGACTTCCCTACTAAACTTTGAAGGCGCCAAGGGCCCTAAGAGACTAGGGGAAAGGGAAATCTATATTCCCTAGGCCGGAAAAGCACCAAGAGTGAAAACCCTAAAACCAAACCAAGGAGAGGAAGAAAAATATGAGACGGTGAAGAAGGAACCTACCTTGAAAGAGCTAGGAGTAGGGGAGGATGACATAAAAGAGCTTGGAGGTGCGGAGAGATCAGTCTCAAGGATCGGAGGCAAAAATGACAAAGTCATGAGCTATTAAGGAGTTTGGAGTCAAAAATGTGAAATGACTCAATTTAGGGCCTCTTAATCACTTTCTAACCTACGGGATTACGTCTGTATTTTCAGTGTTTCAGGGTCTGAAAAACTGAAAGTCAGGGGGTAGACACCTTCGGCCTTTCGGTGTTTTTGGAGGTTGAAACACTGAAAGTGCTGACTTTTAGCCTTTTAGAAATTTTAGAATTTTAGAGTACTATGGTCCTCTGAAAGGCCCAAAAAAGGAGTCTTTGTTTTATCATTCTGCCATCCTTCTTTTGAGACTAATGGGCGAGGACTAAGGGGGGCAGACCAGACCAAAAACCAAAAGACACAAAAAAGGGGGTCCCCATGGTTAGAGGACCAAAAGATGGGGTGTGTGTTGTGAACCCAAAACAAATAGCCCTAAAAAAAGGAGGAATGACCAAGGCATTTCTTCATCATCAATACTCTTCAAAAATGTAGCTTTGCAGTAGAACGAAACCAAGAGGTGTTGGTGATGACAATTTTCCAATGACTTCCAATCTGAGGTTTTCCACTAGTTTCCTAGTGTGTGTTCATGTGTATTCATATCTTGACCCTTGATTGTGGTAATCAGAACATTTTCCAGCTTCTCCCAACCTTCGCCAAGTATACCAGGGTTTCCCAAAAAGAGCTTTGCTACCAGTCAGGCATTCATAGCCCCAAAAACATTTTCCCCAAATCCCAAGTATAACCTTGCTCTACTGCCAGTCATGCTTCATATCCCTAGTAGAGGTTGTCATAGTCACCCAAGTCTATTCTATCTACTAGGCTATAACTTTCTTGCTTTTGAGAGTTTTGTCTTTGGAAAATCATTTTACTCCTTTTGCGTGCTTTTGAAATGTGCCAAACCTTAAATGTTAGTGTATTCCATGTGTTCAGGTCCATAATAAATTTTTTTTTTGGTATTTGATTTGATCTAAGCAACGATTAGGCTGTGTCACCTGGATCCCACACTTGTGACCTCTTTGGGGCACTTTTCTTTTGTGTGCTTCTTTTACTCTATTTTTCAGCTTTTTTTTTATTACCTTTGCATCAAGTTCAAACTTGGGTTCTGGGATCAGTGGGTACCTAAATCTACACACTCATGCTGGTTGCAACTGACAAACTCCCAAGACACCAATGCTCTTAGGCATCATCTCTTAGTGTGTTCTGTAATCAAAATGACCAAGCTTCGAACTCCTTCTTGTTTGTCAACGATAATTATCACCACTTTGCCTTTTAGGAGTATCCCTTGAATTGTACGTGTCTTTGTAGAATTTGAATAAGAAATAACCCTCCTCTGATCTACGAACTACCTTGGAATGGATCCAAAATATATTGACCCAAAATGACAAAATGAGCCCCGAAAAAAGGAAAAAATCACCGCGAATGGAAGAAAGGACTGATGGAAAGGGCGACAAAAAAAAGAAAAAGGAAAGGAAACAAAGAAGAAAAAAGGGACTATGGTACAAGGGATGGAAGGAAATCCCACTTAGGATCCAAAGTAATGTTTGAGGAATTTCCCATTGACTAGAAATGGGGTCAACTCTCCATTCATAGTGCTGATCCTAAAAGTGTTTTCCCCTAGGATCTCTGATATCTGATAAGGGCATGTCCACAGTCTTTGGAACTTGGTATGGCTGCCTAGCTTTTCTTTCACCTTATCCCACATTATGAAAAGGTTAGAGATCTTGAAGGCTTTGATGGTAGCTCTCTTTTCTAACCACCTCTTGACTATGGCTTGATACTTTGATACATGCTCCAAAGCCAATGTTCATTTCTCCTCTAGGTTAAGGAGATTCATGAGCTTGACTTGTACTCGATCTTCTCCTCCCACATATTGGTCCATGAATCTAAGGACTAGGATCTTTAAGTTCATAGGGAAGATTGGTTGTAAGCTATAGACCAGTTGGTATGGAGACATCCCTAGTACATTTTTTATCCTTACGTGATCAGTCCACAAAGCCTATTTTAGTTGTGTGTGCCAATCCCTGGGGTTGTCATCCAGGAGGTGTTTGATCACTGTTGTTAAGTTCTTGTTTGTATACTTTGCTACTCCATTACCTTATGGATAATAATTTGAAGAGAACTTGAGGATTACGTAGTTTTCAAAGGCCTATTGTGTGAGCGAGGCAAAAGAAAAAGAGGGAGTATTGTCACATACCAGATAGAATGGCATCCCAAACCTGGTTATGATGCACTCCTCCAAAAATTTGGTCACGACCTCTGTAGTACAATTCTTCAGTAGTTGAGCCACTATCCAACATGTGTAGTAGTCAGTAGCTATCAAAATGAACTTGTGTCCTATAGATGAAGGGGGTTAATCATTCCAAAAAAATCTAAGCCCCATTGTGTAAATAGGCGTACCTCATATACTGGTTGTAAGGGCATTTTAGGGTTTCTCTCTCTCATTGTGCTTGACTAGCAAGTGTGGAAAGCTCTCACATGTTCGCTAGTGTCTCTAAATATTGTAGGCTAGAAATATCCTACCCTTAAGATTTGGTGAGAATTTGCATCAGCTGACCCATGTCCCATTCCATATTTGTCATGGAAATCTTCTAGGATTTGCTTTGCCTTGAGTTTGTCCAAGCACCTCAGGTATAGACCCTCATAATTGCATTTATATAGTTGTTCATTCTTCAATAGGTAGGAACTTCTTTTGACTATCAAGGCTCTTCTCTGGGAACCAATCATCTTCTCTTGGAAATATTTTTGCAATAGATAATACACTATGTCTTGATACCATACATCATTGATCACTCCCTGATTGGTGTAGGTTTTGCATACCAGACCCTCCTCAACCTCAGAGATCAGATTTGTAAGGCCTTTTCCCCTTACTAGTTTCATTTGTTGGATTTCAAGGTCAAGCTCTTGGAGGATTTCCATCCATTTTCCTCTCCTCTCTCCCATCTCGTTCTACATCAAAAGGGACTTTATGACTGCATCTAGAACTATCCCAATGAATTTACTTCTGAAAATTTAATGTCTAAACTTTTTTACCGCTTTGATGAGAGAAAATGACTATTTATCTAGGTTTGGGTATCTGAGCTCAGCATATTTGAAAGGGAAACTCATGAAAGCTATGGGTCTCTTTTCTTCACTGTTCTTCTTTTGTGTGAGGATGCCTGCACATGAGTGCTCAGATGCAAAAGAGTAAACCTTGAAAGGGATAGTTTAGTTGGGGCTGACCAAAACCGGTGTCGTAGCAATGAAATTTTTTAATCTGTTCAAAGGATTTCTTGGCTAGGAGATCCCATTCAATCTTGGTGTCTTTCTTGAGCATGTCATTCAATGATTTTACTATCTCTGTGAAGCTACTAATGAACTTCCTTACGAAGTTGATCTTCCCGAAGAAAGATTTCAGTTCTTTACAGCTATGTAGTGGGGTTAAATTTAGAATGGCCTCTACCCTTTTGGGATCTATGGCTATCCCTCTCTCAGAGATGATATGTCCCAAGATTTTGCCTTTAGTTACCCCAAACACACAATTCTTGGGATTGAGGGAAATCCCAAATTCCCTACATCTTTGAAGGAATTTTCTGAGGTCATTTAAGTGGTCAGCTCTTTGTTTTGAGAAAATTGCGAGATCATCCATATAGATGATAATGTACCTCCCAACTAGTCCCTTGAAAGCTATGTCCATTTCTCTCTAAAAAGTGGCCCCAGCATTAATCAGTCTGAAAGGCATCTTGTGGTAGGTGAAGGTTCCCCATTTAGTTGTGAATGCCATTTTTAGCCTGTCCTCTTCCTACAACATCAACTGGTTGTACCCTGAGTAGCCATCTAGAAATGACATCATTTGGGACCCGTTGACCCTTTGTAGCACTTCATCAAGAGATGGGAGGGGGTAATTGTCCTTTTGAAAAGACTTGTTAAGGTTCCAAAAATCCACGCACAATCTAATCTCTCTAGTTTTCTTTCTCACAGGTACATGGTTTGCAACCCAAGTGGAATGCCAGATGGGAAAGATGATTCTGGTATCGAGCGAATTCTAAACTTCCTTTTGGATTAAGGGTTCCATAGTAGGGTTCACAGGCCTCTATCATTTCCTGAAAGGCTTGGATTCTGGTTTTAGAGGGATGTTGTGCACTATGACTGAGGTGTCATATTTTTTTAATTCTTCATAGCTCCATGCTATGACATCTTGATATTTAGTGAGGAGCTGGACCATTTTCTCTTTCTCTTCTTTGGTTCCTACCTTTCTGATGTGGACCTCTCTAGGTTCCTCTTCTATGCCAAGGTTGTATGTATCACATTCTTTCCATCAGGTGTTACATCTGGGCATCTCCTTACTGCAGTCTTGTCATTGTAAAAAATCCTCTCTAGTTCTACCATCTCTTTGGGTATGGCATTGGTCCTCAGATTTATGACACCTTGATCATCAGGATCTTCAGGTTCAACTGCTTCCTCACCTCCCTTTTCATTGTGTATGATATGTTTTTTGAATGCACCAACACACATAATAAACTCCAAGATGTGTTGATCATCTTGGAAGACTTGAAAATTAGTGACATTGTCTGGAATAGCCGGGGCCACGACAAGTTCAACTGAGAATTTCTTTAGCTTGGATTTCTCCATTGGATGTAATGAACTGGCTGAAATGGCTAAGACATCAATGACAAAATTCTTTCTCCCCGGGATGGTTTTGATGTCGAAAGTATCAAACTTGTTGATTAGGTCCTATGCTCTTTTTTAGTAGGTTGAGAGCCTTTTATCATTGTAAGTATACTAACTACAGATCTTCTTGATGACCAATTGTGAGTCCCCTTCCACTGTCAGGATTTTTATTCCCTTTTTGTGGGCTAGGAGAAGCCCGCAGACCAGTGCTTCGTATTCTACAACATTTTTAGTGCACAGAAATTGTAACCTATAAGCGACATAGAAAGACTTCCCTCTTAGGTTGATCAATTCGATCCCCGCACTTGCCCCATGTTTACATTTGGAACTGTCAAAGTGCAATTTTCATATTTGGGGTTGCTTGGTAGGGTTATACTTGGCTAATTTTCTCTTGGGAGAGCCTGTGGTTTTGAGTTTTCCCCCTTTTCTCCATCATTATCTGATGAGGGTAATCCACCTGTCTCTGGGGTATGTCTAGGTTTGGGGGTTTTAGAATTTTTACTGCCTCTATCTTCCAACATTCCTTTGTAAGGGGGAATGCTCTATCATCAAAGGTAGTCCAATCACTAAGTATGTTTAAATCAGGACTTCTATCATCAACATCCAAACCACTATCCTGGTTCTGATGTGAAGTGTTTGTAGGGACTGGGCTATCTGTTTCTGGAGGGGTGTTGCTTTTGTCCTCGATCTCAAGGATGTCCTCTTTTATTGTCAGTTTTTCTGATACCTCACTTGGTAAGGTGATCTGGGCCGATACCCATGATAATGATTCATGGGAATTGGGGCATGTGAACTTAGAATGGCTAGCCTAGTGTAATCGGTAGTACCCTAGTAGTAACAAAATGTTAGGGTCTGCATCCTGACCCAAGTGTCATAAGATAGCTATCATGTTGTTGATGAAATGTTGGAAGATGTCATAATTAATATCTGATTCTAAGAGACCTATAATGGGGCTCTAGTCTGATTCTAGGCCTTCTTGGATTTGGAACATGAGGATGTCATATATCTGATAAGTTCCCAAGTCTATCTGGGTGAACATGATTTCATTCAGGGCATTGTACTTAGTGATCATATTTCTTAATTTAGGCTCTACATCTATTTTTATCTGGTTATTCAGACCCCTCCATGGTATCCACAACTGAGTGAAATCTATGGAAAGCCACCCTCTCAAGAACTTGGTCCATTCTCAAGTTAGCAACATCCCATAAGTTTCAAGTATGTCTACTATATGCACATTAATGCATTCTTGTATTCTAGGATCTACAACCAATTGAATGTGTACATCTTTGAGCACACCAGTCACCTTGACCTTGATTTTATCCAATTGCATCAACACTCGGTTCGTTACTTGGGGCACCATCCCTAACTTCTAGAAAATTAATAGTGGAATGATGTTGCACGAAGCTCTTGAATCAATTAGGCAATTGTGTAGGTTCTTTCCAAACATCCATAAACTGAGTAAGAATGATGGGACCTCCATCTTATCTTTGAACATTGTGGGGAACATCTCAGATGTGTTGAAACTAGATGTAGGTGTCCTTGTATTGTTGGTTGACGAGCCAGGTTTTGAGTGGTCCAGAGATCTTAGAATGGCCTTCTTTTGAGATGGGAAGCCTTGCAGCAATTCAAACATAGATATGTTCACTTTAGTTTTCTTCAGTTCATCAACCACACTATATTTGTCACTTGACCAAGCTGCACCTCTGTAACCAACATGTGTACTCGCTATAGGGGTGTGGGACCATTCAAACCTTTAGGAGGCATGGGGTTGTTACTAGCCTAATAATCTAGTGGGGTCGGTTGTTTTCTTGGGGGAATACCATTAGTGAGAGGTTTCTTTCTGCTCTGAAGGTTATATGAGTTTTTTTGATCATTTTGGAAGGTATGTACTTTAGAATATTCAAGCTCCTTCTCTCTCTAGAAGGGAAACACAAACTCATCATCTCCTGCAAAAGCACTTGAGCCTTCCTCATTTATAGACTCATAGGAATCAAAAACCATGGAATTAAATTACACCTAGGGCTCCTCTGGGTTTTGGATGTAGTGATCAAAGGAGTTGTTCCCATACCCATCATTTCCTTGGTGTGGTATTGGAGCCCTAAAAAAATTAGCCTTTGAAGCCTCATAAGCATTAACATCATCTACTGGGATGCTGCTGTTGTTGGGTCTAGTGTTCCATGGCTGGTTTGGCCTTTTTTTCCAAAACTGCATCTTTTGTGTATTGTTGTTGTTGTATGTATTGAAGCCTCGGTTTAGATTTTGGGGGTATGTATTCAGACCAGCCGACATCCATTGGTATCCACCTTGATTTTGGGATGGATTTAACTTCATCCATGTGAGCTCATTGGTGAGTTGTGATAGGGTCTTCTTCATATCATCTAGCTTGGAGGACATGAGGGTATCAGGCTCTTCTTGGGGTATAACTCCCTGTTCCACAAAATCTATTTTGTGAGCCTCATAACCCAGATAAATAATAGATGGGGGGATGGCTACAAATGGTTGCACTAGAATGGGATTTAACATAGGTGTGTGGGTGGCCAGAGCTTTATTTCTTGCTATGAATGGATGTGGGACAACAAGGTTATTCATGGTAGGCATTGTCGCATAACTCTATTCTTGTGGTTCCATCTGCTAGGTGAATGTGATGGCTTCATTGTACACCTTTTCCATTGTGTCTCTATCCACTGGGGGAAGCCTCCTTAGAAATATTGAGGTGAAAGGGTCCAAAGACTTCAAGTAAACTTGTATGATAGCCTCATCTGGTATAGTGTAAGGAGCTTCCAACTTTTGATGCATTTTTTAAAAATGATGATTGAACATAGCGATGGGTTCCTTAGGATCTTTGCTCATTGTGATGAACTGGTGATGTGTTGTGGTAGGATCCACATATAAATTGAATTGGTTGAGAAATTTGGTTTCAAATTCATTCCATGTAGAGATGGACCCTTGTGGTAAATTCAGGTACCAATTGTATGCGAACTCTCCCAAAGTGTATGGGAATAGATGACAAACAATGTCTTGGTGGGCAATCTCTTTACGGTTATAAATTTTCTTGAAGGCACAGATGTGTTCTTCTGCTTTCCTTGATTCACCATATATGAACCAGGTGCAAAGCTTCTCCATATTTTTGGGTAACTCATGGAACTTCCCAACAAAATTTAAAGGTGATATAGTTGTTTTGGCAAAAAAGGCCATCAGACATGGTTGTTGCAAATTATGATTTTGCACATTTTAATTTTGCACTATGGCTGCGATGATGGTCAGGGAAGAAATATTTGATTGCTATCCAACAAAATTCTGAGACTTGGTAAGGTAGTGAGAGGATTTTTCTTTGTTCTTCCCTTTATTTCTATGAGCTCTACAATGGTGGGTGAGTTCAAGGAACTTGCCTCTCTTCAGAGATGATTTAAGTACTCACTTGAATCTCTCTAGAGAGAAAGATCCAATGTTATCCAAATTTTGAGTCTTGAGACCCTCCTTCCAGCGCCACTTCTATTGAGTGTTGTTTTGACACAAGCCAACTTCCTAGGATCTTGAAATTCAATTTCCTCTCTTGAAAGAATAACGGGGTTATTCCCAAGGTTCTCTAGGGTCGGGTCGCAACCTGCTTGGTTACTCAGTTGAAGATAAATGTGATTTTTCATGAGGAGGTTGTTGCTAGTTCATTCAAGACATCAAACTACAAAACACTTTAGTTCTTTTTGGTATTTTTCATTTTAGCATATATGGGTGTTATAAATAAAATGCAATTTTGTGTTTTCAAAGATGTTAGGTTTTCAGAATTTAAAAGACAGAAGGGAGTAGAGAGTAGAGTAATGAGAAATAAGAAAATGACTAAAAATGAGATCCTACAAACATAAACCATTGCAAACCCTTCCTTGCAAATTGAATGATGGGAGAGATTTGGAGTAAACCCATGAAGCATAAATCAAACCAAGTCACAATTCACTACCCCATGAATGCAAGCATTTGGAGAGAAAACATATTCACTCATGCAAGATATTCAAAATAGATCAAATCATGGAGCCACCAAGATGTGCACACCCATGAGATAGATTTATCGTTAAGCCCAAAGATGATCTCTTCCACATATTTGTCATAGAAATGTAAAACAAACAAAAATAAACTCCAACTAAAGAAATGCAAATTCGAAGCACAATAAACAAGAGGCTCTCTAAAAATAATGAATAATGCAAGAATGCATCCAATAATTTTGCATAGGTAGCAACAATTTACACACCATGAATGAAGCACCAAATGTATATCTTTGTTAGATTAGGAATCTGACCCTTTACATTAATTTGTGATTACAATATATAGAGTTTGATCCACAACTCTGAATTGCGAATTTAGGGCATCAAAGAGAAAAATAAATTAAATTAAAACTTTGTTGAAAGGGAAACTACTCTTAACTGATACTAGATAACTTGCATGGATTCTTTAATCCATTTACAATCAGTTTGCCCATGCAAAGAGGGTCAAACACACCAAGAAGAAAAGAGAAAAGAAGGAGGGTTTCTTCTGATAACTTGGAGTCTTCTTCTTGTTCTTTAGAGTTTTCCTTGAGTTCTTTGTTTGGAGGCTCTTCTAGTGGTGGAGACTGGTAAGAGACCCTTAGTCCCTTCAAAAAAAACTCAAGTTAACCATAAATATAATCTAGAGCTCAACTGGTGTGCAAAAATGTGATCTCACTGGAAACACCCAGATTGTTTCGGACCTTGACCTCACCTCCAAAACTTTTGTTGCCTTAAAATTTATTACATGTTTAAAAAATCAAAATTATGATCTGAAGTTTGGAATTTTCATAGGCCGAAAAGGCCAAAATATCTAAAAGGCTGAAAGGCCAAAAAAATGGAGGCCCGAAAGGCCAAAAAACTTGGAAGGCTAGAACCTACATGTCCTGGAGGGGCCGAAAGGCTGAAACATTGAAACCTTCCTTAGCGAAATATCTTAAGTGCTTGGAGATTGCTTCTTCAAAATTTTTAGTGGTCCAAGGGGTCATTTTGGAAATACTTCTAGGTGTGCAACCTAGAGCCTTTGTATGACCTCCTGAACTTCCTCGTAGTTTATCTTCTTTCTTTTCACCCTGTTGACCTTTCATTCTTGCTTCTCTTTGAAGGTAGTTAGCTTGGAGGCAAAGAACTGGATCTCCTTTGCATGGTTTATCATCCTTGAGATTTCTTCTTTTAAATAAAACAATTGCTGCAAGGCTTCCTTAGTTTCTATGTTTGGCATAATGTCTCTGAACTATTGGACCACTTCTTTGGATGGCCGTAAGATATGCTTAGCTTCATCCTAATACAAATCAAGGCCGATCCCTATGAAGAAAACATCTATTTCTTCCACCCATTCCAAGAGTTCCTTTTTCTTCTCCAATATGGAGGCTTGACATTTTTCATACACGCTAATTATCTTGATCATGCGCTTGATGCAAGTCTCAAATTTATCTAGCTCCTCACCTTCATATATCTTTACCAAGATCTGGAAGCTTTGTTTTTTGATTATTTGTAAATCTTTGAGGGTGGCTCTCCTTTTACTTGTCTCAGACTCTAGGCCACCCGCATTTTTCATCAAATCAATTAAAGTTTTAAAATCTATGAGAATAACCCTATAGGGTTTGAATACCCATTTGATGGAACTCTCCCCATACTACTCAAAATCTTCCTTCTAATCTGCACTTGCTCAGATGAAGGATGGTGTTAACCCTATCGGTAAGTCTGGGGTGTTTCTCTTATCCAACACTACCTGTAATGAGGATTCTGGGAAGTTGGGGTCAATGGGACCAACCATTTTGTGAATGAACCTCTTCAAGACTTCATTATGTTGTGTCAAGGTTTTTATGGTCTCCTCATCCTTACTCATGAAACCTAGAGCATGGTTGAGACCTAAGGCTACTAGTTTCTTTCTCCCTTCCCTGGTGGGTTGCCCCAAATATACCTCCTCAAATGTATAGTCTTCTGGAGTAGCTTGCGCTTGAGAGGTGCTGGCAGATGGGACTGCAACCTATGCCTTCCAGTGCCCCCTAGTGTCCTGAGTGACATACAAAATTTTTTGCGCTGGTAACATGATTTTTTTCTGATGAAAGGCTTTCCCTAAGGATGCTACATCTATATTTTCCCCTTCCTCATCATCTATATAATTTCTTTTCCTTAACTAGATCTCTTTAGTAAACCATGTGGGCTTACTAGATGCGATGACCGGCTCATATCGGGTAACCTGAAGAAATGAATCCAAATTTTGGGATCCTAGAGTCACCTCTTTATCTATCCCTTCTTCTTGTTCTTGTCTCCATTCCCCTTCATTCATTTCTTCTCAATGTTCTTCCTTTTCCCTTTCCTCTTCTACCTTGTCTTCTTCCATTATCTCATCTTGTTTTTCCTGGTCTTTGTTTTCATCTCCTTAGGAGCTAACCACCCCTTTGGTATTGAGACCAGTCATGACTTTTAAGGTGGTTTCAAAAAGTGACACAACCTCTATGTTTTCTGATCCTCCAAGGGCCGAAATGTGGCAAGTCAAAGGGCTTGATGATGTTGGAGTAGGTGTTGGGAGATTTGGGATTAGAATTGGAAGAGTAGTTGGTGGAGTTTGGAGAAATGGTGGTGGAGTAGGAATAGGAGGTGGGAAAGTAGTTGGTGGAGTAGGAATGTGAAGGGGAATTTTAAAAAATTGGTTTCTATTGTAGGCTCATTAGTAGTCACCCCTTGGGTGATTGGAGACTCTTTATTCCCGAGCCCTTGATCTATTTTAGAGCTCTCTCCCACTATGGGTATATTTTTCTTTGGATTAGTAAACTGAGTGGGAGGTGGAGTTAGGGTTACTTGTGGTTGGGAAAGAGAAGGACCACTTGCCTTGTATATAGTTGTATAACTTGGCATGTCCTATTCTGGGTCTAAGAAACCTTCCATACCCTCAAAGTCTGACATTTGGAACTCATCTGATCCCAAAGCATCCAAGGGATTAACTTTCTCTTTAGGATCCTCCTGGTGTTTTGTACTGGTCTCCTTTTCTCTCCTTTTCTAAGACCTTGTCCTTTTGACTAGAGGGAACTCTCCCTCTTCCTCTTCTTGTGGGTCCTCTTGTATGGTTTCTAATTATGAAGAAGTAGAAGCCTTTTTCCTCTTATATGTCTTTTTCCCTTTTCCAGTGGCAGGATAAGGTTGTCTAGAAGTGGAGGGTCCTTCATCTAGTGAAACCTATGCTGGTCCTGTGGGAGGATCTATTTTCCCAGTCATTGGGCCTTGGGCCTTGGGCCTTGGGTTTGACCCATACTCCACTTCATGTTCATGGCCATATACCATGCTTGGCTTCTGTGGTGGTGCCTTCTTGCATTGCAGCACTATGTTTATCTCCACGTGCTATTTATCCACCTTCTTGGGTGGATGCATCAATGTTTTCATAGGTATTGGGATCATCTTGTATGGCCTCTTAATCCATTCCTCTGTTGTTATCATCACATGCCTTGACCAAAAATTTATATCATCATTTTCATCTATATCAACCTCTGTGTTCATGATGGTCCTGTCATATATCTTGTAATTTGTATAAATGGCCTCCAGAACCTCCTCTAAATCATACTCCCAAATATTTGGGGGAATAGGAGTCTATATGACTTCTTTTTTCAAAGTAAGAGTCATTCTGCAATAATCTCAGATTCTAACCTCATGGTCATCTATGCAGTTCATCTAGTGATCTTCCAGGTGTGGTTCATGAATGTAGAACTTGCCAATAATGTGGTTGTAAGTTCCTATAGGGTCAAAATGAGGCTGCACTATGCTATAAAGTTGTAGGGGACATCCATCCCATTCAAAGGCCAAAGAATTATAGACCTTCATATCCTGTAGGGTATATGGTCCCAGTGAGATGGGAAAATCCCAAAAATGTTTATTCTTGTGCTTTATGTGTTCATATGCATCTGCGAGTTTCCCAGCCATATACAAAATGATTATCCATTTGGATGGATACCTGGGCAACTTCTTTGGTGTCAAAGTTGATCCTGCTATGCAAATGTAAGTTAAGGTTCTGAATTGTATGTAATAAGCCCTTATGGTCCTCACTTTGGCAGCTGCTTCTTCTGACATCCTTTTTGCAAAATAAACCTCAATGGATTAGATGATTGCAAAAATGAAGGCGTCATTGACTATCCTGTAGTCTCAGCTATCTTTGGACATTTTTTTCCCTTTTTTGTAGTTGGGGGTACACGATGTGAGGACATGCATTGGGATCATTTAGGCTTCCCCTCTTGATGAGTCCCAGGTAATCTTCTCATGGTTCCAATAGGTACACCACATAGGTACTCATGTAAAACTTGGGGTTGTGTTTCACTACCACCAACTGTTCATCCAACTTATTGTTGATGATGGTCCCCCAATCGAGCCTAGCCCTGCGGCCTCTAATTCTTTCTATTAGGATAATCATCCAATTCTTTAGTTGGGAGGATTGTGGTAATCCATATACTTGGCTCAGCATTGTTATGGATGCCTTAATATCATCCTTTATGTATCCCCTCCTTAGGTCTATCTTTTCCAGCTTAGTTTTGGGTAGAGGCTACTCAAGGTAATTGTCATTGACTATTTCATAGGCCTCTTCCCCTTTGTTTCTGAACCACAAGTTTCCCTTCTCTATGAAAAAAACATAGAACTTGTCTATGCCTTTATGGAGTTGGAAGACATCCTCTATGATGTTTGGCCTAATATCTAGTACTACTTGGCCCTTTATATTGTGAACCACCCTTTTGTCAGAGTCATAATGGTGCACTAAGGCCATGATTAGTTTAGGTGAGGTCACGACCACTGGGTGGGCTGTTGCATTGACTAGTCCTACTAATACCAGTGTGGTGCAATCCTCTAGTCTCCTGATTGGTTGGGCACACCTTGTCAAGAATTCATCACAATCAACATTCTGAATATCAGTATCGGTGATTTCAATATCCTTGTTGCCAATTTTGGAAGGGGGAGTGCTCCCCTTTTACAGGTACTTCATGGGATACACAGTCTTTTTCTTAGGCATTCCTGTAATAAAACATGCAAGTATTAGTATCTTATTTGAAGACAAAATTGAAAGAAAGCTGACTAATTTAAGAAAATAGAAGAAAAAATCTCTAAGCATCCAGGAATGCTGATTTTTGCACTTTTGGCTTGTTTAGGGTTTCAGGCACCGAAAATGGGTCTGGAGGCGAAAAAGGATGAAAGTGTGAAAACAACCACCTTTGATGAACAAGCTTCATCAAAATTTTCAGCATCTGAAAGTCTAAAGGTTTTTTCTGAAATCACGATGAGTGACAGGGCTTTCAGTGATTCAGAATTGTCAGAATTATGGACCTTTTGGAGGTCCAAAATGCCAAAAAGGCCTAATCTCTGAAATGATGAAGAGTACAACTCAACCTAGTTTTCTTCCTTTCGGAGGCCAAAAACCTGTGACAAATGTCATGACCAAAAATGAAAAAACCCTAACAAAGAAAACTAAAAAGGAAACAGACCTGACCTGACAAAGATGGACCTCCCTACTAAACATTGAAGGTGCCAAGGGTCCTAAGAGACCAGGGGAAAGGGAAATCTGCATGCCCTAGGCTAGACAAGCACCAAGAGAAAAAAACCCTAAAATAAAACTAAGGAGAGGAAGAAAAATGTGAGACAGTGAAGAAGGAACCTACCTTGAAAGAGTTATGAGTGGGGGAGGATGACACAATGGAGTTGGAGGCATGAAGAGATCAGTCTCAAGGATCGGAGGTGAAAATGGCAAAGTCATGAGCTCTTGAGGAGTTTGGAGTAAAAAATGTGAAATGAATTAGTTTAGGGCCTCTTAATCAATTTATAACTGACGGGCTTACGTTAGAATTTTTGGTGTTTCAGGGTCTGAAACACTAAAATTTAGTGGGTAGACACCTTCGGCCTTTCAGTGTTCTCAAGTGCCAAAACACTAAAAGGGCCAACTTTCATCCTTTTAGCCATTTCAACATTTCGGAGTACTATGGTCCTCTGAAAGGCCGAAAGAGCCAAAAGGAAAAAAAAAAGGCATCTTTGTTTTATCATTCTGTCATCCTTCTTCTGAGACTCATGGGCGAGGACTAAGGGGGTAGAACAGACCAAAAACAAAAAGACACAAAAAAGGGGGGTCCCCATGGTCAGAGGACCAAAAGATGGGGTGTGTTTTGTGGACCCACAATAGGTAGAATTGATGGATAATATCAAGTTCTACTAGAGAAACACAGTTCTCATAGGTAGAAAACTACAAAACAAATCTTTCAAAAATATCTCTTTCTATAACACAATCATTGGTAAGGATACTTTGAATCACATCATGTTCTTGCAATTTTAGGAAGGATTTTCTATGCAACATCATTAGTTGAGCAATAAATTTTATCTCTTCTTCCTCATCTCCCAAATCTAGCCAAATACAAGTACTCAAATCTGGTTGGGGCTGAGCAGAAGGATATAATTCTAGCTTCTTGATTGCTTGGCCATTTGAAATTGTCATGTTACACAATCTGCAACTGATATTAGCATCAGTAGTTCCTAATCAAGGTCTTCAAAGGGTATTTGGATAACCAACAAAATTGACCTTGGGTGATAATATCAGGAAGTCAGCAGGATATTCCTAGGAATCCAATGTGACTACTATATCTTCTATGATGCCATATGGGGTGACATTGGAATTGTCTGCAAGTTGTAAAATTGTTGGAGTGGTTCTCAATCCCTCTATACTCAGCCTATGCATGGTATCTTTAGTCATAAAATTTATGGCTGCTTCAAAATCTACTAGAGCATTCTTCACAGACTGGTCATTAATTATAAGATCAACAACTGGGCTTCCAGGGTCAGAGTACTTTGGAATGACTATCTTTCCAACATAATATCTACAAGTTGACCTATAACATGTACTATTTTTGGATCCTTTTTCTTACATCCAAGATTTTCGAGGCATGCTTCTTTAATGAATTTTCTATAAAGAGGAATATCTTTAATAGCTTGAAACAATGGAATCTGGATATGCATGTTTTTCAACTAGTCAAGGATATTAAATGGTTTTTCTTCATGGGATATAGATTTTTCCATGCTAATCCTTTGTGGAAAGGGAAGATTAACTAAGGTGTGAACATTAGTTTGACTTTGCATATCAGTTGGATGGATAGTATTTGGAAAAGTAGCTTTTGGAAGTGGTGCTAATGCTACAGGAATGTCTTTAACTTCTGTTATAATAGGAGGTTCAGGTGCAGACAAAGTAGTACCAGATCTCAAGTGAATATTAGATATCTCTAGTGCATAGATAGGGTAGTGCTGAGTATCACTAGCATACATGGATTGCTATTGTTGCTTGTTGTTAGGATTGGGTTGTGGATGAGCAGGTAATTGGGTTGGCCTTGGAGTAGGACTAGTGGCTGCAGGAGGTGGTATTATTATAGGTTGAGACACTGGAGGTGGTAAGGGTGGGTAACCAAGATTTTGATTAGGCCATTGTTGGGATCCTATCCATTGGTTATTTGGTTTCCAATTCCCTTGTGGTGGTTGCCATTGATTTTGAGGCTATGGCCATTGATTTTGAGGTTGTGGCCACTGGTTTTTCTATTAGTAAGGCCACTGGTTTTGCTATTGGTTAGGCCACAATTTTTGCTGAGTATTAGGCCAGGCATTGTTCCAAGCAGGTTGTGAGTACTGAGAAGGGTTTTGATAATTCTAGTTCTTCCATTTATTATTATAAGGATTAGAAAATTACAAAGGGTCCTGAGTCATACCTTGTCTTGAAGCCCATGGCCGACGTTGAGGAATAAATAACACTTGCTCATCATCTCCTTCTATTTTCATCTACTTAGTAGGAAGGTATTGGTTCTCCAAAATGGCCACCAGATTGCACCCACAATATTTCTTTTGCTTGCGGTAGTGAGGATAGTACTCTGCATGCTTTTTCTTATTAGTCATTGTATCCAGGTGTGTAGAAACATAATTAATGATATCTTGTTTGAAGTCTGACAATAGGTTTGAGATTTCCATCTTAGAAATGCCCAAGCTATTTCCCTTAGCAAGTGTAGACCGAAATCTTCTGCCATTCTTTACAGTTGATCTTGAGTAGTTGAGAAAGATTTTCTTAAGGTCATCACAAGAAGATTGGTATATATCTCCTCCAGCCATGAGGTCCAGTTCTTCCAAGTAGTTATGATTTACTCTCCTCAAGAAAATGAGTGTTTTTGAATCCTCCTCCAATGCATGTTGTGGATTCTTATACAGGTTGTACAAGAAGCATGAAACATAATCTTCCAAAGTTTCATCTTCCTTCTGTGACATTCAAAAAATGTCATCTCATTTTGAGTCACCCACCTTGCAATACTATTTGTATTTTTACATAAATAGAGTCTACATCTCATCCCAGCTAGTTGTTGCATTAGCTCCTAATCCCATAAACCATCATAGGATAGAATCCTTCAATGTCGCTGGAAACAAATTGAGCTTGTGGCCATCAATGTTGTAGTCAAAGATTCAACAAAGAATGTCAAACTCAAACAAAAAGGTGTCAGGGTCTTTGGTTATTAGGCCATAGAGCTTTGGAAGTGCATCAGTGGGTATGTTTTTGAGGTTAGCATTGTTGATAAGGCTAGGAAGAGGAAATGGAAAGGTCGGTTGTGCCATTACTAGAGGCATTTGGAAATGGAGTTTCTACTAGAAAGGAACATTAGCCATAGGATTATGAATGATAGGCACACTTGGAATGGAGTTGTCAAGAAAGCTGGCCATTTCAGCAAAAGGTCGAAGGCCAACTTGATCAAAAGGCTCTACTTCTGATGAATATGATGCAAGAAATTTATGACTTATGTCAACAAAAGGTAATTCAACCTCTTCAAATTATTCATTTAGATTAACAGATTCTCTTGCAAGGAATCTTCCATGGTCATCTCATCTACTTCCTCTTTGATGCATGAAACTAATTATGTAAACTTGTGAAGCAAGTTTGGGACTGCAAACTACTATCTAGAAAATAGGGAACTATCTGAAAATGAAAAATGACTCAATAAGGTTCTCAGCTTGACACCATCCCTGACAATGGCACCAAATTTGAACATCCCCACAATAGGTAATAATAATCATGCCAAAGATTCTCCTAGGAATAGTGTATTCAAACTAAGGATTACTTTTCCTATTATGAAGTGCATTTGAATTCTCAACCTAGGGATGCATACTTGAAATGTTACAACACGATTTGTGCACTAAGTCTCTCAAAGAGTCATATCACTTCTGCTGCAGGAAGGAAAAATACATGAAAGAGACCTACGCTATTGCTACAGGAAAGTAAACAGACACACAACTACTTAATGAAATTAATGCTAAAAAATTGTAAGCTCAAGTTAAACCTATTCTATCAACCCAAAGCATTCACTATAATTATCGTCGCAAGTGTTTTAGGAACATACATGAGTTGTAATGCTATAGGAGGAAATTGTAAACTCTACTTAAAATATTGTAAATGCTGAAAGAAAATCTAACCTAGTCTAATCTAATCCACCTCACAAGTGGCCCCCTCGGTTGGCTTCTATGAACTACTAACACAAAATATAACTCAAAATCACTCCTTCATTATATTTCCAAAAACTTATTACATCATAATGAAAACAATGCACAAAACCAGAAAGAGTAACTTTGCTATGCAAATGCAACAATAGTATATTATCCAACTATCTACAAACTAACAATCATATCCCTTTATATAGAGGATTTGATGTTTATTCAAAGCATACAGATAAATTCTGAATAATTCATGCCATAGAGAAAGGAGAATGCAACACCCCATGATAGAATGTCATAAAGTTTGGATAACGGATTCAAAAAAGTATTGACCGCTGAGAAAATATAGCAGAGTTATGTTCCTATATTCCTTGAGATGATGGTTTCTCCAATGTACTATGCATGTATTGTGGTTTCATAATAGTTCTCCCCATTATAGTTGAGACTTTTTCATTTCCTCTTCAATGTTGTCAATCCACTCTCAAGCCGCTCCTCTTTTCTGGCAGGTTTGTAGCACATGAGGATATATATTCAAGTCAACTACTCAACTCAATCCAAATATTAGAACACACATTCAAATAGTTATATGAAATACTATGATATATATATAATGTTTATCAAAATATGTCATTACTAACTACCCATAGGCTTTGGTGGTTCACACTGTACTTTATGCATGATCACAAGTTCAAATACTTAAAGGTTCACAAATGCCTTGGTAATGTCTAAAAATAGACTATAAAAATCAACATAAAATAGAGAAAAATTATTGTTCCATCAGATACGAATGTCTAAGAGTTTACTAAATCCCTTACAGAGTTCACATCCTTTAAGGAATCATTAGGTTCCTAAAGGTTTTATTTAGAAATCAATTGGGGTCGAGTGGGGTCATGACCTACATCAACATCCCTCAACCGATTTACCAGTAATAGTTGCAACTAAAAGTCCACATTTAAAAAATATAGTTGACTAGATGGTTCAATACTAAATCATTTTACTAAAGGGATACATTGTTATTTTGTTTTCAATCTCCTTAATTAATTACTCTAATATCATGGTTTTAATGTCATATTAATATGGATAATTAACAATGACAACCTAAATACTTTCAAATAATCTAACCTTAAAATTCCATTTAATAGGGCTTAAATTAAATTATAATAATTAAATAGAATATAATTACTTATTAAATTAATCATGATTCAAACTCAAATTTGTTACGCCCTGCATACCCGTCCCTACATTTTGTGGGCAAAATGTTGGGTCCCCCTTTTCTCTTTTCCTTGTTTGTTTTTCTCCGGCCTTTGCTTCTGCAAGGGTCATTTTCTTTTCCCTTTTTATTTTCCTTGCTCCGGGGCTTAGTCCTAGAGTGTTTGTCTTCTTTCCTCCAAACGAAATCCAGACTCTGAGATTCTCTATCACCATTTCCTTTTTTTCTAGAGGGTGCAGTTGCATGGAATTCCCAGGCCCGAAGTCTGGAGGTTTGCCTTTCTTCAGGGTTTGTGGAAGGAAGGAGAAGGATATGTTTTTACCCTAAGGGTATAAATAGGTTTCACCATTCATTATTATATTTTACCAAAAAAAAATTACCTAGAGTGATTTAAGGCAATTCAAGGTGATTAACGCATGATCTAAGTGCAATTTTCTCTTGGTGATTAATAGTGCTTAACAATGATTACCAGTTGTGCGCTCATAGTCATTTGAGGCTGGTTAGTTGCAGAGCACCTCTCACACTCATTCTCCCACATTCTTCATGTTCTAAGGTAGGCCCTTCTAGTTCTTTCCCCGTGCTTTTTGGTTTTTCTTTGTTTGTTTTTGGGCTTTCTTCTGCTTTTGGTTTTGTCTTCGTTTCCATGTTCTGGTTTTTGTTTTTGGTTTTTTGTTCTATTCTTGGTGTCACCTCCTATTGGTGGGATGGCTTAGCCAGAGGGTTTTCAGCCCTCTATGCAATTATTAATAAGTGTAAGTGCTTGTATATACCCTGTATATTTTGTGATTATATGTAAATAGTTATATATATGTTGGTTTCTGCTTTGAACCTCATTGTGTTTCAGACCTATGTAGTTTTTTACATTGTTGTATATCCTTTCCTATTTGATGGCAAGCTCGTCAAGCTCCACTCATGAAAACCCAAAATTTGGATCTCACCCGCATGATGTCCGCTTGGTTTCAAACTCGACATCACACCTATTCAAGCCATGGCATTTTTCTCTCTCCTCTGTTAACTCAGTCTTAATGGCGGGTTTAATTCTCCCACACACAAGCATTCAAAACTAGTCCAAGTGGATTTCATGCTCTCGCATGTTTGGACAACTATCAATGTTAATGCCATTACTCCCTTTACTGCATGACCATGTGACACTCCCATGTCAGCCTAGTATGGCTAATTTCCAGTCATAATGATAACGGTTATTTTTCTGGACTTCGGGTCCCAAGTTTCCTTTTTGTCTACATTCAATTTCATCGCATGAGATAGAATCCCTGGAATCCCAGGCATAGATAAAATTCCTAAGTCATTTCATTATATATATATTTTTAGGGTTTGATGCAAACTAACACCATTTTCAAGATAGATGTGAAGCGGTGGTAAAATCTCCTGGATCTAGAAATTTAATTATATTATATATACTGATGGTCGTCCTGTATTACAGGTTGCCTAAAATCACCCATCAATCATGTTTGAAGCATCAACATCTTCTCCACTCGGGAGACCAAAACTCCCCACTACTGCTTCAACCAGGGTAGCTATAAGGATAAAGACTGAGAAGGCCTTAGAAAAACACCCACTATCAATGAAATATCTTAAGGGAGAGACTATTCTAGGATCAAAGGTTGATTCCAAACTTTAATTGGTCACCGACACAAGTGTCAGGCCATGGGTGGAAATGTAGGCCCTAGTAAAAATAATGTTCATACAATGCAAGGCTGAAGATATAATGGCACTCAATGTGGCCACTTCTGGGATCCTTAAGGCTGCTTGCATCCCTTGTTCCATGCAATCTCTAGAGCTCATCCTCACACTGGAAAAACACTACAACACAACCATCCAAGTTGTTATGCTTGCCACTCCTGTTCTGTCGGGTTATCCAATTCCCATGGTATCTCTAGACACTGCAACCTTGTCTTTGAGGCTAGGGATCCCCTATTTTCCCAATGCCACAGTTATCACCCGGACCTTGGCACTAAATGAATTTTAGAAACTCCCGCAGGTGGCCCAACAATACCTCAACACCAATGGGCTTAAGTCTCCCAAAAAGGATTTCAAAAAGATGAAGCTAGAGTTCCCCTAGGTAGAATTCAAAGAGAGTATACAATCGAGGATCATCACATTATGCAGAATATTTGGAGAGCCCCATGCCTAAAAATTATTGGCATGGATGTATTACTTCTTATTTGGCATAGCCTTCGGTAGTCTGACCTTCGATTGGGCAACAATCATTGCCAATCATGTGGACGCCCAACTCATTAGGGTCACCCAATCTCTTAAATTTTACATGAATTTTTACCTCTTGTGGGAACTAGCACAACAATGCCCCATCACCAGGGGATTACTCACAATTGGTGAACTTGAGACTAGAAAAGGCCAGAATGCTCCATGGGATTATTTCCCACAAATACAATGGGAGGCCAGTTTTCCCAGCTTCTACAGAGTAAATGATGCTTTCATTTACTACAATATTCTTACACCCACTTGGATGCCAGATACCAGCTTTCAAAGGAGGCAATGACCCTGGTCAACACTTATTGCCATTACTACATTCAATTTCAACAATACACTTACATTCGGGTGACCAAATTCTCCAAGAAACCCTATCTATTACCCAAACATTGTGGGGATAGGATAATCCTTTTGGAATACTGCAGATAAATTTTGGAGCTACATGCCTTATTGACATTGAAGAAGGTCACTAACATTTTGTTCCCAATAACCTATGGGAACTATACTTGAGCCTTACATCGGAAAAAGAGGCTGACGATGAACTAAAGTATTTGGGGTTGACAAATTTTTACTTAGAGAGGAATAATTTTGATCCGCTAGATAAGATAGCAATGACACTTCCCCGGGTAGCAGACTCTCATGAGCTTCACCTAGAATATTTTTGGGAAGACTGCCAAGATGATTTTGAAGTTCATAACCCATTTTTTCCCGATGATACAAGGCATGATGAAGCACCTCAAGCTTCAAAATTTTCCCAAGGACTTTTTGGACACCGGGACCATAGAAGACCCATAATACAAAGAATAGGGAGTAGATAAAATGACTCTTCTTCTGGTGGACTGGGATGCCCTGGAAGTCCTAGTGATAGAATACATCACCCATAATGTAATTGAATGCAGCCATGTGTATTTCCAAAGGATGTGTCCAAAAAGTACATGAAGAGTTGGCCCATTTTGCGAGGACCCACTTCTAGGCCCAAAACCTCCTTGCAGGGCAAGGATAGAGGAAAGAGAAAAGTTGGGACCCCACCCCAAGTCCCAACCAAAGTTCCCATCACTAAATAATTATAGCTTCAACTGGTAGCATCCCACCAGATGAAGGAGGCAATAAGCACCCAGCTAGGCATCCCAGTTATTATAGTGGAGCTTTCCTTCCCTTCTAACTCTCCTTCACTTGTAGAAATAATGGTCTGAGTAACAGGGACCAAAGCAACAGTTTTGGATGCCGGGACCCCATTGGTGACCTGGACAAAGAAGAGAAGGATAAATAATCCTCAGCCAAGGGTAGAGGTAGATCTTGGGATGCTCAACATCCCCAAAGTATAGATTGTCTCCTCAGACTCCCCTGAACCAGACAATCAGCCAGAAAATCTCCCGAAGACCTCCCCTCTGTATGACGACTTTGATGATATATTTAGGACAGAAAAACTTGTGAATCTACAAGGGGATATTGGGAGAGCGGTGGAAGAGATCACTGCCCAAGAACAAGTAATAATCTCCACTGAAGGGGAGACCCTAGAAAGAGAAGCTTCCATAGAGTAGAAAGTCTAGGTAGAATAAGAGAAAGAGCCCAAATAGTTGGACATATCAGATGTCCAAGAAGAGAAGGTCATAGAAACCAAAGTACAAGAAAAGAGGCAAGCACAAGATGAGTAGTCGGCTTCAGCTGAGGGAGCCAAACCTATGGGAACAAACGTAACCTCAGCCACCATGCTCTAGATCTCTCTACCCAACTAGGGAAGGACAACATTTGGTGAGGTGGTCTCGATGGCCCAACAGGTAAATATTAGCTAGACACCTCTGCCACCTCCAAAAAATGTTCTAACGGAGGAGAATGTCCCATCTGATAATGCCAAAGGAGAACAAGAAGAAGCACAACAGTAGTAGGATGAGGGGAATAATCCTGAAGATACAAATGATGACTCCACGGACGCTTCCAAGGACAAGGAAACTGAGGTAGAAGAAATTAATACCACTAAGGAGGATGAAACAGGTGGTCTCAAGAATATTGAAAAGGAGTTTGAAGAAATTGCAAATGTCGGGGATGAACAACAGAACCTCAGAGGGGCCTCACAGGACCAAGCCATAGAAAAAAGATTGCCCTCGCCAGCACAATGGTTGGTAGATTCCAAGAAGAGAAAGGCCCTGGTGGACGCAAAATCCCATCTCTCCCTAGCTTAAATGATGCCACAAGCACAAGGGGCCCCCAAATAGAAGAGGGCACGGAACCTCCACTCCATTTGAATTGGTCCGGGTGGAGATACTATTGCGGTTATTGCGATCCCTCCCCTAGATAAAGAGGAAGTAGCGGTGAGTGCTACAAAATATGTAATCATAGAAATACCTCTAGGGAAGAGGGATAAATAGGGAGAGTTGGACCTGCTAAAAGAGGCCAGCCGGGTAATTGAGGCCCGTTATGACAAGCAAGACCAAAGACTAAGGGAGGAAAAATAAAAGAGTGCAAGTATCCTCAGGATTTTGATAGAGCTTGCACAACCCATCACTACCATCCCTCTGAAAGCTTCCACATTGGGAGGACCACTCCCACAGGGTGACATAGATGCACTAAGATGTATGAAAAATAAGGTGTAGGCAATCGATGACTAGGTGGCCAAACAGGTAGGAAATGTCTGACATTTCCTAGTGGCTACACTCCCAGACCTATACACGGCTGACAACATTTTATACTCAGTCAAAAATACCATTTTCCTCTGGGAAGGAGAGACCAATCAATATGAAGCATGGATGAGTGAGTTAGGAGACCTCATGGGTCTTGGAGAGGAAGTCATCACCAAGGCCAAAATTTTAGGGCAAGAGTCCTTCAACTTTATCCGGGTCCAACACTCTAGACTTGATCTCAAATTGGAGATAAGCAAGAAACTGGTAGGGGCCCTACGGGATAAAGTTCCAGAGGTTGAATATTATTTAGATTTATATTGATCCCTTTAGTACTAAAAAATGCACTCTAGACCAATATGTTATAGGGAAATTTGATGAGCTAATGGAGTCTTGATATCACCCCCTGGAAGGAATGGATGGAGCAAAGATGTCACACATATCCTGCATGATTCTCTAAGCCCATGATGCCACAAAGATGGCCACATAATTCAAAGGAAATACCCTAGATCTGGGCAAGCAGATGGAGGCAACCAAGTACCGCTGGGCCGGTCTCAAGGACATTGATGAGGATGGAGTTGCCTAGCTCCTGGAAACTTTTAAGGCATACAAAGGATAGTAAGGTTCTCTAAGCTCTGAAGATTGTTATCGGAAGGGTACATTTTTGAACATTCATTATTCTTTGAGCGTAAGCTCCTGGACTCTAGAATTCTAAATCCAACAATTTTGTATTCTTTCAATGACTTGTGTCCAGGTTCCCCAGAGCCAACCGGTCATTTTCAAGCAGGTAATAAGGGGGTCAACAGGTGGTTGATCATGATAAGACATGTCAGATAGAGGGATTGACCTGACAAGTGATCTCCCCAAGGTTCCACTATAGCATTAACTACCTGGTGCCTCAAAGACAGTGAGCTAAATTTTTCATTGATGAGGCATGTAGCCTCAAACCCTGGGAAGATCAGATTTCTTCTATTCTTACTCCCGTGCTCTTCTCGATGCCGATTCTTCCAACTTCCCTTCTTGTCTTCTTCTACTGATTCTGTCAGACCTCTTCTCTTTTTTAGGTAGTTGTAAAGTGGTGCAGGTAGTAGGAGCCACCAAATATTGTATTTTAATGTTGAGTGTGTAGTTAGATTAGGTTAGTTTTAGGGAAAACTATGTGTATAAATAATAAGTCTGACCTCATTCCAAGGGTCATCAAAATTGATATTTTTTAGTCCAATGCTATTAGTATTCCATTTCTCAGTAGTTGTAGAGCTCAATGCTTGGTAGTTCTTAGTAGTTAGATGCTCCCTTGGAGCCATTAATGTACACACAAGTGACACTGGAACACTCTGTTAATGAAGAAGGAAGAACAATTTCTGGCAATGATGTTGTTGGTGTTCTGATCTCTGAGTTAGCAATACTCTTTTGTGTTGTATGTTTCTAATGTCCTTTGCTCTGATGTTTAGTTTAGATGAATGATCTCATTTCCCTTTGCTATTGAATATGTATGAATTACTGGTTCTATACACATTCAATATTTAGTGTAGTTCATTAGAGCATTGTTGATTTTAGAAATATGTTGCATAACTATAAGTAGAAGTAACAAACTCTTAACTCTGGCCTATCTTTTGAAGTTTATTTGGAAACCTAACATGCTTGCAGGAAACCTTGACCTATCATTGAAATATCTAGAGAAGATGAGTCAAAAAACCAGCTATGTCCCCAAAAAAAATAGTCACTTGCCCAACTTAGCTCCCCGCACCATCGAGACCTGAAACCCAGGTGCTTGAAGGCCCATAGAATTTATTCTACGAGATCCCTTTACCAAAAAATTTGGCTGGTACCCTGGTACCCGGTGACAACTTATCATCTATTGATGAGACTGGTCACAAAGTCTCATCAACAAAATATGGTGCTAGAAGGAGGGCATGCGCTTGTCCCCTTTGGAAGATTTCAATTTCACATTGCCCGAGGGTTCCCCAAGCCATAGTTTTAGGAGTTAAGATTTTAGTGGGATAGGGTAACTTTTGCCCTCAAATATTGAAAGGATCCTTAGATCAGCCTTGAATCCTAGAAATTTTGTCAAACTCGAGCCTCCTGCTTGAAGAAAAAAGACCTTGCAAACTAAGCAACCAGCCAACCTTGTCTAGGGATTTGCTACACCTTAGAATATCCAAGTCTCCCAGATGATCCTGGGGACAAGTGCTTAATCTAGCAAAAATCAAACACCCTAGAGGGCTATTTACTTCCCCAATGGGGTAGTTCCCTAGTGCTACCAATGATCTTCCTCCGCATATGGAGAAGATCTACCCCAGATATGAGTATCTAGGTTCGTAAACTACAGAAGAGAATCTATAGACATACAAAGATGCCATGAACTAACACCAGATCTAACATTAGGATGTTGTGACCTGGATGTTCCCCCTATCCTTGGGATAGAATGAGCTAAACTGGTACCTCAACTTTCCATCCAACTCCATCAATAGTTGGTAGGACATCGAAGATGCATTCCTGGTGGCATTTTGCGTACATTCAATAATCAATCCCACAACCAGTTTATTTCCATTAGGAAGGAACTGAATGAACCCCTCACAACATTTAATCGTCGGTTCTAACGTGCCTTGAAGTAGTGCACATTCCCCTTCATCCCCTCCATGGATGTGACCATCCAGACATACCTTAACAACATGGACCCTTTTTTTTCCACTCTCCTTTGGAGAACCACTGCCGCAAATGACCAGGATACTCTAGCAAAGGTTTACAACCTAGCCTTAGAGTTGTCCTACATTTTTAGCAAAGCTCCCGATAGGATTGGGCAGAGCTTACCATTCAACATGGTACCCAATAGAACTTCTTACACTGGAGGATACAACCCCAATCAGGCAATGGGTACCCTAGAAATGGCCATGGGCCCACCACCACCGATAGACCAGTAGGCCTGATACATATACCCATTGCAAGTCCATACAATACCAGGTCTGGAATTTGTTCCCTAGAACCAACCACAACAAATGCAACAACCATTGACACAACCCTCCAGAGTACCCTTCTTCTAGTTTCCCATGGCTGGAGGATTGCTATCCTTGACTCTAAGAGCCGCTGCTGCTTTCCCCAGGAACCAAACACAACAACCATCACACTATGATGCAAATACCCAACTATCTGCCGAGGTTGAATCCATCTAGAATTTGGTGTCCTCACTGAATGTGGAGATGGGAAAGCTGAAGGTGGGGCCTTCTACACCTCACAACTCTAATTCCCAGAGAGGGAATATCTTCTTCAAACAATGAAATACCAATTCTGGAGGTCAAAACTACAACAATGGGCCTCAGCCTAACCAAAAACAATGGAATAACAATGCAAACACTAGAGGTCCTCCTCTAAACAAAAACACCACTCAGAGTGGTGCTGGACCCAGTTATTCTACACAACTAGCAAATTTCTACCCACTGACCAATTGGTGTAGATTGCATGACATCAACTCTCATTCTGAGGTGAACTATGCTACCCTAGAGAAGATCATCATGATCTCCCAATTAGACATACAATAACCTGTCGATCCTCCTCCCTTGGAGACATCCAAATCAGAGCCCACTCATAGTGCCTTCACTTATGAGACTGTCTTCTTTGGGACAGATGAAGGAGACAAAGAAGAATCTGAATTGTAGGGATTCTTTGACGAATCTATCCTAGCCTTTGAGGCCAATTCCTTTACCAACCTATGGACTCCTTACAACACTCAGAGTCAAACTAGTAAAGGGTTAGTTTACACACCAACACCTCCCAAAGAAACCTCTCCCTAGGACAACACAAAAGATCACTCCTTCCCTCCAAAAGGACCTGACTCTAACCAAGCCAAGGACCCAGCCAAGGGAAGTCATTTCCTAGGGGGGAGGTTTGACATCACTAAGGTGTTAAATAACACTACCACCTCCATGGCTTTGATGGAAGTTTTTCTGAACTGTCCTGAGTAGAAGAAGTCTCTTCTAAAGCTCTTGGGAAATCTGGAAGCTATCAGTTGTCCACCCAAGACTATCACATTTGACAATGCCAATGTGACTGTCTCTGGGGTAACAAAGAGGATCCTCCCTTCTTACTAGGCTTGACCATACAAGGGAAGAACCTACACAACTTCCTGGTAGATTTTGATGCTTAGGGCAACGTCATGCCCTTATCTATATGTTAGAAGCTCAAACTCTTCCCACTCCATCCAAGGGAGTAGTAGTTCAACTGGAAAAAACTACTATAAAAATGGTAGGTGAGCTAAAGAACTTCTAGATTCACCTCATCCAAGACCCCTAGATATCGATCATAATAAACATCCAAGTGGTGGACATCTCAGAGACTTATGGGATGTTGTTGAGTTAGAATTGGACTAAGCCCCTTAACAGGTATTTCTCCACTGACTTCTCTCACTTGTGGCTCCCCTGGGAGGGACAGTCAAACCAAATCTAGTTAGAGAGTGAACCCAAGATGAGGTAGGCCCTCACCAAAGTTGGGAGGGTAAATGAAGTCCTTTTCTCTAAGACCTCTCCTAAGGTGTACTGACCCCTAGAGATCCTAACATTTGATTTCACCCCCAGGGAGGATCCCATAGTCTCTTAGAGAATTCAGGACCTGGAAAAAAAAACTAAGGGGTGAGGTGAATTCATGAGGTAACACAGTAATGCCCACCACACTCTTGTCTAGTAATTGGTGCTAGGTACACTATCAAAAACATTTTGAGCTAGAGTGTGAGCCTTGTATCACTGTTGCTACCTACAACATCAAGGCCCTTTGGGAGAAAGAACACAAATCTGATTTGCTTGGACCTAACACATCCAAGGTGTTGCTTGTCCAGGAATCCAAACCAGAGCTTTCTTTGGAGAAAAACCTCACCCATGCACCATTAAAGCTAGAGGAATCTCCTCCCAACCCTCCCAAAATTAATCCAAATGCCACTTTGCCTTCCCAACCCCAAAAAATTAACAATGACTTGTGGACCCTGAAGTTTGACGGATCCTGGTCTAAGCAAGGCTACGGGGCTGAAGTGGAATTGATTAGTCTACAGGGGAAATCCTTCCTCACATCTTACAAATTATAGTTCAACTACACCAATAATGTTATGGAGTATGAGGCCTTGGTCACCAGACTGCTATTTTCATTGAGAAAAGGGATCACTCACCTCCAGACACTAGGTGATTTAGAACTGATCATTAAGCAGGTTCAGAGCCAATATACATGTCATGACAAAAGAATGGCCACATACCACAACCAACATTGAGCCTAATTGAAGACTTGGATGCTTTTAGCATTAAGATTATTCCCCAGAAATGAAACTATGTTCCAGATGCCCTTGCTGTGTCTGCTAGCACCCTTGAGCCAATGACTGGCTTCTGGCTCTGGAAGTTTTCTATTGAGATGGTCCCCACCCCATCCATCCTAGAAAATATCACCAACTTTTAGGTTTTTGAGGATGATCAACATATTCTAGCCTTTATGGCCAATGTTGGCATCTTTGAGGATTAGATATTGGAAGAAAGAGATCATGACAACATCGAGCAGGGTGGTGGAGATGATAGGATTATAGACCTACCAAGCAACACCATCCCCAAGGGGATGGTAGTGTTAGAATGAATCTTTGATTCAGATGCCCAGGGATAAGAGAAGATATCATCCTCCTCTAAGGGAGGAAAATTAAAGAAAATTAACATTGGCCAGGCTGATGAAGAAACAATTGTGCACATTGGTACCTCCTGCTCCCCAGAGGAGAAGGAAAAGATTCTCGCAATTCTCCAAGAATACATTGATGTGATTGTGTGGGGGTATGAGGATCTGAAGACCTATGACATATCCATCATGACCCATACTATCCCATTGAAACCAGATGCTAAGACTTTCTAGAAAAAGTAGAGGCCAGTAAACCCATTAATCAAGCCTCTAATTCATCAAGAGGTTTAGAAATTGCTATCAGTCCAGATTATGTTTCCTATCTGGCACACAACCTAGGTTGCCAACCTCATCTCCGTACAAAATAAAAATGGCGAGATCCGCCTTTGTGTGGATTTACACAATTTGAAAAAGGTGTCCAAGAAAGACAATCACCCTCTTCCCTCATTGGATGAGGTGCTACAAATTGTTAACGGTTCTCAAGTGATGTCTTTCCAGGATGAATACTCCAGATATAACTAGGTCATTGTTAAGTATGAAGATAGAGATAAAATGGTGTTCACCACCAAGTGGGGAACATTTGCATATCAAAGAATTCCCTTTAGCCTCATCAACATGGGGGCCACATTTCAAAAAGGCTATGAACATTGTGTTCGAGGGCCTAGTTAATAAATGCATAATCATCTACATGGATGATTTGACAATATTTTCTCGGGACAAGCGTGATCACTCCACCCACCTCATCCAAATTTGCAAGAGATATTGCTGGTATGGTATATCCCTCAACCCTAATAAATGTATATTCAGGGTCATTGAAGGGAAGCTACTCAGGCATATTGTCTCTGAGAAGGGTTTATCCATCGACCTTGAGAGAGTTAAAGCATTGCTAAACTTACAAATGCCTGGCAGTAAGAAAGAAATAAGATCTTTCTTTGGGAAGATAAACTTTGTCTGATGCTTCATCATTGGATTCACTGAGATTGTTAGGCCACTCAATGACATGATGAAAAAAGACACAAAGATTGAGTGGAGCCCCAAAGGAAAGTGAGTGTTTTCCCAGATCAAGCAAACCATAGTGGAGGCACTAGTTATGGAAAGTTCAGACTATTCCCTCCCATTTCATATATACTCCTTTGCTTCACTGCACTCTACAGCTGTAGTCCTAACCCAGAAAGTTGAAGGGGAAGAATGAACCATTGCTTTTATGAGCTCCCCCTTCAAGAATGGAAAAGTCTAATATTCACCTATGGAAAAGCAGGCTTTTTCTCTAGTCTGTGCCGTGAATAAATTCCAGCACTATATTCTCTAGAGCAAAGTACATGCTATCATTCTGGACCAGGGTGTGAAATATTTACTACTATAGAGTGAATTGTGTGAACGCCAGGGGAAATGGATGGCCATCCTCCAAGAATATGATTTATAAATGCAACCAATGAAGATAGTCTGAGGCTAGGGACTATGTAGAGCAATGGCAGATGGAAGTCCAAATATTGAATGTCAAACTTACATAGTGGATTCTGTCACTCAAGATCCATGGTATACCAATCTAGTGTACCTATTTCTCAATAATAGATGTCCAGAGGGGCTTCCCCCAAACAAACATCATGCCCTGTGACTGAAAAGTGCACATTTCATGATAAAAAATGGAACGCTTTTCCAGAGGAACTATGAGGGAGTCTACCTCCGATGCATAGATAGGGTCCAAGCTGCTAAAATGATTCAATAATTTCATGGGTAGTTTGGAACTGGGCATGGCTTAGCCAATGCCATTGCCCACTAGATTCACCGGGCTGGATACTATTGGCTCTTCATCTTTCAAGATGTCTACGCTCATGTGATGAAGTGCCACACTTGCCAAACTACAACCCATCATGAGCAAAACCTAGCCGTGCCTTTATAGCTGGTCTTTGAGGTTAGACCCTTCACCCAATGGGCATTCTATTTTATCAGGGAAATCAACCCAAATTCATCTGCCAACCACTAGTAGATTTTAACTGCAACTGATTACTGCACTCAGTGGTCTAAAGCAATTCCATGCAAAAACAACACGGTGGATGTAGTTATCAAATTCCTAGAAGAAAACATAGTCACCAGATTCAGAATGCCATTTTCTATAGTGTGTGACAATGGTCTGGAATTTTCTTTAGTGTAATTACTTGAATGGACCTATGTGAGGAAGATCACCTTGAATTTCTCCAGAAACTATTACCCCCAGGGGAATGGTGTGGCTGAATCAACCAATAAAAATATATTAGAGGTGATCAAACATTTGTTGCAATAAAACCCCCCAGACTGGCACCAAAAGCTTAGGTTCACTCTTTGGGTGAACCGTATCAGAATTAAGGTAGCCTTGGGGACTTCCCCTTTTCACCTAGTTTATGGCCAGAACCTAGTATTCCCTATCAACTTACAAATCCTAATTTTATTGTTTATGCAGGAATTTAATAACCATGACAACATTGTGGAAGTTCGGCTCCTCAACCTAGTGAGAATGGAAGAACAAAGAGACACGACGCTGGAATATTTTGTGCATCAGCAAGTACTAGTTAAATGATGGTTTGACCAGAGAGCCCAATATAAGGCCTTTTAGATTTTAGACCTAGTCCTCCTGTGGGACAAGGCCCAAGAAAAGAAAGGAAAGCACACCAAGTTCAAAGGCTCTGGCTCAGACCATATCTAATTTTTGAGACCTGTGGGGCAAATACTTATCACCTCAATACCATGATCAGAGAAGCCATCCCATTTCCTATCAATGGGAAGTTTCTTAAACACTACTTTGAATGAGGTAGGTGGTAAGTTTTCTTGAAGTTGTATCATATGTAAAGTTCTTGCTTGTAAATATTCTTCCCCAGTGCTCCTTGGGAGTACCTTGTCCTTGTAATTAGTTTTCAGTAGTCCTCTGAGATCACCTTCTTTATTTTAATTTTTGTCTTTGGTTTTCTTTTGTTTTGCATCTTGTTTTCTGAGTTCCCAGCATGTTGTCTTCCTTTTGTAGATAGGTATTCTTCGCATGACATCTAGTTCCTGGAATGGTACCTTATGCATTTCAATTAGTTAGGAATCTATTGTTAGCATGGTGGAATTTTCTCACACTCCAGAGTTAATTTGTGAGTATGGTAAAAGGTTATGGGTAATCTTTATCTGATTCATATCTGGATAGTCTTGGCATTAGTTAACAGAAATCTAAGAAGCAAGTAATTGCATGGTCCTTGAGGGTAGATCAGTTGCACTAGTTATTGACCAAGTCTAAAAATCATAAAATTATCCCGAGCCCAAAATTTTCTCTCCTATTCAAAAATTTAAAAAAGATGGCAAGGTGAAAGAAGTACCACAGTGAAAATTAGCTAAGCTTAAGGTTCATAGTGAAAGAAGTACTGCCTTCCCATCTAGAAAAGAAAAGAAAAGAAAGAACAAAATAATGGAGAATTTTGGGATCCAAGGGATCATGCAAGATACAATGATTTTAGTCCAATGTATTTAGTGCCTCCTCTCTGCTTCTCGCATAAATTGTCGGCTTTATTTTCTTTCAAAGCACACACCTCACAACTGACGAAGGACTGAAAGATTGAATCATTAATGAGCCAAATGTTCTTAGACACCTCACACCTTGCAAGAGAAATGCTCCAGATAAAGATTGGTTCTAGTTTTGCTAACCGGAGATTTTGAAGTTCTCAAATGCACTAAAGCATTTGTCCTAGTGAGTCACCATTTGTTATTCCCTGCATACCCGTCTGTACATTTTGTGGGAAAAATGTTGGGTCCCCCTTTTCACTTTTCCTTGTTTATTTTCCTTTTTTGTTTTTCTCTGACCTTTTCTTCTGCAAGTGTCAATTTCTTTTCCTTTTTGGCTTTCCTTGCTCTAGGGCCTAGTCCTGAAGTGTTTGTCTTCTTTGCTCCAGCCAGATTCTGGACTTTGGGATTCTCTATCACCATTTCCTCTTTCGCTAGAGGGTGTGGTTGCATGGAATCCCTGGACCCAAAGTCTAGAGGTTTTCCTTTCTTCAGTGTTTGCGGAAGGAAGGAGCAGGATATGTTTTTACCCTAAGGGTATAAATAGGTTTCACCAGTCATTATTACATTTTACCGTGAACAAATTACCCAGAGTGATTTAAAGAAATTCAAGGCGATTAAATGGCAATCTAAGTGCAATTTTCTCTCGGTGATTAACAATTCTTAAACAATGATTACCATTTGTGCGCTCATGGTTGTTTGAGGCTGGTCAGTTGCAAAGTGCCTGCCATGATCATTCTCCCACATTATTCATGTTCTAAGGTAGGCCCTTCTAGTTCTTTCCTCATGCTTTCTAGTTTTACTTTGTTTGTGTTTGGGCTTGCTTCTGCTTTCAGTTTTGTCTTCATTTCCATCTTCTGGTTTTTGCTTTTGGTTTTTCATTCTATTCTTGGTGTACCTCCCATTGGTAGGATAGCTCTACCAGATGGTTGTCTGCCCTATGTGCAGTTGTAAATAAGTGTAAGTGCTTGTATATACCATGTACATTTTGTAATTATATGTAAAAAATTATATATAGGCTGGTTTCTACTTCGGTGCTCATTGTGTTTTGGCTCTGTGTAGTTTTGTACATTACTGTATATCCTTTCTTGTTTGATGGAAAGATCATTGTGCTCCACCTGTGAAAACCCCAAATTTGGAGCTCGCTCGCATGATGTCCACCTGGTTCAAACTCGGCACCATGCCTATTCGAGCCATGGCAGTTTTCTCTCTTCCATCAACTCAGTCTTAATGGCAGGTTTAATTCTCCCACACATGAGCTTTCAAAACCAGCCCAAGTGGCATTCATGATCTCACGTGTTTGGACAACTATCGATGCTAATGCCATTACTCTCTTTACTGCATGACCACATGATTTTCCCATGTCATTCTAGTATGGCTAATTTCCAGTCATGAAGATAACGGTTAGTTTTCTGGACTCCAAGTCCCAAGTTTCCTTTTTGTCTTCATTCCATTTCATCACATGAGCTAGAATCCCTAGAAGCCCAGGCATAGATGAAATTCCTAATTCATTTCATTATATATCTTTTTAGGGTTTGATGCAAACTAACACCATTTTCAGGATAGATGCAAAGCAGTGGTAAAATCTTTGGGATTCAGAAATTTTATTATATTATCTATACTGATGGTCATCCAATCTTGCAGGTTGCCTAAAATCACCCATAAATCATGTCTGAAGCATTAGCATCTTCTCCACTCGAGAGCCTAGAACTCCCCACTACTGCTTCTACCAGGGCAGCTGTCAAGACAACGGCCAAGAAGGCCTTAGAAAAAATTCCACTGTCAATGAAATATCTGAAGGGAGAGACTATTTTGGGATCACAGGTTGATTCCAAGATTCAATTGGTCACTGACACAAGTGTTAGGCCATGGGAAGAAATGCATGCCCTGGTAAAAATAATGTTCATACAATGCAAGGTTGGAGATCTAATGGCACTCAACATGGCTGCCTCTGGGATCCTTAAGGATACCTATTTCCCCTGTTCTGTGCAAGCTCTAGAGCTCATTCTCACACTGGCTGAACACTACAACATAGCCATCTGGGCTATTATGCTTTCCACTCTTGTTCCATCAAGTTATCCAATGCCCATGGTATCTCTAGACATTGCAACCTTCTCTTCAGGGCTAGGGATCCCCTATTTTTCTAATTCCATAGTTATCACCTAGATCTTGGCACTAAATGAATTTGAGAAACTCCCGCAGATATCTCGATAATACCTCAACACCAACTGGCTTAAGGATCCAAGAAAGGATTTTAGAAAGATGAAGCTGGAGATCCCCTAAGAAGAATTCAAAGATATTATACAAATGGGAATCATTGCATTATGCAGAGTCTTTGGAGAGCCCCATGCCTGGGAATTCTTAGCATGGATGTATTACTTCTTGTTTGGCATAGCCTCTGGCAGTCAAACCTTTGATTGGAAAACAATCATCACCAATCATGTGGACACCCAGCTCGTCAGGGTCACCTGGTCTCTTAAATTTTACATGACCTCTTACTTCTTGTGGGCATTGGCACAACAACACCCCATCACTAGGGGATTACTCATAGTTGGCGAGCTTGAGACTGGAAAAGGCCAAAATGCTCTGTGGGATTATTTACCACAAATACAATGGGAGGCCAGTTTTCTCAGCTTCTGTAGAGTAAATGATGCTTTCATTTACTACAATATTTTTATGCCCACTAAGGATGCTGGATACTGATTTTCAAAGGAGGAAATGACCCTAGTCAACACTTATGGCCATTACTACATTCAATTTCATCAACACACTTACATTCGGGTGACTGACTTCTCTAGAAAACCCTATTTATTACCCAAACATTGTAGGGATAGGATAATCCTTTTGGAATACTGTAGAGAAATTCTGGACCTACATGCCTTCTTTGCATTGAAGAAGGTCACTAACATTCCACTCCCAATAAATTGCGAGAACTATACTTGCAGCCTCATAGCAGTGAAAGAGGCCAACGATGAACTAAATTGTTTGGGGTTGATAGAGTTTTACTTAGAGCGAAAGAATTTTGATTCACTGGATAAGATAGCAATGACACTTCCCCAGGTAGCAGACCCTCATGAGATTCACTTAGAATATTTCTAGGAAGACTAATAGGACAATTTTGAAGTTTGGAACTGGTATTTTGTCTTGATGACACAAGGCATGATGAAGCACCTCAAGCTTAAAAATTTTCCCAAGGACTTTTCAGACACCAGGTCCATAGAAGACCCACAATACAAAGAACAAGGAGTAGATAAAATGGTTCTTCCTCTAGTGGACTGGGATTCCCTAGAAGGCCCGATGATAGAAGACATCACCCATAATGTAATTGAATACATCCATGCGTATTTCTAGAGGGTGTGTCCAAAAAGTACATGAAGAGTTGGCCTATTTTTGTGGGGACCCACTTCTGGGGCTGGAATATCCTTGCAGGGAAAGGATAGAGGAAAGAGAAAAGTTGGGACCCCACCCCAAGTCCCATCCATAGTTCCCATTGTGGAACAATTGCAGCTTAATCCACTAGTACATTTGAGACCTCTTTTTGACGTCTATGCATTGCAATTAGGACACTACGCTGTCAAGCAAGTGACACAACCTACTGTTGTAGTTTTGGTGTCGGAATCACTGATGGTGGCTTTGCCTGCCGTTATTGTGATGGTAAAAAACATCACAATATGCACCATCTATGAGGGTTAGTATGATGTCATTACACATTATGAGTGTTGGTATTATGATGGTATGCGACAGAGATGCTGTACATGTAACATCCACCCATCAGACTATTCTGACATCTAGACATCACATGTAGTGTTCTGGCATCAGTTTTCCACTGAATACTCACAATTGTGATGGTATGCCATATTTAAAAAAAAATTGTCGTGTGCATGGAGTTGGACCTTAAAATATTGATCTTCTCTTTATTTTGAGAACATTTTAACATTCTCTACTTAACAGGGCCAACCACGTGAAGGTGGAAGCTCATCTGGCCCCTCCTAGGAGTCTCTTCTGACCCTTTATGACACTTTAAGATCTCTAAGATGTAATCTTAGGGATCATAAAGGGTCATAAAGGGTCATAAGGGATCCTAGGACACAACATCTAAGAAACATAAATGTAGGCATCATGGTCACAATTATTTGGTGACACAACATAATTGAGTGGTATACCTAGATGATGCAACACAACCACTACTCCTCCAATTCTAAGTTGGCACTATAGGATCTAAAAACTATAGATGAGGAATAAACTTAGAGAGTAGAGGAGGGCCATAATGACAAAAATAATATAGGGATCCTATATTATTTCAGTTGTTATGACCCTCCTCCTCCAATATCTAAATTTATTCCTTATTTATAGTTTTTGGATCCTGCAGTGCCAACTTAGAATTGGAGGAGTATTGGTTGCATTGCATCATCTGGGTATACCACTCAATTATGTTGTATCTCCAAACAATTGTCACCATGATATCTACATTTATGTTTCTCAGTTGTTGTGATATCTACATTTATGTTTCCCAAATATCATGTTTATGTGCATGTTCTTTATGTGTTTGTCTTTTCTCCCTCGCATCCAAAATAAGATTTTGCCACTCTGATTCAAGAATGCATATGCAACTACATAGAATATATAGTCTTGGAAGGCCCAAATGGACAAAAATTCAATGTACAATTATGGTCTTGAATAGATAAAGTGGAACTGAAATTTCAGCAAGGCTGGGAAAAGTTTGTGCATAATTATGAACTTTTTCTGAAATTCTAGTTTTAGTTTATCTTTACAAGACCATAATTCTACCATTAAATTTCTGCCCATCTGGGCCTTCTAATACCATATTTTCTTCTAGCTGTTTATGTTGTGTCTCCAAATAATTGTGACCATGATTCCTATATTTATGTTTCTCAGCTATTGTGAGATTAAAAGTCTTCTAAGGAACGTGTTGTGTCTATGTGGAACTGCATAGGACTGTCACCAAAGGGGGTTTCAAGTCAGAGAACTCCCTTTCACTTGATAATTACGAAGCCATCAATGGTATACTAATTGTTTAGGATTGTAATTTTCAATTAATGGCTTCAAATTACCAAGAAAAAGGTGTACAAAAGACTTAGTAGCCTCCTGAGCCTTTTTCTTGAATTTCTGCCCATCTGGGCCTTCTAACACCATATGGAATGTGATGTGTTTATAGAAGACATCATACAAATCTATTTAGTGATCATATACATTGAAGGTGGCACCTAATGCTGCTACAATGACTATACATATTAAATTTTGCATCACTGCCTGAAGTCATTGAAGCAGCATTAGACTCCATCTTCAACACAATATGATCACTAGATAGGTCTGTATGTCTTCTACTTTTAATTTGGGATATTTCCATTCTTGTTTTATGAAGTTGGGTGATCCTTGCCAATGTCTCCGGGGTTGAATCCAGTATGCTCCTGTATGATCCAAAACCTGCAAGGAAGGAAAAGATGGAGTTAGATCCAAAGGATCTAAGAAATGCCTGACACCCTATTACTGATCCTCATCTACAATTATGCATGTGCATAGTCAAGCCATATAATTCTTAAAGGAACAAGGATAAATTTACAAAAACCCATCCAAGATATAGAAAATCATAACAAATTCATAAACAACAATAAGTTCATGAGTTTATCAAAATATGTCCAATGTATCTACATGAAATTCTAAAAAAGTTTCAATATCTACAATAGCCCTCTATTAATCACATTTATTCATATGGTCTCAACAAAGTAGTGCACAAACTACACAAATAAGGCATCACAAAAAAATGATTTCTGCTTTCACCATTGAAGCAACCTCTCGATCCTTGCACAAGTTGCACTCATTTCCTACATTAGGTATAGACATAGATGGGGTAGATGTAAATGTGGTTTTATCGACCCACCGAAATTATTGAAATCCACTATTTCCCTACAACACCAAATCTACATCAGTTCTTCCTAAAATGATTATAACTTGTCGCATTACTTTTAAACATTAAAATATAATTCCATACCCAGACCTTTTTCCTATTTGGGAAACCCCAAAATGGATGCCCAAGATTACTTGTTGTGCGTGATGTCTTCAACACACAAGGGCCAACACCACATTGACACATAAGCACATTGATTGAAGCCATCGATGCTATATCGATAAATATTGCACTGTCATTCCAACATATCATTTTGTTTAGTTGGTTATTTTGTTCATTCATACTAATTATAATTGCAATAAAAGAAACATACTAACATGTAGACAACATCTCAAATCAAATTGCAAAATGACTATTGTCAATCACAGTACATGTAAATGCAATGTCCTAACTGCACTTGATGGAAACAATATGCATAGCTATGATTGGGACTTTTAGTCCTTACCACACATTGAAATGCATGTAAAGGCATCTACTGTTGGGGGCATGTCAAATTGTGATATTGCTATCAAAATTCAAGTGTATAGTTTTAAATTCACAAATTGCCTTGTGTCAGCTACAGTTAACAAACTAATCTCACAAAAATTGTTGATGTTTCGACAATTCCTCTCATTACTTCTTCTCTGCTTGAAACAATTGGGACTACTCAGGAAAGATGAGTAGGATTTACTATACCCTTTTCCATGTTCACTACATGCATGAATAATTTCTTCTTTTCTATCTCCATTCCTCATCATGCTTCATCCTTGTTATATTAGTGGCCGAAAGTATCCATATTTAGAGTCTACTCACTTTCCTAGGTACTCCCAATTGTATGAATTGGAGTTGAACCATGTGTCACCTACACTCTTACAAGTTATTGTCAACACATCAACAATTTTTGTGACATGATAAGCAATTTGTGTATGTCAAATTCATGGATGAAACATGGGTCAATGAGTTTGACTAAAAAAACTATACACTTGAATCCAGATAGCAATATCATAAGATAATGAAAAGTTTTGATGAAATTTTAATGGGAGATGTAGTCAGTTATAAAAAGAATGGTCCATAAATAAAAAAATAACAAATTAATAATGGCATCAAGCATTCCAAATGCAAAGATGTAAATAATGCCAGTATTAAACAGTGAGCTCATACACAATGCATGATGCCTTGCAGCCCGCGAGCCATCAAGATATTTCCTCATGAAATGATCATCAACAGGGAGTATCACATACTGAATATCAACATCAAAACAAATATATATGGGGAGTACCACATAGTACCAACGGGGAGTATGGCCACATAGTACATACATATACATATACATATACATATACATATACATACATATACGTATACATATATAAATATAAATATACGTACATATGTACATACATATATATACATATATATGTATGATGTTATTGTTGTCATTGCATGCTTGTTGCTGTTGTGCACCATATATTATTTTATACATGATAAGAAATTTGTGCATGTCAAATTCATGGATGAAAAATGAGTCAATGAGTTTGATTCAAAAAACTATACACTTGAATCCAGATAGCAATATCACAAGATAATGAAAAGTTTTGATAATAAGATTTACATAAGTTTTTGTAATGATAATCAGATTTATATAAGTTTTGATAATTAGATTTACATAAGTTTTTGAATCCAGATAGAAATATCATTAGCTAGATAATTTTTTGTAATGATGATGAACATATGGATATCTAGACCCTGAGTATGTATCAACGAAAACATTTACAAAGAAGAGTATTCCAAACATTCTGTTAAACAGTTAAGTTTCATGTCTATGTTTGATCTAAAGATGGCCTAGTTTGTTGACAAAAATGCCAACTCCAAAGAAGTCGTCCATCATAACATTCTTATTGTCACAAGTGAAAAAATCTTCATTGTGACCATGGAAGATACTCATAGCAGTGTAGTCATCATTAGCACAAGATTGATTGAACACCTCCCATGCTTCCACCATTTTATTTCCAAAGCCATCTTTTTTTTTGTCAAAAATTTAGCTAAGCCTGCAAGAGATAATGTTTGGATTGATGGTCTGAATCCCCTGCATAACTTTTTATGAATTGTTGGAAATAACCACATGCTTAGCCACCTTCAAGACCCATTCAAACTGACCAGTAAATTCAAAGAGAGTAGAAAACACTAGTTTATAGATCACCCCATCGTGTACATGCGAGCCAATAATATTATGTTTCATGAGTTAGAGAATAGCATGTTTGATGTCATCATCATGCAGATTAAATAATCTGGAGCACTGTTCTTCCAAGGACTCCAAATGAAAACATTCAATACCAATTTTTCTATCCATTGAGAAGACCTAAAACAAAGTAACAATAATGAAAATATTGAATAAGTATGCCAACATAATGAATAAGTGGGTAAAATACATTGATCCAATAAAAACAAATACATTACAAATGCCAAGCTCACGGTCTCAATGAAATAAACATTGTATAAAATAATATATGGTGCACACAACAACAAAAAGCATACAATGACAATAATAAAATTGCATGATGCCCAAGCTCAAGGGAAACTTACATTGATCCAATAACAACAAATACATTACAAATGCCAAGCTCACAGTATCAATGAAATAAAAAGTGTATAAAATAATATATGGTGCACAATAGCAACAAGCATACAATGACATTAATATTTGCATGATGCTCATCTATTATAGAAAATTCAAGTAGTACAAGAATACATAAGAGGATGAACATAAATAATAAGGGTACTATACATTGCCTAAAGTGATGAATTCTTGACCCGAGTATGAATCAAGTGTGCTCCTGTGATGTTCCAGAACCTGCAAAGAAAAGAGAGACAGGGGTTAGACCAAAAAGATCTAAGCAATTAATGGAATCCTATTATTGATCCTCATCTACAATTATGCATGCACATAGTGAATCCATACACTTTTGAAAGAAAAACCATGCTACAGGACATGTGCACTCAGAAGAATACTGCATAAAGGAAAGAAGATACAATGTTTTTCATCATGAAATGATCATAAATGGGGAGTACCACATAGTGAATATCAAAATCAAAATAAATAAAGAGAGATCAAACACTTCACACAATGCCTTGAAGGTAATAGCAATGATGCCCTAGCTCTCAAAGCTCGTGGGTCATCAAGCATTCCAAATGCAAAAATGTAAACAATGCCAGTATTAAACAGTGAGCTCATAAACAATTCATGATACCCTCACTTGCAGCCCATGAGCCATCAAGAAATTTCCTCATGAAATGATCATAAATAGGGAGTACGACATAGTGAATATCAACATCAAAACAAATAAAGAGAGATCAAACACTGCATGCTATCAAAATAGAATGGCAATGGTGATTCAATGCATCTACAACATCAAGAACATGGCAACATTGATCCAATAATAGAAAATACATTACAAATGCCAAGCTAGTCACAGTCTCAATGAAATAAATAGTGTATATATAAAACAATATATGGTGCACAACATCAGCAAGCATGCAATGACAACAATAACATCATACATATATATGTATATATATGTATGTATATATGTATATGTATATGTATATGTATGTATATGTATATATATGTATATGTATATAACAAACAAAGCTCATAACAAGGTCATGTGGTGCTCAAACAGTGAGCTCATAAATAATGCATGATGCCCTAGCTTTCATCCCGCGAGCCATCAAGACATTACCTCATGAAATGATCATAAATGGGGAGTACCACATAGTGAATATCAATAACAAAACAAATAAAGAGAGATCAAACACTTCACACAATGCCTTGAAGGTAATAGCAACGATGCTCTAGCTCTCAAAGCTCGCGGGTCACCAAGCATTCCAAATGCAAAGATGTAAACAATGCCAGTATTAACATTCATATTGTGCCATCAAATCAACAAATTCCATCAAAATGAAATTGAGTTAATGAGAAGAAAAATCTCAAATGCCTACCTCAAGTCATGGCTGCCATATGATTGGCCGGTGCTCTATTTGTTATATACATATACATATATATGTATATACACACACACACACATATATATACACATGCATATATATACATATATACATATACATATATATACATACATATATACACATATACATACATACATACATACAAACATATACATACAAAACTTTCATAAGAATATACATATATAACTTTCGACTGCAGAGCCCTTCTCTTTTGTTTATACATATATATTCAGGGTATTCAATATATGTTGTAGTGAATTTACCACATTTGTTACAACTGCAAAGCCCTTCTTTTTTGTTTGTTTACTTTTACAGTATCACATGCACGCTAAGAAAAAGGATAGTGGAGGATAAGGATTCCCCTTCATAGGAACTTTGTGTTGTGGACAGTCTTTTTAGCATTTGATGAACCTTTTCTCTACCTATTAGTATTGCTACACTGTTGTGATTTTGTAGCTTTCCTTTTTCAAAGAGATGGGTTTAGGCTGGATTAGTGGAGTCATGGTAGTAATGCTCTTAGTATTGGAACTCCTGGCATGCTATTTCTTTGGCTGTGTATCTTCCAAGGAGGTGGGCATTCATGCATGTATGATAGTATATATACATTGAGTATTGACAGGGCTTTTGGTTTGTGATTGGTTACAATTAGATTGATTGTGTTAACTAAACCAAATCTTTGACCATGTTTAGGCTATATATCAACATGATCAGGAGGATTGTATACTGATGGGAAAAAAAATCTATAACAATAGGGAAAAGGTTGTATACCTACATGAAACAGGTTTTGAGTGAAAACTGAAAAAGCTCACAAAAAATAACCTTCTATCATGATTAGATTGCATTCAATACAAAATGTCAATAAAGGAAGGCACACAGTACACCTTTTCCAACAAACCAAAAAAAACACAAACAACAACAACATGAAACTCATGGATTCCAATAGCAAATCCCCACCATAAATAGCCTATCAAATTTCTATGAAGGGAAAACAAATAATGAATTTATAAGCCAATCACAGACATGTTACTTTTACTAACATTTAACACCATCCAAATCATACACATTTTGGAAAAAATTAGTGTTTAAATAAATGAGGTACCTCCCACAACAAAATCCAAACTAAATTGGAAAAATATTTTATAAACTCTTCAACAATTAGAATATACAGAGATATTTTGCCCTCTATAATGTATACTATAGTTTTAAATATTTGGTAAAAAAAGTTTAGGAACTTTCCAACAAATGCAGTGGGCAAGTGTAAAGCCAAATTCTACCACCACCTTTGCCAATATCCTCCCTACTTGTGTTAAAATCAAAGCTTTGAAAATAGGGTTTGAACATCCATCTGAATAGAGACCAAAAATTGCAGTATTCCTAAAACAATTGTGGCCTCATTGGTTTGCAATGATTGCAGGATATGCACAAAAAATTGTTGAAAAAGATTTAAAAACTTTCAAACAAATGTATTTGGTAGGTATAAGGCCAAATTCAAAAACCTTTTCCAGCATTCTCCCTACTTGTGATAAACTGAGAGCTTTGGAAATAAACTGAGAGCTTTGCAACAATGTATGGAGATCTATCAAAACATAATGAAGGACTTTTTTCAAATATTGTGGTTGGAAATTCTCTAACTTAGATATGAATGAAAAATGTGGAAGCATAAACAAGGCACATGAACTGTTTCACATAATGACTCAAAGAGATGTTGTCTCATGGAAGAAAATTCCTCAAAGAGATGTCTCTTGGAATGCAATGATCAAAAGATGATAGTATCATGGCAGACAAAACAGGGAATAGAGAGACTAAATAGAGAGCATCGATAAAATGAATGGAGGGAAACAAAGGTTAAACCCCAATGTTGACTTGTTTAACTGTCAATGTGAACCAAATTGAAGAGACATAAATTGAATATATAGAATGCAATTGTCTATTCCAATGCTAAGGAAATACAATTAATTATAGTCATCCAAGTGTTGATTCGACTCCACTCTCAGATCACACCAACTACTCTTCATTGACAATGCCAATCTTTCAACTCAACAAGGCTTTACTAACTCCCAAATCATTATACCAATTTGTACGTAGGCTCCAGAGCATCTCCCCTTTAATCACTATAAACACCTTCTCTTCTTGGTGATGAGCGAGTTTCCCAGCCCTCCTTTCTAACAAAAACTTCATCCCCTATAAAATAAATGGTGAAAATGGCATTCTCCCAATTGTCAACCATCCAACTGGGTTGGTCTTCATAACTGTCCACCAACTTGTTTCACAACGACATTGGAGTGGGGTAGGATGCATGTCTGTTCAGAAATAAGAAGATGTCACTAATAAAAGAAAAACTAAACAAATTAGAAAGTTAAACAAGAAAACCAGAATATGCAAACATGATGCTCCTACATCACAACATTTGCAGAAAATGGACACATTGATAAGGCTTCAAAAAATTTCAAAAAAATGCAATTGATAGGTACAAAGAAAATTTATTTGCTAGCATCCTCTCTTCCTATGCCAAAATGGGAGCTTTGGAATAGGGTATGGACATACATTGAAGCATAATGGTAGGTAGATTTTTGTCACATACTGTAGTTGGAAATGTTGTGGTAGACATGCTTCCAAAATATGGAAGCATAGATAATGCATCTAAATTATTTGACAAAATACTTGAAAAAGTTATCATGTCACATAATGAAATGATTGTAGAAAGTCCACAAAATGGATTTTTGCAAGGAAGATCTCAAAATGTTTGAATTAATGAACCATTCTTTATTGTTGATCATATATGAATATAGGCTACATATTTCCATCACTAGATTATCAGTTGGATCCCAAAATTGTTGCAAGAATGCAACTCGTGCTCTGCTCTAAAACATCAATGTAAAAGTAGTCAGGAATGTGAGGTTTAGATGGTAAGGAGTTACAAGATTTTTAAAAAATTATACATTTTCTTTTGTGCACATGGACTCTCTAACCTATTAGCTTTATAATAATAGCACAAATGAGAGGAATGAGGAAGGAAGAGATGGGAAAAATCAGTGTAAACTTTATTTTTATCTTGTTTTGGATTCCAAGAGTGAGGGAGGAGGTGTGAGCCTAGCAGAGTGTGAATCATTAGCATGTAGGAAAATGTGTTTCTCCTCTTCTCTATTTAGCATCCTTCTCTTGAGCTACTTCTGACGAGAAGCTTTGGGAATGCCAACTGCTAATTTCCTCACTCCATTGAGCTTAGCAGGCCAAGTGTGGAGAAGCATCTGTAGATTTAACCAAGGATTCATGTTGGATAAAGGATGACCATGATTAATGTTGGGCGAAGGGTGACCATGATTATATATGTATGTATTTATGTATGTCTGTATGTATGTGTGTATGTATTTATGTATGTATTTATATATGTATTTATGTATGTATGTATGTATGTATGAATGTGTGTATGTGAAATATCTAAATGTATGTATGTATGTATGTATGTTTGTGTGGGTGTGTATATATAGACACACACATGTACATACATAAATATTCACACACACACACACACATATATACACATATACATACACACATGCATATATATATGTACATGTATATATATACATGTAAATATATAGGTATATGTATACATACACACACATATAAAAATATACATAGACATATTTAAACATAAATACACATACATATATGCATAGACACACACCCAAGAGTTGTCGTGTCTATGGATATGTCCAAACATGCACCAAGAAGCATAGTAACTCAAAATATTTTTAACAATTATTTGAGTTCAATACCATTTAGAAATTTGAGTTACAACCTATTAAACATGAAGAAATATATACTACATGAGGAAGAATTTCAACAATGATTCCAAATTTGAATATTTATACAAATCACTGACATTGAATACAAGTGAGGTACTAATCTCTCCTTTATACTTTTTATACAAATCACTAACATTAAATTCAAGTGATATATTTATGCCCTCTAGAAAGTCAACTTCGTAGGAATTAGATAAAAAATTCCTTAAGATCATACATGGACCTATCTTCTTCCATTTTAATTTATTATAGGCTCCTAGGTGTTTGAAAGCCTTAGGAGTTATTATTTTTCAAAGCATTTAGATCTTTCACATATTCCTCTAGCTCCACTATCTCCTAAGCATCATGTTCATGGTTTGATATATATACAAATAGTTACCTCATTGTACATTGGTAACCTAATTACTAGATGAGTGACTACAATACCCTAGTTTTCATTGTTAGATGATCTTGTTTAATTTGTGCTCATTTCATTAAAAGATACATGTAAAGGAAAAGAAATTTTTGCATCTAAAGATTACATGTATATACTATATATATGCCAAAAATCTTTTATATACTAGTGTCATCCTGATGATGGATCATGGAGTGTGATCCAAAACGTTGATGGAAAAAATGCCACACAGTCAAAATCTAGAAGCCTTACCTACTAATTTGATGGATTGTGAAAATTTCATGCATCTTATTGTATATACTATACAAGGAAAGAAACTGAAAGATAAAATCTTCTGGGTTGTTGTGAGCATAGACAACTTTTAGAAGAATATCCAAGAGTACATCCATACATAAGAGGATGAACATAAATAATAAGGGTACCAAACATTGTCTGAAGTGATGAATTTTTGACCTAGGTATGAATCTAGTGTGCTCCTACATGATCCAGAACCTGCAAAGAAAAGAGAGATGGGGGTTAGATCAAGAAGATATAAGCAATGAATGACATCCTAATATTGATTCTCATTGGAAATTATGCATGTGCATAGTGAAGCCATACACTTTTGAAAGAAAAACCATGCTATAGGACATGTACACTCAGAAGAATGCTACAGAAAGGAAAGAAGATACCATGTTTTTCCTCATTAAATTATCATAAACGAGGAGTACCACATAGTGAATATCAACAATAAAAAAAATAAAGAGATATCAAAAAATTCACAGAATGCCTTGAAGGTAATAGCAATGATGCCCTATCTCTCAAAGCTTGTGGGTCATCAAGCATTCCAAATGCAAAGATGTAAACAAATACCACTATTAAACAGTGAGCTCATAAAAAATGCACAATGCCCTAGCTTGAATCTCGTGAGCCATCAAGACATTTCCTCGTGAAATGATCATAAATAGGTAGTACCACATAGTGAATATCAACAAAAAAAAAATAAAGAGATATCAAACACTTCACACAATGCCTTGAAGGTAATAGAAATGATGCCCTAGCTCTCAAAGCTCATAGGTCATCAAGCATTCCATATGCAAAGATGTAAACAATGCTAGTATTAAACAATGAGCTAATAAACAATGCATGATGCCCTAGCTTGTAGCCCGTGAGCCATCAAGACATTTCCTCATGAAATGATCATCAACAGGGAGTACCACATAGTGAATATCAATAGAAAAAAAATAAAGAGAGATCAAACACTTCAGACAATGCCTTGAAGGTAATAGCAATGATGCCCAAGATCTCAAAGCTCATGGGTCATCAAGCATTCAAAATGCAAAGATGTAAACAATGCCAATATTAAATAGTGAGATAATAAACAATGCATGATGTCCTAACTTGCAGCCCCCAAGCCATCAAGATATTTCCTCATGAAATGATAATAAATGGGGAGTACCACATAGTGAATATCAACAACAAAACAAATAAAGAGAGATCAAACACTTCACACAATGCCTTGAAGGTAATAACAATGATGCCCTATCTCTCAAAGCTCGTGGGTCATCAAGAATTCCAAATGCAAAGATGTAAATGAATGCCATTATTAAACAGTGAGCTCATAAACAATGCATGATGCCCTATCTTGCAGCCTGTGAGCCATCAAGACATTTCCTCATGAAATGATCATAAACAGGGAATACCACATAGTGAATATCAACAGAAAAACAAATAAGGAGAGATCAAACACTTCACACAATTCCTTGAAGTTAATAGCAACAATACCCTACCTCTCAAAGCTCGCAGGTCATCAAGAATTCCATATGAAAAGATGTAAACAAATGCCAGTATTAAATAGTGAGCTAATAAACAATGCATGATGCCCTAGCCTGCAGCCCACGAGCCATCAAGACATTTCTTCATGAAATGATCATAAACGGGGAGTACCACATAGTGAATATCAACAGAAAAACAAATAAAGAGAGATCAAACACTTCACACAATGCCAACTTGAACGTAATAGCAATGATGCCCTAGCTCTCAAAGTTCACGGGTCATCAAGCATTCCAAATGCAAAGATGTAAACAATTACAATATTAACATTCATATTGTGCCATTAAATCAACAAATGCCATCAAAATGAAATTGAGTTAATGAGAAGACAAAGCTCGAAT
>MU226586.1:12051-35820 GCA_018584345.1 Thuja plicata | reverse complement strand
GCGATCATGGTAAATTAGAAATGAGCCTTTTTTTTTTTTTTTTGTTTATAATCACGTGGGTGTCGTAATTAGGACTGTAGCATCACTATTATGATAGTGTTAGGGGTACTTGAAAAAAAATCACATGCAAATGGTGATGCCATCACAAATTGGGGTCAAAATTTGACCCCAAATGTTGTAGTGAACTGGCAACATCCCACCAGATGAAGGAGGCACTAAGCACCTGGTTGGGCATCCCAATTATTACAGTGGAGCCTACCTTCCCTTCCATCTCTCCTTCACTTGCAGAACTAATGGTCTGAGTAGAAGGGACTGGAGCAGAGGAGGATTGTGTAGTGGTGTTGGATGCCAAGCACCCATTGGTGACCAGGAGGAAGAAGAGAAGGATAAATAATCCTCAGCCAAGGGAAGAGGTGCCTGACATCCCCAAAGTACAAATTGTCTCCTCAAACTCCCCTGAGGTGGACAATCAGCTAGAAAATCTCCCAGAGACCTCCCCTCCACATGATGACTTTGATGATATATTTCAGATAGACAAACTTGTGAATTTTCAAGGGGATATTAGGAGAGCGATGGAAGAGATTGCTACTCAAGAAGAAGTAATAATCTCCACCAAAGGGGAGACCCCAGAAAGAGAAGCTGCCACAGAGTAAGAAGTCTGGGTAGAAGAAGAGAAAGAGCCCGAATAGGTGGACATCTTAGATTTCCAAGAAGAGTATGTCACAAAAAATGAAGTATAAGAAAAGAGACAAGAATAGGATGAGTAGTCAGCTTCAGCTGAGGGAACCAGACCTACAGGGACAACCATAACCTCAGCTACCATGCTCCAGACATCTTTTCCCACCCAGTGCAGGACAACATTTGGTGAAGTGGTCTCGGTGGCCCAATAGGTAAATTTTGGCTAGACACCTCTGCCACCTCAATAAAATGTTCCAATGGAGGAGAATGTCCCAATCGATAATGCTAGAGGAGAACAAGAAGAATCATAGAAGCAACAAGATGAGGGGAAGAATACCGAAGATACAAATGATGATACCATGGATGTTGCCAGGGACAAGGATACCTAGGAAGAAGACATTGATACCACTAAGGTGGATGATGTAGATGGTCTCAAGAATATGGAAAAGGAGTTCAAATAAAGTGCAAATGTCAGGGATGAACAATAGAACCCCAGAGGGGACTCATAGGACCAGGCCTTAGCAACAAGACCACCCCCGCCAGCACAATGGTTGGTAGATTCCAAGAAGAGAAAGGCCCCAAAGGAGGAAAAATCTCATCTCTCCTTGGCTGAGATGATGGCATAGATGCAAGGGGCCCCCAAATAGAAGAGGGTCCAGACCCTCCACTCCATTAGGACTGGTCCGGACGGAGATAAAGTCATGGTTATTGTGACCCCTCCCCTAAATAAATAGGAAGCAACAGTGAGTGTTGTAGAATATGTAATCACATAAATACCTTTAGGGAAGAGGGATAAATAGGGAGAGTTGGACCTGCTAAAAGAGGCCAGCTAGGAAATTGAGGCCCATTATGAAAAGCAAGCCTAAAGACTAAGGGAGGAAAAATAAAAGAGTGCAAATCTCCTCGAGATTTTGATAGAGCTTGTACAACCCATCACTGCCATTCCTCCAGAAGCTTCCACATCCGGAGCACCACTCCCATATGGTGACATATATGTACTAAGAAGTATGAAAAAGAAGGCTTAAGGAGCCGATGACTGGGTGGTCAAACAGGTAGGAAATGTCTGGAATTTCCTAGTGACTACACTCCTAGACTTGTACGCGGCCGTCAATATTTTGCACTGAGTCAAAAATACCATTTCCCTCTAGGAAGGAGAGACTGATCAATACAAAGCATGGATGAGTGAGTTGGGAGAACCCATGGGTCTCAAAGAGGAAGTCATCACTGAGGTTAACATTTTGGGGGAAGATTCATTCAACTTTATCTGGGTCTAGCACTCTAGACTTGATCTCAAATTGGAGATAAGCAAGCAACTTGTAGGGGCTCTGTGGGATAAAGTTCTGGAGGTTGAATATTCTTTAAATTTATACAAGGCATTTGTTACAAGGGTTTTGGGAGTCGATCCCTTTAGTACTAAAACATGCACTCTGGAGGAATATGTTGTAGGGAAATTTGATGAGCTAATGAAGTCTTGATATTAGTCCCTCGAAGGAATTGACAAAGCAAAGATGTCATGCATATCCTGCATGATGCTTCGAGCCCATGATGCCGCAAATATGGTCATAGAATTCAAAGGAAATACCCCAGATTTGGGCGAGAAGATGGGGGCGACCAAGTAATGCTAGGCTGATCTCAAGGACATTAATGAGGATGGAGTTGCCCAGCTCCTGGAAACATTTAAGGCATACAAAGAATAGTAAGGTTATCTGGGCTCTAGAGATTGTTATTGGCAGTGTACATTTTTGAACATTCATTATTCTTTGAGCCTAAGCTATTGGACTCTAGAATTTTGGATCCAACAATTTTGTATTCTTTCAATGACTCGTGTCCATGTTCCCCAGAGCCGACCAGTCATTTTAAAGTAGTTAATAAGGGGGTCAACAGGTGTTGATCCCAATAAGGCATGTCAGACAGAGGGATGGCCCTGACAAGTGATCTCCCCAAGGTGCCACTCCAGCATTAACTACCTGGTGCCTCAAAGACAGTGAGCCAAATTTTGCATTGATGAGGTATGTAGCCTCAAACCTTGGGAAGATTAGATTTTTTCTATTCTTACTCTGATGCTCTTCTCGATGCCGATTCTTCCAAATTCCCTTCTTGTCTTCTTCTGCCAATTCTATTAGACCTCTACTCTTTTTGAGGTAGTTATAAAGTGGTGCAGGTAGTATCAACCACCAGATATTGTATTTTAAAGTTGAGTGTGCAGTTAGATTAGGTTAGTTTTAGGGAAAACTATGTGTATAGATAATAAGTCTGACCTCATTCCAAGGGTCGACGAAATTGATGATTTTGCAGTCCAATACTGTTAGTATTTCATTTCTCAATAGTTGCAGAGCTTAATGCTTAATAGTTCTTAGTAGTTCTTAGTAGTTAGATGCCCCCTTGGATCCGTTGATATACACACCAGTGACGCTGGAACACTCTGTTAATGAAGAAGGAAGAACAATTTCTGGCAATGATGTTGTTGGTGTTGAACTGCCTCACAATAGGTGTATAATAATCATGCTTAAGGCCTTTCTTAGGAATGGTTCATTCAATCTAAGGACTATTTTTTCCGTTATGAGGTGCATTTAACTTGTCAACCTAGGGACGTATACTTGAAATGGTTGGCACGATATGTGCACTAGGTTCCTTAGGGAGTCATTCTGCTTATGTTGTAGGAAGGTTAAAATGCATAAAAGAAACCTACACTAGCGCTGCAGGAAAAGAATACATTTATCTTATTACTGGAATGAATGCTAGAAAGTGCAACTCTACTAAAACCTAAGATTTCAACCTAAAACATCCATTATAACTATTCTTGCAGATGCTGCAGGAACACTCACAAGTTGCGATGCTGCAGGAAGAAATTGTAACTTCTATCTAAAATACTGGAAATACTTGGAAATGCTAGAAATGAAATCTATTCTATTCTAAACTATTCCACTTCCCAAGTGGGCCCCCTTGGTCAGTTTTTGCTAAACTATGAACACAGAATGTAAACCAAAAACTATTTCATTGTGTTTCAAAAACTCATTACATAAAAACAAGACATGGAACTTGAAATAGATTGCTATGAAAATACAACAGTGTTCTTCCAAAACCTTTTCTCTGATTTCTCTCTCTAAAAATTTCTAACTTCAAACTATCAGTCCAATCCCTATATATAGAGGATCGAACATTATTACAAAATAGAAAGGAAAACCATTTTTCTGAAAACATGCTGGAGAAGAATATGGAAATACAACAGCCTGCGGTGTGGGTAATGAAACTCGGATGACCAATTCAACGCACTAAGTGCAGAGGGAATATAGGCATGCTACATCCTTGCATCCTAGAATAATGGCTCTATTGTAGCAGCCATGTTTTCCTATTGCTGTAATGATCACTCCACCATAGCTGGTCTTCAACGGTCTTCTTTGAATGCTGTCGACCACTCTCCAGCCGCTTCTCTCTTTCCAAGTTAGTTATGATCTGGAAATATTCATGCGACAAGCTTAATCAAATTATATATCCAGATGTTAGAACATATATTCTAATAGTTTTATGAAATACTACATTATATGTATAATATTAGCAAAGTATGTCAAAAACATCTACCCATGGTTTAATAGTTTTATCTAGACTTTTATCACAAGTTTTGACTAGCTAGGCTCTCAAATGTTTTAACAAAAACTAGAACAGAGTATTAAAATTATACAAAACAAAGACAATAATTTAGCCTTATCATCTGCCCCTTGGTTACTCAAATGCTTGTCCTCAAGCATTGCACCTTCTGGAAATTGACCTATAGTCACCAACTTCAGTTCTTCCCCTCCTCTGGCTCTTAAAGGAGTAATAGAATCCCCTTGTTCTTTCCTAGACTTCCCTTCTGTGATCTTCCTACATCCTGTCAAGTCTGGTAGCGTTGATATCATACAAGGGCCATATGAGCATGGGCGGTTGCATTATGAGTGGACACTAGAGCTCCTGCCTAATTTTCCTACCTAGCACTATTTACTTTGGTGCCCGGTGTATAGCTACTTCAAGGTTAATGGGGCTGTGTGGTTGTGATCTTTTAAAGACCTTGGATAATCTTCCCCATCTACTTTTTGCACCGGTTAGGGCTCTTTGGAAGACAAAGTAGGACATGCTGTCATATTCTATATAAAATTCTAGTCTGAGTTTAAAATTTTTATCCCTTATTTCCTTATTGACATTCCCATATGTCAGTCTAAACCAATCCCTTAGGAATACTTCTGGCTGACTACTTTATGCTCTTAATGGTAGGGGTTCTATCTTCTCAAGATTTCTGTAATTCCCCAACTACCTATCATAGTTGGCTTCATTATGCATCCATGACATCAGAGCCCTTAGGTGTATATCCCTGATGTAAGGTAGGGTATTCCATTCAATCTTTGTGGGGATGATGAAATTATTCTCGTATAACTCATACAGTAGGTTTTTTTGCCAACATGGAAGTGTTTGGTATAACCCATAGAATTCCTGGGCTGATTTGAACTCTGTATTTATATCCTTGAGGGTCATCATCAATTGGAATAGAAGGAATTGTTCTTTGAGATAGATAGTATAGACCCTACGTCAAGGTCTACAAGAAATGACCTGGTCAGTTAGTTTAAGAGCATGGTCCATTCTTTGTTTCTATTTTGTCAACTGATCTTTCAAATCTGCAATTTCCTCTTTTTGTTCCGTTATTTCTTTCTGCAATTTCTTCTTTTCTTCCCCCCATAGAGTGGTTGTCATTACATTATTGTTATATAAGTGGAAGATAAGTGTTTGCAGGGTAATTGAATCACTACTTCCATTCTGATTATCCTTCTTTCTCTGCTCTCTATATGACTACTCTAGGAAGTTTATCAACCAAGTTTGTTTGTAGGGAACTAAAGCATTTCTTGCACAAGCTAGCTGGTGAGCTATAAAGGTTTCTTCCTCCCAAGTTGGAACATCTTGATGGCTGATTATTGGGTCATTCTGACATACATTTGGTTCATCACCACATTCCTCTTCCATATTTTGAGGAATGTCAGGCATCTTAGGCTGATTGGGAGAGTCATCAGGAACAACATGGATAGGAGTTTCCTCTCTAAATTTCTTGGGGGAAGAGGGCTAGCTTTTGGTGGACACTTTAGGAATCTTACCTCTCATCCTAGGGCTTCTTCTTATATGGATTTCCTTAATTTTTATGGCCTTTTTCTTACTATCCCTTTTTGTCATCTCTGCTGCAGGAGTAGTGGCTGTAGGAACTGATTTCATTTTCTTCTTTCTTGAAACTTGAGGTTTTTGAGGTTCAGCTGTAGGAACCAAAGTTTCTCCTTCCAACTTACATTTTCCTTTTTTTCTGGTAGCAGAAGGCATCTTTCTCATGTGAGCGGTTAAAGGCACCTTTTCTTGTAAATTTTCAGGTTCTGTCCCTTGGGTATTTTGCTCGGCAACTGAATCAGGGGAGACTGCATTATCTTGGTTATCTTGCACATTAGGGGCAATTTGGGGCTGAAGGGTTTTATGATGGACAAAATCTACCCATGTCATAGGGGAGGCATCCCTAAGATATCTTTCTATGAGTAATTTAATCAGGGCATGGTGAGTCACAGATTTGTCTTTCCCTTTTTGTGTTTCTTCAGCACTAATGCACAACATATTAAACAGAAAATTGGGTGCATTCACTAGAATATTATGTCGTATATAACTAAGAAGCTTAAAACATGTTGGTTGTATTCCTTGTTTTGGTATTTTTCCTAGTTCCCTACTCTTTTCTCTGTGATCTGGTTTTTTTAGTCACCTATCTCTCCTTCCTTTTTGCTTTACCTGTGTCAAGTTTTCAGGTTTTCAAGTCTGAACCTGTCTCAATTTGCAAAAACCCTAAGCCTTCCAAGTGTTAAAAGTTGAAAACAAACCCTAAGTCATGTCGCTTCTGTTGTGCTGTTGCTTTTTTTCAGTCCACTTAAGTCATGTTTTTTAATCAAATTGCTTTGTCGCATTACTCCAAATGAATATTCCCTAATTCTTCCCGACTTGGCGATTTTCTTTTGTCGCATAGTCTCGTTCAAATTCAGTATATTCCTTTGGCATCATGAGACTCTGTGATTTCTTCATGTCGTGTGGTTGCAAGATAAATTTTTAATAAAACATTATGCAGAGGGGAACCACTGATTAGTCAGGTAATCACAAGAAATTCTCAACATTTATTGAAATGTCTTCAGACTTCGCGATTACCTCATGTCACGTTATCACTAAGAGGATCCAAGTTTAAAAGTTAGGCAAAGCCTTCAGTCATGTAGTCTCAAGATGGAATGGTGGTTAAGAGATTTTGACTGAGACTTCATGACTGACCATCTGAGGTTTAGAGTAAAGCGTAGTCGGGTTGTTGCCAGGAACAGAATGATGACTCATTTTTCCATTATGCATTAAGTGAACAAATGATTTTGTGACATGTGTCATAAGGAAGTGGATATTAAAGGTTTATTGCATGGTCGCCAGAAGGATAAATTTGAATCAGCAATGACGAGACTAAGTGCTTTTCCTTTTGTCACGGGGTTTGAGAAAGATTTAAGGGTATGCAAGAACATTTGGCGATTAAGCGACGGCCGTAGGATAAAGAGATCAAGAGATCCAACGGTGGTCGCAAAGTCTGAGAACAAAAATGCCTGAAGGGAAAAGTCCTCCCAACTTGGCGATTAAGGTATGTCATGTAGTCGTCAGATATGGGATAAGGGGCACATATAACTATTATGATAAAATTTAACACTTAGATTTTAGGTTCCGCGATCGGGCGACTTGGAATGTCACATAGTCTTGAAATGAAATAATAAATGCTCAGTGACTAGGAGATAACTGTAAAGGGTTAAGGGCAATGGTTAGTCGCAAGGTCTCAGAAAAATTAATGACTTAGTGTTAACTATGCGCGACTATGATTTCTACAGGGTCGCATGATCGCCGGATCGTGACTTGGGTTAGCCAAAGGAAAGAAAGTGTATTTTCGCCATGTCTCGAGATAAACTATGGGTTAGTGATAGAGGTCCACAAAAAAGAGATTATATGTAGTCGCATAGTTGCCCGATCCCAAAATCTAAAAACAGTGGCAGTTTTTGATGTGACAGCATGAATCATTCCGTAACCAATCACAGGCTTGTATTTTGATTGCTGTGCAAAAAGAGTAGCTAAGATGTAAGACAGTTAGCAAATCATAGTGTGACATGTCATCTCTTTTTGAATGTTGTAAGGTTTCTCTGAGGATTCACTTTTGAAAATTTGATTTCCTGTCAAGCTCATGGAACTACGGCTAGGTTTTCATTCAAGTTCACAGTATGTCAAATTAAAGACAGAATTGATGTTTCCAAATTCTGAGCTGCATACTTTGAATGATGGCTATAAGGAGTTGATGGTGCATTCATTTACATTCACCATGATTTCATATTTCAAAGCCCAAGTTGTTAAGTTTTCAGAGAGAAGAGATATTTTGCTTAGTTTGCAGTATTTTCAGAATTGATCAATAGGTTCTAAGTTTCAGAAAATTGTGCACAGGACGGTCAGCCAATCTCAGAGATTAATTTGTTTCAGTATTAGTAAGGAGTAGGAGATTCAAGGTACTGCAAGTATGAGCAGGGATTTTAGTGTTGCTTCGACAAGTGGGGGAAGTGAGGAAGAGCAAAAGGGAAAGGTGAGTTTTTCTGATGAATTCCTCTGTCTCCTGCCTGGTTCAACACGGAACAAGAAAGTTAATGCTAATGTCCTCATTGATGATTATAAAGACGTTCAAGATGTTGTGACTCTAGGAACAACAGGTTTTTCCCTCTTCAATTATTTTTATAAGAATTTTGAAAAGCCCATCCCAGTATCAAACCCTTGGACCTGTGGTTTAGCCAGATTACTTGTTCCTGATGTCTTCCTAGAGGTAGACTTATTCCTAGACCTAGCCAATCACTACGATGTTTTGTCTAAGACCATCAGGAGGGATGATGGCACTGCCCTATTAATTTTGAATAGAAATTCATTCATGCAAGCCTTCGGCTTATTCAGCACCATGTCTACCAAAATTGACATGACAAAGCAAAAACATAGGTATACTTCAAAGCCTGGGATTGCTAGGGGCCATTTGTTAAAACATATGTTAAAAGAAGTGAGAAAGTATTTAGATCCTATGTCAGGGGACTGCCCATATTATTACAAGGATCTACATTTTTATATCAAGTATGTTGCATATGCCCTGTGTAGAGTGTTGGGAATAGATGGTGATGCATAAAAGATTGATGCAGGGATTCTGATGATGGTATTGGACCTACAAGAGGTACACTCTAACACCAGTTATGACTATATTTAGCACATCATAGATGAAATGCATGAGGGTTTCATTGCAACCCAGAAAAGAATGAAGAACCCAAAGGAGAAGGAGCCCAAATTTTTGCATTATTCAGTTCTTATGCATCTCCTTTTGTATTTCAATTTTGTCATCATGGATGTTAATAATTTAACTCCTCAGAGATTCTACCAATCAGTACCAAATCCTATCCAATTTTGGGTGAGGGTTTGGAATTACACTTCTAGGGAGTGTGACTATTATGCCTTTTAGAATTGGATTGTATATCCAGTAGTACAGAGTTTGGGAACAAGCAGAACAAGAATCCCATTAAAGGTTATACAATTACTTAGGCCCCGTGATTATACAGATAGCTGGCCTGGAAAACATAATTGGGGTGACTTCTTTATGGAAGAAAATTACATAGTCATCAGGGTATATGGGTGTATTCACCCACCTCATTTATTACCATATTATTTGCCTACAAGAGTGGCTGCAATGGAATTCATATGGTAGTTGTTGTTAATAGATAATGAGCACTTTGCACCTCATAAGAAGGGGACTCTAACCCCTAGGCAATTCGATATTTTCAACTTTACAATTGGCAAGGGTGCCATTGATGCAGTGGGTCAATGGTTGGAAAAATACAGGATGGGGGAAGCCCCTTATAGATACATTGATCCAGAAGGTTTCATGGCAGGGGTTAGAAAATTGTATACACCTACAATCCCCAATAAAAATGTCCACTGTGAGTGTATAGAAGAAGATGCAACAAGGAATATCTTGGATGAAGATGATATTCATACAAGAAGATTGAGAATCCAAGAGTTGCTAAAACTTGAGAAGCAAATAAAGAGAAATGGGTTGTCTTTTGGGGGTTTTTACCCTAACCTCCCATATTTTGACAAGATCAAAACCATGATAGACAACTATTATGTGCTTATAGAGAAACTGGATACAGTTCTTGACAAGAAAGGTGCTCAGACACATGATCATTCAGAGTCAGAATATGATAGTAGTAGTGATAGTGATTATGCACGTCCTACTATGCATGCTTCATCAGGGAAAGATATAGATGAAATACCACAGTTGCAGGGAGCAGAGGGTCACATTATAGATTTGAAAATTGCTACCCAACTAGATGATGTAGAGGAACCTACTTCAAAGAGGCAAAAATTAGAAGTAGGGCAGCCTTCAGTGGAAGGACAAAGTAAGAAAAAGGATAAGGCTAAGGCCTTAGTACTAGGGAATAGGTTATATGATCATAACCTAAGAAAGGCAATCAGGGAAGGAAAGAAGCAACAACTTGACCTAGATGATGAAGTTGAGGTGCCCCTTAAGGCTTGTGTTGATGAAATATTGCTTCATCAATAAAAATTTCTAAATGATGACAGCTTTGTTAAAACAGAGGAGTTTAAAGACTTCCTAAGATGGCATAAGATAGAGTAGATAAGATCCCAGTTGACAGTAGATGGGAAAGAGACAATAACAAATGAAGCCCTAGTGGCTTTATAGAATTATGATCCTGAAAATGAGGATATTTCACCCGAGGATGCCAGGAAGATGGTGCTAGGTAGTGGAATACTATTGGCTGAGGGATGGGATTTGGCATCTGCCTTCATCATTGACCAAATCAGAAAACAACTAGATCTCAAGATGGCTAGTGAGGTCCAGATGGGAGATGTAATAAAAGGATTTGGGTATAGTCCAAAATTCCAGGCTTTTGCAATGTGGAGCCTGAGCCCAAAAGACCAAAAGCCCCAACTGGTAAATATTCAAGAAAATATGGTGGGCAATCAAATGGTCTGGTCTGTATAGAATACAGGGGATTTGGAGATCTCCCAAATCATGACACATTGGGCTCACCTGAATGAAGACAAGACTAAACAATTTTCTAAAAGGTGTAGTAATCTGTTGGAAGAGACAAGTGCATTGTCTAAGGATAGGGAGATGTGCCGCATACAATTACACCAGCGGGATCAGATGATAAAGAAATTAATGGAAGAATTGGAAACAAAGCCTAAGGTGGTATATGTACCTGCACAACCACCACCTTAGTCTATGGCCATTGACTAATAGATTGAATTGAATAGGGTCAATTGTGGTCAATTAGACTACTCCATTCATAAATACATGGCTGATTTCATAAGGACCCAGCCATCATGTCTATAACTTGCCTGGTATCTCCTGGAATCTGGAATCATATAACAATGCCCAATCTCCAACTGTGAACTACTTATTTTTGATATGGGAGTCATGCCACTATTTTCTTTGCTTTTGGACAATTTTTGTGCGCTGCAGGGTAGACTTACACATTTCATCCAAAGAGTTGAGATGCAGCATTCGCTCCTTCTGTGCTGCAGGAAGATCAATGTTTAACTCCAGCGCTGTTCTTAATGTTTTGTGTTCAACCTTAATTAGTAACATTACTATTTTGCCATATAATAGTTCAAATGGTGTGAACCCTGTGGTAGTCTTCCATGTTTTTCTATATGCCTAGACTGCTTCTAATAGTCTACTGCTCCAATCTTGGCGATGCAAATGAACTGTCTTTGTTAAAATTGCTTCTATTTCCTAATTTGTTACTTCTGCTTGTCCATTGGCTTGGGGGTGATAGGGGCTTGAATTCCGATGTCTGATATTATATTCCTTCATGAGCTCTGTTATCAGATTTGAGGTGAATTGTGTACCCTGATCAGTAACAAGTTCTCTTGGCATGCCATATCTAGTAAAAATTTCTTCATACAGAAATTTAGCAACTTTATGATCTCTTGCATGCTTCATTGCTCTGACTTTGACCCATTTGGTTAGGTAATCTGTGCATACCAGTATGTATGATTTCCCATTAGATGGATGATCTATTGGACCAATAAAGTCCATGCCCCATTTATCAAATGGTGTTACCACCACCTGTGGGTTTAAGGGCATTTCATATGATCTTGTTGGTTGACCCATTCTCTGGCATTTGTCACACTTTCTTGTATAACTTGCTGCATCTTTTTGAAGTGTAGGCCAATAGTAGCCAATTGTAAAAAATTTATGTGTTGTTCATTTGGCTACAAAGTTCCCTCCACATGGTTCATTGTGACACACATGAAGAATGTCATATGTCTCATCTTCTCTTACACATCTTCTCATGACTTGGTCAGGTCTAGTGTAAAATAATATGCTATCAATCCAAGAGAAATGGAAGCTTTTCTCCACAAGCAGCTTCTTTTCTTTATAAGAGAAATGTGTGGGCATTGTATTACCTACTAGGTAGTTAGCTATATCTGCGTACCATGGATTCTGGACAGCAATATGAAACAAATGTCCATCTGGAAATGTATCATCTATCAAAGTAGTATCTTCTTTAGAGTGATGAAGTCTAGATAGATTATCAGCTACCACGTTTGCTTTCCCTGGCTTATTAATGATTGTTATGTCAAATTCCTATAATAGAAGAAGCCATCTTGCTAACTTGCCTGTTATGGTAGGTTTGTTCATGAGACATTTAATTGCTGCATGGTCAGTATGAACATAGATAGGATAACCAGTTACATAATGGTAGAATTTGTTCAAAGCATAAACTACTGCTAACAATTCTTTCTCAGTCACTGTATAGTTTAACTCTGGTCCATGTAGACTCTTACTGATATAATAGATTGTATTTTCAAGGTTTTTAGTCTTTTGTCCTAAGAAAACACCTACAACATAGTCTGAAGCATCTGTATGGATGTGAAATGGCAATGTCCAGTCAGGACCCCTAAGTATTGGTGCAGTTGTCAAAAGTGACTTGAGCTACAGGAAGGACTCATCACATTATTTTGTTCAAGCAAATTCAGCTTCTTTGGTAAGTAAGTTGTACAGAGGACTAGCTATTTGACTAAAGTTCTGGATAAACCTCCTATAATAACCAGTGTGACCTAGGAAAGATCTGACTTCTTTTTGTTTAGTAGGAATAGGGAGTGTGAGAATTACCTCTATCTTCATAGTGTCTACCTATATTCCAGCCTCAGAGATAAAATGTCCCAACACCACTCCTTCCTACATCATTAGAAAGCACTTTTCACTGTTGAGAGACAAGTTATGCTCCTCAAATCTGATCAGTACTTTCTCCAAATTCTTTAGAGCTTCCTCAAATGTGACACCGAATGTTGTGAAGTCGTCCATGTATATTTCCATGCAATCATGTGATATGTCAGCAAAGATGCTGATCACAGCTCTCTGAAAGGTAGCAGGTGCATTGCATAATCCAAATGGTAATACTGAATAGGAATATGTGCCCCAAGGACATGTGAACATAGTCTTTTCTTGATCTTCAGGGGCAATGCTTATCTAATTGTAACCACTGTATCCATCCAGGAAGGAGAAATATTTCTTTCCAGCCAAATTATCTAAGACCTAGTCAATAAAAGGCAAAGGAAAGTGGTCTTTCTTTGTAGTGTTATTTAATTCTCTATAATCCACACATATCCACCACTTACCTCCTTTCTTAGGTACAATTACCAATGGTGATACCCTCTTGCTATCAGAGATTAGGTAGATGAATCTAGCATCCAACAGCTTCTGCAACTCTGTTTTAACTATTTCTCTCAGTGTTGGATTTATTCTCCTCTATGGTTGTTGAAGTGGAAAACTTCCATCATTGATGTAGATTCTGTGGGTGCAGAGTTTTGGGTTTAGTCCCTCCATATCTCTGTAATCCCATGCAAAGGCTTTTTCATGCTGACTAAGGAGCTTTGTTAACAATGCCAAATGTGATTGGGATAGCTTTCTATTTACATGGGGGCTTCATCCCAAGGACATTTCTATTGTTGTTGTTAGCTCTGGCATTAACACTTCAGGCACCAGACTTCTAACTATTTCATTTTCCAGTAATTGATTAATCATTTTAGGGTTTGCTGGAGGCATAGAATCTTCATAGGTACATAGCTGTAAAATAGAACTTTCTAAAACATCCTTAGCCATAACACATTCATTAGTTAGAATGCTTTGTATCACATCATCTTCTTCTTACATCTTTAGAAAATATTGCCTATGTAACATCATGAGCTAAGCTACTGAATTAAGTTCTTCCTCCTCTTCATCTCCTAGGTCTGGCCAAATAGGTTCTCCCAGGTCTGACTAGGGTTGGGCAGGAGGATATAGGGCTAGTTTCCTTATGGCTTGTCCATTTGAAATTTTCATACTGCCTGATCTACAATTAATTTTGGCATTAGTAGTGGATAACCAAGGTCTTCCCAATATTATAGGATAGCCAACAAAGTTTACTTTAGGTGATAGGATGAGAAAATCAGCAGGATACTCCCATGAATCTAAGGTCACTATCACATCTTCTATGAGGCCCTCTAGAGTAACAGTTGAACTATCTGCAAGTTTTAACACTATGGCTATTGTTCTTAAGCCTTCTATGCTTAGCCTATGCATTGTATCTTTAGTCATAACATTTATTGCTGCTCCCAAATCAACTAGAGCATTTTTTACAGTCTGTCCATTTATTATCAGGTCGACTACTGGACTACCAGGATCTGAATACTTAGGTATTACCACCTTTCCTAACATGATATCTTCCAATTGGCCTACAACATGTACTATCTGAGGGTCTTTCTTTTTTCACCCTGGCTTCTTAAGGCATGCTTCCTTAATAGCCTTTCCATAAACAAGTATATCTTTGATAGCTTGAAACAATGGAATTTGAATATTCATATTTTTTAGCTGTTCAATAATATCAAATATTTCTTCCTCTTGGGGTATAGGTTTTTCTTTATTTAACCTCTATGGAAAGGGTGGATTTGAAGTGTGGACAGTAGTTCTATTGGGTATATCAGTAGGCTGGCTGGTATTTGGCAATGTGGCTTCTGGAAGTAATGCTACAGGAGTGTCTACAACTTCCATAATTATAGGATATTCAGGTGTGGGCATGGTGGTACCAGACCTCAAATGAATATCAACTATTTCTATAGAATAAGTAGGGAACTATTGAGTGTCATTAGTGTATGCTTGTTGCTGCTGCTATTTATTGTTTGGATTTGGCTGTGGTTGAGCAGGCAATTGGGTAGGCTTTGGATTAGCATTAGTTGCTGTAAGAGGTGTCATTATTGCAGGTGGTTGCACTAGAGGTGGTAATTGTGGACTGCCGAAATTTTGGTTAGGCCACTATGGAGGCCTCCTCCATTGGTTAGTTTGCTTCCAGTTCCCTTATGGTGGTTTCCATTGATTCTACTGACTAGGCCACTGATTATTTTGCTGATTTAGCCACTGATTATTTTGTGGAATTTTCCATGGGTTATTCTGCTGGTTTGGCCATTGGTTATTCTACTGGTTTGGCCATTGGGGTTGAGAGTAGTGAGAATTGTTCTGATAATTTTGGTTTTTCCACTGATTATTATTAAAATTTGAAAACTATAGAGGATCTTGTGGCATACCTTGTCGTGAAGCCCATGGTCGCTGTTGAGCGATGAAGAACACTTGATCATTGTCTCCTTCTATCTTCATGTAGTCAGTTGGAAAATGTTGGTTTTCCAGATTGGCTACTAGCTTACATCCGTAGTCTTGCTTCTATTTGCGGTAGTGTGGACAGTACTCAGCCAATTGTGTTTTAGCTTTTGCGTGCTTCTTCTTTGCAGTCATTGTGTCAAGATGTGTAGCTACACCATTTATAATATATTTCTTGAAATCTGTGAGTAAATTGAATATCTCTAGCTTTGAGATGCCTGAACCAATCCCTTTTGTGGCTGTGGTCCGGTATCCTCTGCCTTTCTTCACAGTTAACCTTGAGTAGTTTTGACAGATTTTCTTGAGTTCATCCCAAGAAGATTGGGATATGTCTCCACCGGCCTTCAAATCTAATGCTTCCAGACAGTTGTCATTTACCCCTCTCAAAAAGACTAGCTTTTGTGAGTCCTCTACCAGTACATGCTGGGGATTCTTCTGCATTATGTACAAAAATCATGAAACATAATCCTCCAATGTTTCATCTTCCTTTTGAGACATCCTAAAGATATCATCTCCTTTTGGATCACTTCCTTTGCAATAGTCTTTATATTTCTGCAGAAACAATGTCTACATTTCATCCCAGGTACCTACTGCATTGGCTCCTAAGCCCATGAACCATCGTAATGCTGACTCTTTTAGTGTTGCAGGAAACAACTTGAGCTTATGGGCATCAGTATTATAGTCAAAACTTCGACACAGTATGTCAAACTCAAACAAGAAAGTGTCAGGATCCTCAGTTATAAGACCATAAAACTTTGGAAGAGAAACTATGGGTATATTCTTGAGATTAGCATTGTTTATAAGGCTTGGGAGAGGAAATGGGAAAGTAGGATGTACCATTACTGGAGGTATTTGATTGTGGGGATGCTGCTAGAAAGGAGCATTGGCTATTAGATTGTTAACATTAGGTGGATTTGGGCCAGAATTATCTAGAAAGTTGGCCAAGATTTCTGCAAAAGGTTGGAAGCCACTTACGTCAAATGGTTCTGCTCTGGAGGAACATGCTACAGGAAAGTTGGGGTTTGCGTCCTCAAAGGGTAACTCAACTTCTTCAACTTCCTCGTTCAAATTAGTAGGCTTTGCTGGGAGAAATCTGCCATATTCACCTCATCGCCTTTCTCTTCGATGCATGCGATTGAATTCTTAATGTTTGTGAAGTAATTTTTAGAGATATAAATCTAAAAACTAACCTAGGAATGAAAAATGACTCGAAAATGTTCCTAGCTTGACACTATCCCCGGCAGCGGTGCCAAAAATGAACTGCCTCACAATAGGTGTATAATAATATGCTCAAGGCCTTTCTTAGGAATGGTTCATTCAATCGAAGGACTATTTTTCCTGTTATGAGGTGCATTTAACTTGTCAACCTAGGGGCGTATACTTGAAATGGTCAGCACAATATGTGCACTAGGTTCCTTAAGGAGTCATTCTGCTTATGCTGCAGGAAGGTAAAAATGCATAAAAGAAACCTACACTAGCGCTACAGGAAAAGAATACATTTATCTTCTTACTGGAATGAATGCTAGAAAGTGCAACTCTACTGAAACCTAATATTTCAACCTAAAACATCCATTATAACTATTCTTGCAGATGCTGCAAGAACACTCACAAGTTGCGATGCTGCAGGAAGAAATTGTAACTTCTATCTGAAATACTGGAAATAATTGGAAATGATGGAAATGAAATCTATTCTATTCTAACCTATTCCACCTCCTAAGTGGGCCCCCTTGGTCAGTTTCTGCTAAACTATGAACACAGAATGTAAACCAAAAACTATTTCATTGCATTTCAAAAACTCATTACATAAAAAAAAGGCATGGAACTTGAAATAGATTGCTGTGAAAATACAATAGTGTTCTTCCAAAACTTTTTCTCTGATTTCTCTCTCTAAATCTTTCTAACTTCAAACTATCAGTCCAATCCCTATATATAGAGGATCAAACATTATTACAAAACAGAAAGGAAAACCATCTTGCTGAAAACATGTCAGAGAAGAATATGGAAATACAACAGCCCACGGTGTGGGTAATGAAACTCGGATGACCAATTCAATGCACTAAGTGTAGAGGGAATATAGGCGTGCTACACCCCCATGTCCTAGAATAATGGCTCTATTGTAGCAGTTGTGTTTTCCTGGTGCTGTAATGATCACTCCACCATAGCTGGTCTTCAACGGTCTTCTTTGAATGCTGTCGACCACTCTCCAGCCGCTTCTCTCCTGCCAAGTTAGTTATGACGTGGAAATATTCATGCAACAAGCTTAATCAAATTAAATATCTAGATGCTAGAACATATATTCTAATGGTTTTATGAAATATTGCATTATATGTATAATATTAGCAAAGTATGTCAAAAACATCTACCCATGGTTTAACAGTTTTATCTGGACTTTTATCAGAAGTTTTGACTAGCTAGGCTCTCAAATGATTTAACAAAAATGAGAACAGAGTATTAAAATTATACAAAACAAAGGCAATAATTTAGCCTTATCAATTGTTATGATCTCCGAGTTAGAAATACTCTCTGAGTTATGATCTCCGAGTTATGATCTCTATATGTTTTTAATGTCCTTTGCTCTAATGTTTAGTTTAGATGAATAATCTCATTTCCCTTTGCTATTGAATATGTATGAACTGATGGTTCTATACGTATTCAATATTTAGTGTAGTTCATTAGAGCATTGTTGATATTGGAAATATGTTGCATAACTATAAGTAGAAGTAACAAACTCTTAACTTTGGCCTGTCTTTTGAAGTTTATTTGGAAACCTAACATGCTTCCCAAAAACCCTGACCTATCATTAAAATCTCTAGAGAAGATGAGTCAAAAAACTAGCTATCCCCCCCGATCAAAATAGTCACTTGCCCAACTTAGCTCCCTGCACCATCGAGAGCCGACACTTAGGTGCTTGAAGGCCTGAAGAATTTATTCTCCAGAATCCCTTTATAGGAAAAGTTGGCTGGTACGTCGGTACCCAGTGACAACTTATCATCTATTGATGAGACCGATCACAAAGTCCCATCAACAAAATCCCTATGTCTAGTTATCTTAATATAGCCATAAAAACATGATCTTTAATTAAATTAATTTTGGTTATTAATTACCCTCATTCTAATAATACATTAAAATGTCACAATACAATAACTAAAAAATTTCCTCTCAAAAGCCTTATTATTTAAATCTTTTTATTAAGTCATCATAATTAATCTTTTAAGGCTCATCTTTATTCGTTAAAATAATATTCTTAAATTAAATTAATTGAAATAGTTAAATTTATAACAAAAAATGGTCTTCCTTAATGTTTTCTAATAATAATTACATTATATTAATCTAATAATACAACTTTGCTTACATTAAAGGTTGATTGTTTTTTAAAACTAAAAATACAAGGCCAAAATAAATGGGATTGTGGGGGAATTAAATCCCACCAAAAATCCTTTCCACCAAGTTTGAAAATAATTAATAATTAAAAAACTTTCCCTTTATTTTAAAACAAGCTGACATGCCCTAACCCTATTTTGAAATTAGGGTTAGGGTATATTTTCACAAAATCTAATGGATGTCATTTCCATTTTCTTCCTCTACATTCTGTCTTTCACACTCTCTTGAAACCCTAGCCCCCTTTTTTTATCCTTCATTTGTGTAGGTTGCAGGTATGATGAACATGGAGATTGGAGAGTTATGCAAATATATTTATATATAAATATATGTATACACTTGGGCACGCGCGCGCGCACACACACACACACACAGATATATTTGAAATTTCTGGACTGAGAAAGGGAGGGGCCGAAACCCTCATCGCAAATTTTGTAGGAGTCTGTAATTTGTTTGTGCAGGGTTTATATTTTTCTTTATTTCATGTTTTATTTTTAAATAAAAATAATGGGAAGTGGGGGTATGGAGGTGCGGCTTCTGTGGCCACCACCACAGTAATCTAATCCCGCAAAACACAATGCATGAAATAATAGTTCATCATAACATTTAATCACAACACATCCTATTGTGAATACCATTTCCTTATTTCTAGTTAATACACACAAATATAATACTCAACTACATCACTATAAAAATTAGTTAAACCAATTATCCTTACTGCAACATAATGTATCATAGAGTCTTCAACACGAGTAAGAGGATAAATAGAGTACACTAAAATCTAGTATGGTCCAATAAGGTATAAATACACAATGTAACATAAAGAATTCACATACTAGGTCCATAATAAGGATAAATGAATTATTATGATGACCCAAGTAGGGTTTCTTCAATACCAAGCACAACTATAGCGGTAGTATCTGAATAAAGAAAGGCTAAATCAAATCAATTTATTCACATAAATGCCTTTCACGAGAATATAATAGTATCAAAATATCATGTCAACTAGTCACATCATAACATAAAAGGATCTCACAATGCATCTCAAGTCTAAGGTAGGTCACATAAATCAAGTAGACCAGAGATCACCTCGAGGGTACCATCTCACACAGGTACAACATAGACATGAATACAAGATTAAATCCCCTCCCCATCCTTCACGGTGTCAAACATAGAAGGGGAATGAGGGAGGCCCTACATCATTCCCCAAGGACTAAGCTTACTCTTGGAAGTTGAAGCATCAAACTAAAGGTAGCACACCAAGGTGCATAATCAATAATTTTTGCAAATGCGAGTCCACATATTAGGTCTTTCCTTCACATCAACTTAAAACAAATCCATTTCTAACCATCCAACTTGATATAGGCTAGAGGAATCTATCACACATTAAAAGAGTATCACACTCTTAGAAGGAAATTATTCGTGGACACAACACAAGTTAGAAGAAAAATGCATCCACTAAGGTCTTTGCCACCCAAGACACAACACAACCCTCACTACTTCATCAGGGAACATCCAATAGTGAACATTACCCTCCAAGTTCCTTCTTTATTCACAGTGCTAAGAACTCGAAAACCTGATGAAACATTATCTGGATCAACAATAAGGTACAACCACATTTTTCTTAGGTGCATCCTTACATCCAATAATAACATCACTAACTCACCCAATCCTATGAAAATGTGATGATTCTTTACCAAAATCACACCCTTCAAAGGAATACCACCCACAACTCAAGAACACCAAAAATAAATACACAAACATAAGGTTTCCTCTATAGAGAAAGAATGCTTATCAAATTAAAAGTCAGATGCACTTCTTCCATTCAATGGGATAAATAGGGCACAAATGAATTTTCCTAATGTAAGAGAAATGAAATCTTATGGTGATGAGAGATGCTTCATTCTAGGGAACATGACCACTTACCTACTAGACCCCAGTCTTACCTTACACTAGGCTGAAATGGATCTGTTGGTTGTGTTTCCAGTTTTGTAGTCTACCTAGTAAATTTTTGAAATCCTCAGTCATTTCTGTGCTTAAGAGTTGAAAATGCTATCTAAAATTGTTTAAATACCTCTGTAAATAATGATCTTTAAAGCCAAATCAAGGAAAAATGTTCAAAACCCTAAATTCTAGGTATGCCTTTGTTCAAAAAAGGCTAAAACCCTAAATATGGAAGTCATAGTTCTGTTTTGAAGTTACTTTATCGTAACTTAAGTTCTGAGAATATATCATGTGCTTTAAAGTTAGTCGCTTAGTCTCATAAAGCTTAGAGAATATTCTATTCTATTTAGAGACTTAGAAAAATGGATTTGTCATGTTATCTCCCAATGAAAAGAATATGCTTCAGATGATAGGGAGACTTAGCAAAAACCATCCATCTTAAGTTAGATCCAATGGTGGTCAGGATGTCTCATGATAAACTCCACAGTTTGAAAATCATTCAATGACACTGAGTTCTTTTTGTTGTGAAGTCTCCTGAACAAACCAAAGTTAAATGCTGATTTCAATATTAGTGTTGTCGCTAGGTTGTGGAAGAAAGCAAGAGTTAAGTGAAAATTCATGAGATTTGGTGAAAACCATCAGATGAAAGAAGATCCAACAATTGGTGCTAAGTCACTAGGAAAGTTTGAAAAGTCAAAGAAGATTCAGCAATAAGGAGATGGAAGGATAACATTGAGACACGTGTTTAACAATCACGTTGTCTCTAAGAAAAGTTTAAAATAAAGAATACATCTGGAGACTTGGAGATAATGGTCGTGTAATCTCATAAAAAATTAGGGTTTGCCTTGAAAATCTGGAGACTCAACGCAGACCATTAGATGCAAATAAAAGGAGATCAATGGTAGTTGGGTTATCTCTAGAATAAAATGATAAGGGTAAAATTATTCAGTGATTAAGAGATAAAGTATATTCACCAAGTCTCTGGAAGGAAACCAAGGTTTAAAGATGAGTTATTAAGTTCCTTTAGTCGCGGTGTCTCTGAAAGGATATGAGTTAAGTGATTTAATTTGGTGACAAGGAGATAATCATTGATCAAGAAGTTGATCATGTGGCAGTCACCAAGTCTCAGTAAGAAACTACAGTTAAAGGTAACTCTCAGTGACAAGGAGATTAAACAGTCGTGAGGTTGCTAGGAGCAGAACCAGAGTTTGAAACAAAGAATTTTCTTTGGTGCCAGGATGTACAGTTGCCAGCCAGTGAAATTTAAGAGATTTATGACAAGTGTGTTAAAAGGTAGCTGAGCTGTATGTAAGATGGCCAATTAGATCAAATCTAGATCATGTTCGATTATAATAAGGGTTTTTTTATAGAAACACTAGTCATTCATGATGACATGTAACTAATTAAATGATTGAATATATTAACTTGAAGATGATGCAAGACATTAAATCAATTAATGGTTTGTATTATCATTGATGTCAACTTGATATCATCTGTATGGTCATGCCAAAGACTTCAGAGAACCAATGGAATAAAGGTTATGCTTTCAGTAATACATAAAAGTCAAGTATTCACTATGTGATAGACTACACTGGCAGAGTGCACACCATCGGTAAAGACAGAGATAAAAGTCATAGTGATGCCCGACGAGTAGAAGACAATGTTGCCCAACAAAGCAGAATCACATGATACCCGATGAGCTAAAAATAGTGTTTCCTGACGAGCAAGATCCAATGTTGCTCGACGAAAGGAGATCCCAAAGCTAATTGAAGCGACACCGATGGAACTGGCAGTTGTCACCGGCGATGAATTGCATAATTGACCGACGGAATAGAGAGATCAGAAAATAACAAAATATCTAGCTGGCAGAGCTAAAGGACAGACTTAACTGGTTGTTTTATTTTTTTTATTCAACTACAGTTAAGTAAGTGATTTGTATAGTTGGCAAGAAGATAACTATGAGATAAATCAGGAGTTAAAGCCATAAATCAATTTGGCTGGATTTTTTTTCATGCTAAGAATCAACAATCAAGAATCAAGAACCTAAAATTAAGGAAAATCATGTCTATTTAAGAGACACGCATAGTTTATTCTAAGTGTGGTTGATAAGTAATAAGATACACGGGGGAGTGAACTGATAGAAGATACTGAAGAGAAACTGATGAAGGATTAACTTCATGCAGTCCTGATCAATCAAGCTGAGGGAGAGCTAAAGAATTCTACAAACACCGATGGATAGAAAAGCATAGCATCACAGAGCAGAAAGAGTTAAGTACAAAGGAATTGTATTGATACATTGATTAGAAAGATATTTTAAGTAAATAGATCTAAAAATATGCAATTAAGTTGCATTAGAAACAGGTCATTTTGTTTCAGTTTAACCATTGAAGCAATAAGTCTCTTAACAGAGCAGGACTTAATAGTCTTTTTTAATTGAGGTATATCCTAATAGATTACCAGAAGGTTGACTCATGATAGTAGCACCAGTCTTACCTAAAGCCTATTGACAGTCTAAGAAGGAGGTTGATTCAAGGATAGTAGTAAGATTTTCATAAAGCCTATTGACAGTCATGAGACTGATTCAAGGATGGTAGTGTAGATGCCAGATACTTACTGACAACCTATGTATTGAAAATCCTCTAACAAGGTCACACTTAACAGTGTGTTTGTAACCTTTAACAGGGTTGGCTCCTAACAGGGCTCACTTCAGATGAGTGAAAATTTGGGGTACCGGTCCCAGTGGTTTTTTTCCCTTAACAGGGTTTCCACGTTAAAATCCTTGTGTTATATGTGTATGGTTTATTACTTTAGTGTTTTAAATTTTGCATATGCATTTATGGATTGACTGGTATACTCTACACATTTACTGAGTATCGATAAATATAGTTTACTACTTATCGGTTATCAAGGAGAATAAGGACAGACAAGGTAAACTGACAGACAGTTATTTGTTTCAAGTATTTCAATGGCATGCATCTTGTTGGGACTTAATAATTAGAGAAGTATTGATTGGTGGATTA
>MU226586.1:0-10111 GCA_018584345.1 Thuja plicata | reverse complement strand
AAAACCCATACATCTGATGATATTCTAGAATTAGTCCATACTAATTTATGTGGACCTATGAGGACAAAGAGCTATTATGGAGATAGATATTTTATTCTCTTTGTTGATGATTACTCTAGATTGATGAGAGTCATGTTTCTAAAAAAAAAGTCTGAAGCATTTAAGATGTTTAAATGGTATAAGGCTATGGTTGAGAAACAAAGTGGCAAGGATCTGAAATGTTTGAGATCAGATAGAGGAGGAGAATTTATATCAGATGAGTTCACTAATTTTTGTAATGAGCATGGTATAAAAAGACAGGTATCTGCACCAAGAATACCATAGCAAAATGGGATTGCTGAGAGAAGGAATAGATCAATAGTTGATTGTACAAGAACACTGATGATAGAAAAGGACATCACTCAGATTTTCTGGAGGGAAGCTATTAGCACTGCTATTTACAAACTTAATAGAGTACAATTAAGAAAGGACTCAAAGAAGACTCCTTATGAGCTATGGTATGGTAAAACACCCAATGTAAGTTACTTCAAAATTTTTGGTAGTCAATGTTATGTATTAAAAGATCAAAGAAATGGAAATCTTGATGCCAAAAGTGATGAAGGTATTTTTCTGGGATATTCTAGCAAAAGAAAAGCTTTTAAATGTCTAATCAAGGCTTCTAACAAAATAGTTGAGAGTGAAAATTTAAAGATTGATGAGTTTGTAGAGAAGAATGAGTTGGAAAGCACAAAAGAACCAGAAGACTACAAAAAATTTGTATACTATGAAGAACCCACAACTCTACACAAGCAACAGTGCATAAATCTAGAACAACAGAATGTTGTAACCGACAGTCAGAATGCTATTACCGACGGTCAGGATATTGATCAAGATAATGTGCAAGGTAATGAAGATCAAGCTGATATGCAAAGAGCTGTACCTGTACTTGTAAGATATGTAAGAAGGAACCATCTAGAGGACTAGATCATAGGAGATAAGAAAGATGGTACAAGAACAAGAAGTAAGTCCTTAAACTCAAATTGCTTAATTTGTGAGTTTGCACCAAAGTCTGTCAGTACTGCACTAGATAATGAGGAATGGATAAGTGCTATGAATGATGAGATTGAATAGATTGAGAAGAACAAGATATGGTCACTTGTGCCAAGACCAGATGACAAAAATGTCATTGGTACAAAATGGATATTCAGGAACGAACTAAACAAGAATGGAGAAGTCACAAGGAACAAAGCAAGACTAGTATGCAAGGGGTATGCACAAGAAGAAGGTATAGAATATGGAGAAACCTTTGCATGCATTGCTAGGATAGAAAGAGTAAGAATTATACTCACTTATGCTACATACAAAGGATTCAAAGTATATCAAATGGATGTCAAGTCAGCATTCCTAAATGGAATAATTGAAGAAGAGGTATACATTGAACAACCAGAAGGGTTTGCGGATCTAGACAAGAAAAACATGGTATGTAGACTTCACAAAGCCTTGTATGGATTAAAACAAGCTCCTAGAGCCTGGTATGAAATACTTCATTCCTATGTGATAAGTATTGGATTCATAAGGACTAGTGAAAACAGTAATCTTTATTTGAAAGAAGATACTAATGCTAACACTTTGATTGCTGAAATATTTGTTGATGACATCATATTTGGAGGCAATGATATGCTATGCAAATCATTTTCTAATGAGATGATCAAGGAATTTGAGATGTCTATGATTGGAGAGATCAAGTTCTTTCTTGGTCTATAGATCATTCAACAAAGTGAAGGTATTTTCATTACTCAGTCCAAATACATCAAAGAAGTTCTGAAAATATTCAAGATGGAAGATTCCAAACCTGTTAGAACACCGATGGCTATTGGATGCAAATTAAAAAAGGAAGACAAGACATCAGAGGTAAATCAGACTCTATAAAGATCCATGATAGGGAAACTCATGTATGTTGTACACACTAGACCAGATATTGCACATGCAGTAGGAATTGTTGCTAGATTTTCTATTAACCCCAAGGAATCACATATAACTGCTGTAAAAAGAATTCTAAGATATCTGAAGAATACTGAGGAATTTGGCTTATGGTATAGAAGAGAAGGAAAATTTGAGCTAAAAGTATTTACCGATGCTGATTGGGCTGGAAATCTTGATGACCGAAAGAGAATAACTGGAGGAGAATTCTTTATGGGTGACAGACTTGTCACATGGATTAGCAAGAAGCAAGGATGCATCTCTCAGTCTACTGCAGAAGCAGAATATGTTGCTGCTACTGCAAACTGCTCAAATATTGCATAGATCAAATAGCTACTGGAAGGTATGCATATGAAGATCAAAGAACTAGTAGTTATTTATTGTGATAACACTAGTGCAATAAATATTTCCAAGAATCCAGTCATGCATGCGAAGACTAAACACATTTCCATGAAGTATCATTACTTGAGAGAACAAGTTCAAGAAAAAGAGGTGACACTTGAATATGTGCAATCAAAAGACCAATTGGCTGATTTCTTCACCAATCCATTGCCCAAGGATACATTTGAGTACCTGAGAAAAAGACTAGGGGTCAAACCCATGTCTAACAGTCAGTAAAAGCATTGAAGGCTGCATCAACCATATACTATCAGAATATCAATCATGATTGATGCAAGCAGAAGCTGAACTTCAAAGCTACATCTATATACAACAAGGTATATATCAGAACCAAGCACTAAAGAAGATTATTATATTGATGATGGATAAGGGAAATTCAAGGAATATATTATGGAAAGAAGGAATTAGTTGACAGAATGTCAGATATTTGTAAAACATTTGTTTGGCATTGTTGTCAAAGGGAGAGAATGTTTCCATATTATCATCAGAAACTATTCATTATTTACTCCAAACAGGGAGAGATCATATCTAAAGGGAGAGTATTTGTATAAAAGTTGCAAATATAAGACAGTGACATCAAAGATGTAGAATAGTCAAAGAGAAAATTGACACCAACAGAGGTCACAACACATCAGAAGAAGAAATAGAAAAGCTGCAAGAATCAAATCTAAGCTTACACAGAGCTTACCGACAGTCAAACATTTTATCGGTTATCAAAGCAAACTGTTTGGTAATTTGATGAATCTCAAAAATTGTACTTCATATTGTATTAGCAATAGTATAGTGTGATAATATAGCATGTTTCCATCAATGCCAAAGGGAGAGATTGATGACATGTAACTGATTAAATGATTGACTATATTAAGTTGAAGATGATGCAAGACATTAAATCAGTTAATGGTTTGTATTGTCATTGATGTCAACTTGATATCATCTAAATGGTCATGCCAAAGACTTCAGAGAACCAATGGAATAAAGGTTATGCTTTCAGCAATACATAAAAGTCAAGTATTCACTATGTGACAGACTACACCGGCGGAGTGCACACCATCGGTAAAGATAGAGATAAAAGTCATAGTGATGCCCGACGAGCAGAAGACAGTGTTACCTGATGAAGCAGAATCACATGATGCCCAACAAGCTAAAAATAGTGTTGCCTGATGAGAAATATCCAATGTTTCCCGATGGACGGAGATCCTGAAGCTAACTAAAGCAACACTAATGGAACTGGCAGTTGTCACCGATGATGAACTATAGAATTGACTGACGGAATAGAGAGATCAGAAAATGACAAAATATATAGCTGGTAGAGCTAAAGGATAGACTTAACTGGTTGTTTTATTTGTTTTATTTGACTACAATTAAGTAATTGATTTGTACAGTTGGGAAGAAGATAAGTATGAGATAAATCAGGAGTTAAAGCCATAAATCAATTTGGCTGGATTGTTTTTCACGCCAAGAATCAAGAATCAAGAATTAGGAACCTAGAATTAAGGAAAATCATGTCTATTTAAGAGACAAGAATAATTCATTCTAAGTGTGGTCAATAAGAAATTAGATACATAGGGGATTGAACTGATAGAAGATGCTGAAGAGAAACTGATGAAGGATTAACTTCATGCAGTCCTGATCAATCAAGCTGAGGGAGAGATAAAGAATTTTGTAGACACCGACGGATAGAAAAGCATAGCATCATAGAGTAGAAAGAGTTAAGTACAAAGGAATTGTATTGATACATTGATCAGAAAGATATTATAAGTAAATAGATCTAAAAATCTGCAATTAAGTTGCAATAGAATCAGGTCATTTTGTTTCAGTTTAACCATTGAAGCAATAAGTCTCTTAACAGAGTAGGACTTAATAGTCTTTTGTAATTGAGGTATATCCTAATAGATTGCTAGAAGGTTGACTCATGATAGTAGCACCGGTCTTACCTAAAGCCTATTGATAGTCTAAGAAGGAGGCTGATTCAAGGATGGTAGTAAGATTTGCATAAAGCCTATTCACAGTCATGAGACTGATTCAAGGATGGTAGCATAGATGCCAAATACTTAGTGACAACCTATGTATTGAAAATCCTCTAAAAAGGTCACACTTAACAGTGTGTTTGTAACCTTTAATAGTGTTGGTTCCTAACTAGGCTCACTTCAGAAGAGTGAAAATTTGGGGTACTAGTCTCAGTGGTTTTTTCCCTTAACAGGGTTTCCACATTAAAATCCTTGTGTTATATGTGTATGGTTTATTGCTTTAGTGTTTTACATTTTGCATATGCATTTATGGATTGACTGGTATACTCTACACATTTACTAAGTATCGGTAAATACAATTTACTGCTTATCGGTTATCAAGGAGAATAAGGACAGACAAGGTAAACCAACAAGCAGTTATTTGTTTCAAGTATTTCAATGGCATGCATCTTGTTGGGACTTAATAATTAGAGAAGTATTGATTGGTGGATTAAAGTTTAAATTAGATAATTTTTTGAGGCCACTGATTCACCTCCCCTCTCAGTTATTACTAACAATTCAAATTTGATTTCCTATCACTTTCAGAGGCTGCGGCTAGAACAAAAATTGATTTCACAGGATGAAGAATTGAAGACAGAAGTGATTGAATCACAATTACATGATCTATGTATTGATGATTTAGAAATAAATAAGGGTTACCATTAATCATTGCTTCTTACCAAGATTTTATTGTTTTCAGGGCAAAAATTTGCTAAGTAATTAGTGTATGCAGAAAACAGAGCTTCTTGGATTTGCAGAGTGAAACAAGCCGGTTTTCAGCCCAGAATTTAAGGAATTTGAATGGTTATCAGTACTATAGAAGAATTTGAGTGATTCACAATTGGAAGTAAGTATGATTTGGAGATATATTTGTTTCAATATTGGTGAGATAAAGTGTGAACATAATAGTAGACAGTAGACAAGTTGTGATGCAGAAGATGACATGAAAGGAAAGAGGAATTACTCAGAGGAATTCATCACTCTGTTGCCTAGATTCAAGATGAGTCAAGCAATTATTGTTCCAAAAATAGTGATGAAGCTATGCCAATTTCAAACCCATGGACCTGTGGACTACCAAAGTTAGTAGTCCCTGATATATTTGTAGACGCTGATTTCATTTTAGAGATGGCCATTAGGTATGATGCCCTAACCAAGACCATAAAAAGGGATGATGGAAAAGCCCTAGTAACCCCAGATAGGAATTTATTTATGAGAGCATTCAATGTTTATCATCCAATGGCTACGGAGATAAATTTGAAAAGTTTAGAGGCTAGGTATACAAGAGAGTCTGGTATTACATCAAAACTAATCCAAGAGTATCATGTTCCTAGAAGAATGATGAATTACATAACACCTATCCCAGGAACTGCTCCCTGCTACTACAAGGACCTAAATTTTCACATGAAGTACATTTCCTATGCATTATGCAAAGTCTTAGGAAAGGATGGAGGTCCTGAGAGAATAAGTTCATACATCCTTATGATTTTCTTAGATATGCAGAGTCCTCATACCAGCACAAATTATGATTATATTCAGTATATAATTGATAAAATGCATCAAGGGTTTATTGATATCCAAAAAAGGAGAAAGACCCCAAATTCATGCATTATTCCATATTGATGCATTTGATTTTGTATTACAATTTTCCTCTCATGAATTTCCAGTATTTGAGGCCTTAGAGGTTTCATTAGAATCAGGCCAACCCCATATAGTTATGGTTAATAGTGTGGAACTACACCTCAAGGGAACACGAATTTTGTGCTTTTCAAAATTGGATAGTATATCCAATACTCAAGTGTCTAGGTGTAGATAAGACTAGGCTACCAGTGAAGGTACTGCAATTACTAAGGCCATGCCAATATGTTGATAAGTGGCTAGGAGACCACAACTGGGGGGATTTCTATTATGAGAAGAATTACACTTTAATTAGGGTATATGGTTGTACTCACCCAGCCCATGTTCTACCATTCCATGTGCCACCCAGAATTACAACAATGGAGTTTATCACACAATTGATTTTGACAGACAGGGAGCACCTGGCTCCTCATAGGAAGGGTGCATTTACCCCTAGGTAGTTCATAATTTACAATTTTACAATTGGTAAAAGGGAAGTAGATATAGTGAATAATTGGATGAGCCATTATAGAATGAATGTAGCCCTGTATAGATACATTGACACATAAGGTTTTATATTGAGTTCCAAGAAGCTCTTGACACCCACCATTCCCTATACAAAAGAACATGAGGAGTGCATCAAGGAAGACCTCATTATGAATATAATGGAGGATGAGAAGGTCAATCAAAGGGTTGACAAGTTTACTGAATTGATGGACTTGGAGAGACAATTAAAGAGGAAAGGAATCTCTTTTGGGAGTTTCTTCCTAGATTTGCCATATTTTAAAAGACTTGATGCCATGGTTGATCCTATAATCTATTGTGTAATCAACTTGAAGATGCAATTGTAGTGAAGGAAAAGGGCCATAAAGGGCATTCATCATTAGAGTATGATGAGGATAGTGATGAGGAATATTTAGTTCCTAGATCCCCTCTAATAGATAAGCCATTTGTTGAAGAACAAGCAACAGAGGGAGAGAATATAATTGACCTCACAGAGGTACTTGGGGCTAAAGTCACTAATGAGCCCCCATTGAAGAAACAAAGAATAGAAATAGGGGAGCCATCTCAAGATAAGAAGAAAGAGAAGAAAAAGGATAGAATTGGTACTTTCATCACTGGTGATAGAGCCTATGATCATCAGCTTAGGAAGCAAATAAGACAAGGAAAAAAGCTGCACAAGGATGATGAAGAGGAAATTGAATTACCTCTTCTGACATGCACTGATGAAAGATTTCTACACCAAGATTAATTTATAAGTGATGATAACTTTATCAATACCAAAGAATTTAAGGAATTTCTTATTTGGAATAAGCAGAAGTAAGTGGGTGCACAGTTGCAGTTATCAAGTGAAGATCCAGTAACAAGTTAGGCCTTGCAAGTATTGCAAGATTATGATCCTAATTTAGAATAGATCACACCAGAGGAAGCAAGGCAACTAGTAAATTTTAGTGGAATGTTATTGGTAGAAGGATGGGATTTAGCCTCAGCCTTCATAATAGACCAAATAAGGAAGCAACCTGATGCCAAGCTGTCATAAAAAATATAGGTTGCGGAGATGATAAAAGGATTTGGCTATAATCCAAAGTCCCAAGCCCTAGCAATGTGGATCTTAGCTCCAAAGGATCAGAAGCCATCCCTATTAAATATATAAGAGAAAATGGAGGGGAAAAAGATCATTTGGTCTTTTGAAAACATAGGAAACTTGGAGATTTCCCAAGTTCTCACCCATTTTTCATAGTTGAATGAGGCTAAGGCTACCTAGATATCTGAGAGATTAAAGAAACTAGCAAGTGAAACCAGTGACATAGTCAACGATAGGGAATTGGGTCTGATAAAGATCAAGGAATATGAGAAGCTTATAGAAAAATTGACACAAAAACTACTAGATATTCTTGAATTTTCTGCTACAGAGCACAAAGAAGGAAAATATGCAGAAATCCAAATAGAGGAAAAAGAGCATGCTGCAACAGAAAGAGGGCAAGGGGTTAGTGATCACAACAATGTTATTTTGGGTGCATTGATTGAAATTTTGCAGCATAGGATCAATATAATAAAATATAAGATAGATGTAGTATATGGTGCCTATGGCAAATTACCAGGCCTACAAATAGAGGTTAATAATTTTGTTTCAATTTTGAACCCGTATTATGCTACATGGTCAAGGAGAACAAGATTATTTGAAAAGTTGGCATATTTGCAACCACATAGATTAGATTTTCTAGAGGTAGTAACCTAGGTTGGGGTTGAGATAGCACAGATAGGGGAAACCTTATCCTTTTTCAAAGGCAAGGCCAATAAGATTGAGGCAAGATTAAACATGTTTGGGCCTAATTACATTAGGTTTTTGCCACCAATCAGATCATAAGACAATATGATCAAGCCACTAGGGGTATGGTGCTTGAAATTTGACACTATATTACCTAGTAAAGAGGTATATGTTTTTGACAAGGGAAAATTGGATATGGAAAGATATAATATGATTTTGGATGAAGCATTTAAATCATAAATATATTTCAACAAATTCATCACAGATGTCAAAAGCATTACAGATGCCAGGTGGGAGAGATAGAAGACCCAATTGGAAAACATACAAAGCTTTGAATGGCCAAAGGAAGAAGATGTCATAGTATGGGATTTTTTAACAAAGCCCAAGAAGAAAAATCCTGTCAATGTTGACTTGGACATTATCGATGAATAATAGGAGGACACATGGCACCTGCTCTTTGAGCACAGGGAGGTTAGCTATCATGAAGAATAGTATAAATTATCCTATAATGGAGGTCACTATGTCTCACTACAAATATCAGAAGCTATCCTGAAGATATACAAACAAAGGTGCCAAAGATCACAAGAAGACAAAGACAAAATCAGATCTTATTCTTTATTTTTGTCCATCCACCGCTTGGTTCTTTCCAATCTTTTGTCTTTTCTATATTTTAGGGTTAGGTCTTAAAACCATCCGAAGCTTGTTACATCCTTAATTCTTAAGGATTCCAAGATTGTTTTAGCCTATAAATAGAGCTCATTGTAACATTTTGAAGGATGATGGAATAGAATTATAAGGCAAAATACTACAATTTTGTTTAAGCCTCTATAATTTTTGTCTATTGAATGTATTTTGAAGCAGTTATACATTAATAAAATACATTGCAATCTCTATTTTATATCTTATGTTATCTCTTTTATTTTTGTTTAAGCTTTTATGTGTTTATTTGTAAGGCATTTAAATACATCAATTGCAAGGTAGTTGTGCAGTCATTTGTGAGGTCCTTCAAGGAAGGAGTAATTCTTTCAATTGTCCAGGAAGATGAATATTGATGTTTAAGATCTGATAAAAAAATATATAGGAGTGAGTGGATATTTTGTAAGGAATTCTATCTAGGTTGCAATTATTTTCATTAGTCACCTAATTGTGGATTTGCATTCAAGCTTAACTCTATAGTCCATAGGATCAGGCACTAGTTTATAGTTTTGCAAGTAATTGTTCATCATCCAAATATTTAAGAACAATCATTCAATTACATTACATTCATAAGAAAGCATACATTCATAATAAATTGTATTCACAGTGTATACAATTCAAGTTTGCTGATTCCTTTAAGAGAGAATCAAATAGGTTAACCCTCCTAAGTTCTGAGAACTATAAAAGGAAGAAGGTTGAGAATCCTTATCACATTACTATTTGTTGTTGTCAAAATACTAGTTTGGCCTATTAAGCTTTGTATTAGATTATTCATAGTCATTTGCATAGTTATCTACTTATTGGTACGATAAAAGGCATTCAGAAAATTAGTAAGAAGACATAATTCACTATAATAGATATTTTAGTCAGTAATCATTCAAAGGTAATACCTGCCTGATTCATTGGATCTCAAAAAAGAAGGAGGATCATATCCAATCCTCATCAATTAGGATTTTCTTGCATATAGAATATAAGAAATATAAAGAGCAAGCATTCATACTGGTTTTAAAAGATACTTGCAAGAAAAATCCGTAACAAATTGGTGACTCTATTGGGGATTTAGAAGTTGTACTCAGAATATCTCTGGTGTTTAGAAGATAAATTAAGTTACAATTGAGTTTTTTCCAATTTAGGTCATTCTTGTAGTAATCATATTTCCCAAACTTGT
>MU226585.1:415641-447700 GCA_018584345.1 Thuja plicata | reverse complement strand
ATAACCATTGAGTACAGATGAAGTGGAGCAATCGAGAGGTGGCAATGTTTCAGCCCAAATTGAGCTACAAGCCCAACTAAGAATAGAACTGCAAGAAAGGCCATGGTTTTTGATTCGTTATTCATTTTTACCAGGCTTTTCTAAACACCACCGAGTATGCAGCCAGAAATATATGTATAAAGAGGTGACATTTCTGTCAAAAGTGCATCCAGGAATGTAGCCTTTCCTCCAGAGATGTACCCTCTATATTTCTGTCGAAATATATGGATTGCCATAAAAACCATGTTCCCACAAGATGAGGCACGTTCTCCATTTATAATCTCTCGCCGACTTCTCAACTCCCCACTACCTCCACTAACAAATAATCCTAAAATTTCGGATCTTATCTTCAAAAATGGGTTGTGACAATTTGTCATGTCTACTTCTTACTATAGCATATCCCTATTATTAGACATTTCTGTCAAGTCTACTCATGTGTACTTCTTACACCGGCAGCTCTTCAATCCTTGGCTTATCCATGTGCAATTTTCATGCACACAAAAAAAATGGTAATGCTATGTTGGATAACACAACTTCATTCCATATGAAGTTGTCGTTGCAGTTTTTAATTCGATTTGGAGGAGAGAAATTTCTGGAGCGCAGTCCGAGGTAACTTAAATGTATGATTTTATTTGTCTTTATTCTACCCTGATTGCTTGTAATCAAAATTTAACGTTTGTACGTCCCGTTCATTAAACCATTCCATATTCAACCTTCATTCATAAGTTGAACTCCACTAGTTCTTTGGAGTCCAAAAATTGTGTGATAAGTAGGGGTTTTAATAGTGTAGTTCCACCTGTCGTCTAATAAGTAGAGGCTTAAAAGTGTAGTTCAACTTGTAATTATCATTATTCTAGTTTTCCATTCTAGATTTTGAGAATTATTTCATCTTCTTCAAGATTAGGCATCACCTCTTACATTCATTTCAATTTCGATCATTTTAATTATGAGTGGATTTAATCTATCCTTATTATTGAAATTACAAATGTATTGAATTATTGGGTAGTGCTTAAACTATTGCTCAAATTCATGACATGAAGCATTGTTTGGAAATGTCCTTCCTTGACCAATCTCCCCTCTCAGTTTTAGCAATTCCACTCATGGTAACACTTACTCCAATTGGTGCCTCCTCACCTTTTAAATTACATGAAGGTGACACACTTTACAATAACTCCAAGAGTAAAATGACACCATCGTCCATTGACTAATAGTGGGTTTATAAGAACTAAGATAATACAACTGAAAAATACCATAGTGAACAATTAAAATTTACTATCCCTACTGACTATTTATAGAAAAGTTGTGGATAACCTAGTGAATAAGGGTGTTAATGCCTCGTATGGTTTAGATTGAAAATCTACGGATCATATCTCAATAGATTTGAGCTGGCTCTTCCGTAATGATGCAAATGGGTGACCATTTAATTCATAACTTGGGATTATTGCCCTTGTACGTGCACAGACTTGGTGACAGACTGGGTCCTTCAATCACTCAGCATATGAGTTTCATTTGGCATTTTCCTTTTCTTTCATGCCTAATTTTACATAGCTTTTCAAGCGTGTCAATAGGTTGGGAGAAAACATACGATGGAGCCCATTGTGTATGAAAGGTGGTAAAACATTCAGGCTATATGGAGTGTTGTTTTTCTTGGTGGTTTAATACCTTTCATTTAGAAAATTCATGGTGTTGATGCCCTTATCACCGAGGTGTTTGTTGAAGGTTGGAAGGATGAGATTCTTCAACCATATGGGATGTCGAATAAGGGTTCCAAATTTTACAGAGAAAAAAATTTGGCTTTTGAGGCGGTGGAATTTCTTTTTTCCTTCCTAGAAAACATGAAAAAGATAGGAAATCTAGTAATGGGAGTTAAGATCCTTTATCTCTTGCAAATCCATGGCCATACATTACTGAGGTGATTATGCGGTATGTGACTCTTGACAGTAAATTTGGAAGTATTTTCAGCTATCATTTGATTATTTTAAACCACCTCTGCTATGATAAGTGCATTTTGATTCCTTTTTATCTTGCTTCTTCCCTTAATCATAGCCTATATGTTGATTTGAAGAAGTTGTCTTCCCCTATTTTGTACGAGGGACTTATTTTACTCATCATGAAATATGCTAAATCTCTTCAAATAAAAAAATGACCTCATCCTAATTTTGGGATTGACTTTAAAAAGAACATTAGGGTTCATTATGATACTTCTGGGTCTAATCACGAGGATGCTGATTCAAATGGAAATAAAGTGTATCATATGTTTAATAAAAAAAGAAGGCTCGCCTACATCCTTCTAGCTTTATTCCCTTTTCTTTTCTGAGAAAGAAAATTGTGTCCTCGAATGATGAAGATTCAGATTATGTGCCCTCCCAAGATTTTGTGCTTGATTCTTCTGAACTCATTTTGGGAAAGAGTAAGGTGAGTACCAAGCTCAGTAGGGCCAAATAGAAACTAAAACATAATCCCTCTAGATCAACTTTGAAAGTTGTTACCCCCTTGTTCGGAAGAAAGCTTCTCCTCCATCTATTTAGGTGAGTCCTTGTGATAAGTTTTTTATTGAGCAGGATGAATATTTCCATGTTAAAATTCAAATGGATTTGGGAAAGGACACTGTGATATTAAAAAAGGCTCCTTTATCTAGGAAATATCCCATTTTATTGCTAAGATCAATAATTTTTTGATAGAGTGAAGGCTCTTCAGGAGTTGATTTTCTTTGAGATTGATAATTTGACGAATTGTTCCCCTTCTGCTCAAAATTTGGATGACATACTTTCTAGCACTCATAAGAAAGCTCATGAGGAGAAAATCTCCTATTTGGAGAAGAAATATGATAGCATTAAAAAAAACTCACTAAAATTATCATTGTTAGTAAATCTACTTTACACGAAACAAGTGAGGGATTGCAAAACTTCAACGAGCACACTGATGTGGTTCAATGTCTTTCAAGGGGTTACTCTATAGCCACCAATTGCAGAACCATTCTCTGTGATATAGGGAATACGAGGATGAAGAACAAGAACAAGAACAAGACAAAAGATAAGGAGCTAGACATGCATATTGATGCAAAGACTCATTTAGAAATGTCGGGTCCTACAATGAAATTGAGGAGCAAAAATAAGGGTGAACCCTAAGGAAAATGTTTACAAGAAAAATGACATTGTAGCTCAGGTTCTATAGTTTGTTTAGGGGTTTTTTTCCCCTCTTTTTTTGGTTTTTGGTGTCTTGGTCCCAACTAGTTCTCTTATAGTTTATCTTTTTGTCAAGATGACTGTGTTAGTTGTTTAACCTTGGGTTTCTAGGACCTGTAAAACTAATTTTCCTCTCATCAAAAATTCTTTATTGAATATTTTTCTAGGTAGGTTATCATTAAATTGACATGAAGAAATTACATATCTTAAATAGAAATAAATTTGATCTTGTCTATTTCTTTGAAAAGTTCAAATGTCAGAAATCATCCATAAAAGTGTAGAATGTTGTCAAATAACTACAACAATATAATTGCATCACTCTTCTTAAACTAATAATGATCTTATAAGAATAGAGAGAACACAACTATTACATAACTTAATAGAGCCCAATTTCATCATATCAATTACTTGAAAAGAAAAAGTGATAGAAATCACCCTTAAAAGTATAAAATCATGTCAATTGAAATTATTCCTATAAAAAATAAACTTGTGATTATAAAATATAAATATACATAATTTTTCATAATGAAATAATCAAAGAGACACTTTACTTAAGTACAATGAACATGAGTAATGATAAATGAGATTCATCAATCAATTACTAACTTAAATCACAACTCTCGAAGAAAATGGTAGACGGTTTCTCTGAAAATCAAAATACATGTGATCGTTCTTAATCGATACGGTAAAAAATAGACTTCATTCATGTATAACCAACATCACTAAATATCAATTAGATTCATCAATCGAGGACTAACTATATTTTCGTGCTTTATATGACCTAAGTCATTATTAATGGTTCCTACCTTACAAATCTATAAAAGGTTATGTCTTGAACAGTGGGGAAGTCTATAATATCAGTTTTTAAGGATTTCTTCAAAACATGTAGGATTCTAGCTGAAGGATTCAAGAAGTGGAATATCCTGACCTTACCAATTGTAATGACTTGAACACTAGAAGCTAGTGATAACAAATGCATACATAGCATGCAAATGAAAATCTTATCATGGTCAAATCATGTAGATAGATATGTCAATTGAATAAAATGTGTAGTGAGAATAAAAACATAGGTATACAATTCCAAAATCGTTTGGGAATATATAATTTTCATTTAAATGAAAATGCTTTGAATATGGTTAAAGCCATAGAGAAGTACAAAATAGATATTTATAACATTTTGAGGATGCAACATTTTCTCAAACAATAAATCATTTACATTATAACATGTAATTTATATTTGAAGCCATTCAATAGATATGATAAAAGCTCTCAAAATGTAACTTATTCAACATAAGATTGGGTAAGGATCTCATTCAGGTCCACTTAGACATGGCCCTTATTTCTAATGAATGGATTGTTAGATTTTTTTTTTCTTTATCCCCTATCACTAAAATTGGGTCTGACCACTACCCTATCTCTTTGTTGGCTGCTCCTATTAATTGTAAGAGGAATTTCCCATTTAGATTTGAGAAAATGTGGCTCTTTCATCCTTCTCTTGATTTGAACGTCAAGGATTGGTGGAACTCCAAGGTGGATGGGTCGGCTATGTACAAAGTTACTAAGAAGCTAAGGATTGTCAAGGACAAAATAAGAAAATAGAACTAGGAAACATTTGATGACACCTTTCATATAAAAGTTGATACCCAGCTAGAACTGAAGGAAATCAAGGACAAAAGCCAACTATAAGGTATTTCTCCTAACTTGAGAGAGCAAGAATCTAATATCCTCAAAAACTATCATGAACTCATTTCCAAAGAGGAATTCTTCTGGCATAAAAGGTCCAAATATTTGTGGTTGTCTGAGGGTGACAAGAATACTAAATAATTCCACATGACTACCCTCAAGCACAGATCGACAAACAAAATTTGTTCCTAATCTTGTGATCAAGGTAAAATTTATAAAGAGGATGATATCAAAATTGAATTTGTAAGGTAATCCCCCAATTTCCTTTCTTGTGATCATACTCTTGATGCTATAGAGCAGGAAAAACTTATTGACACTCTTCTTAGTATTATTATTCAAACTCACAGTAAGGTCCTTACTCCTACTCCATGTACTAAGGAAATTAGAAATGTTGGTTTTTTCTTTTGAGGGTGAGAATTTTCCAGGTCCTAATGATTTTCCTATATTCTACATTAAAAGATTCTTGCATATTGTTGAAAATGATATTTCTGATGCTGTCAAAGAAATTTTTTGGTTCTGGGAGTCTTCTTAAAGAAATTAATACTACTTTCATTGTGTGCATTCCTAAGATCCCTGGTGCGGACCATCTGGATAAGTTTAGACACATTATCCTTTGTAACTCTTATTATAAGATTATTTCTAAAGTCTTAATCATCATAACACTAGCTATCCTTCGGCTGATTATTTCCCCAAGAAAAATGGGTTTGTTCCTTGAAGGCGGAATCTTGATTCCATTATAGTTGTTCATGAGAATATCTATTCTTTGTAGGCTTCTAAGAAGTAAGGGTTGTTTCTTAAGATGGATCTTTCTAAATCTTTTGATATAGTGGGTTAGGCTTTTATTGTCAAAATTTTGAGGGCTTTTGTGTTTGGAGACAAGGTGATCTATCTTTTCAGCCAGTTAGTTTGTATGTCTAGTGCTACTGTCATTATTAATGGATCCCTGTCTCATTTATTTAAACACTCAAGTATAATTTGGAATATAGATCCAATATCTCACATTCTCTTTAATATCATGGTGGAAATCTTGTAGACATACATCCAACACTTTATGGCGGAAGGCAAACTACAAGGTCTCAATCCTACCTCTTTGTACCTGACTTTCTCTCATAAGATGTTTGTTGATAACACTATCACCATGGGGGCCATGACTAGGAAAGAAGAAAAATATATTAAAATTTCCCTGAATACGTATGAAGTTTCTACAAGATAGAGGATAAACTAGAAAAAATATCTCTTTTGTTTATCAATAACCCTTTGGAGATGCAAAAGAAAATTGAAAATATCTTGGGGTGCATTATCGCTAAGTTTATCTCCACCTATATTGGATTTACTTTGGGTCTAAACCTGTCTGACTCCTTTTGGACCCAAATGTTTAATGGATTAAATAATAAAATGACTAGATGGAAAGGGGCTTTGCTAAGCCTTATTGGCAAGGCTCTCCTCCTCAAATCTACCCTCCAGAATCTTCCTATTTATGCTCTTTTCCTTTTCAAAATCCTCTCAAAATTTTTAGAGGCCATCGGAAAGATTCAAAAAGGATTCTTATGGTCTTGACTAAAGAAAGAAAATGAATCCCTCTCTTGGCCTACAAAAAATGTCTGTAAACCCAAATTTCAAGGTGGTGTGGGGATAAGAATTGTCAAATTGGTTAACAAAGCTCTTTTACCTAAAAAAAAATTGAGACTCCTTGGAAAAGAAAACGAATGGAGCTCTGTTTGGAAAAGAAAGTATCTCTATGCTTAGCCTTCTGTGGAATTTTTTTTTGAATATAAATTTTCCATAGATGGCTCTTTTATTTGGAACTCTATTCTGAAGGAAAAAGATTTGGCTTCTGCTAGAAGAATGTGGAATTTGGGTGATGATAGTAAAATCAGATTTTGGGAGGATTGTTGGTAGACAAAAAAACCCCTGGTTGTTAACTAGAATTTAGTTCCTTGGATTGATATTTGTAAAAATAGATTTTGGGAATTTGTTAAGGACTACTGGACAATCAACAGTTGGATTTCTCTTTCTTGTAATAATCAATATCTCATGGCCATTGGCATTCTTCTTTCTTATAATTTCATTCCTTCTAGCATGAGGACATAACTGTTTGGGGAACGAATCCTAATGGAAAGCATTTAGTTTCTTCTTCTACATCCTTACAAAGGGGGACTTCAATTCCTTGGCCATTCTCAACATCTGCATAGATGAAAAAAAACACATTCCCAGGGATGGGGTTTTTTGGTTGTTTCCTCCTCACAACTGGGTGAAGGTCAATTTTGGTGTAGCGTCAAAAGGAAATCCCACTCCTACTGGATTTGGTGGGGTGATAAAAAAATCTTATGGGATGCGCAGAAAGTTGTCATGATGGCTAAGGATATGAATTTTGATAATGTGTGGATTGAAGGTGATTTGAATAAAATTATGAAATGCTCATATGGTACAAATAAGGCTTCCTAGACTACTAAAACTATTATTTACAGGGCTCGTGAGATCTTAAAGTCTTTTAAGAAAGTGTATATTTTCCATGCCTATAGGGAAGCAAATATTGTGGCAGACCCAATTATGGGGTAAATTCTGACGTCATTATTATTTGGCATGGAAAAAAAAAGTTGCATAAAAACATTAATTCCATTTTAAGATTTGACATGACTCATGGTAAGGAGGGAAATATTAGCTTTATTCATGAAAATGATACGAAAGCTAGAAATCCCTAATGTCAGTATGGATGCATTCCATTCTAGAGGTGACAATCATATTAATGATATTCCTTCACATGCTTTGTGGGTGTTTTTACCTACAATTTTAGGCATTCTCTATGTTTTAGCTTGCTAAAGTTGTGAGTTTTTCTTTTATCACGTGAAGCTCTGGACCCTAGTGGAAAAAATGGGTGGTGATCTTAAAAGAGACGAACATGATGAGTACAGAAAGTGGGAAAATGAGCTTAGAGTCTAGAGAAAACTATGTAAGGGAAATTTTAATCCCTTTATGAAACATCTCCGAAGATATGAAAGAAGAAAAACTAAGAAAGTAACGACAAAAATGGTGGAAAATTGGGAAAATGAATCCTTCATCCTATTTGGTAGGAAGTTTGAGCTCTTTGTTGAACTTATTGCAGAGGTTTTTGAGCTTCCAAATGAAGGTATGAATTTATATCAGGATGTAAAAATCTCTGATATGGAGGTTAAATCCTTCCCTAAGTCAGATGACAATAGGGAATTTCTTGGTAGGCCTGTGTCAAGTCCCTATGACCCTGTCAAATTGAAAAATATCTGGAAACTTGTCCTTACTATTATTATGGAATATATCACTATTGATGTTTTCTTTTCTAGGGCCCATACCTACCTCTTTGCATTCTTGCACCATTTTATGTTTAAAAAATACGTGTATTTTCCCTATTATGTTTGGTTCTCTCTTTTGGATGGTCTAGATAAACACAAGAAAAATGCTAAATCGTTTGTGCTACATAATGGCCTCATTATGCTCATTTATAAGCACTATAAATCTATTGTGGCTAAGTAATCTCCGAATTTTATTCTCTCCCAGGAAAAATGTAAAGGAACCACGAGGATTTCATAAGGGAGATCTCTATGTTTGGCTCCTCCAAAGAATTAAAAAAGATTAAATCTCATGAGGTTTCCAAGAATACCAAAACCCTCAATAGAAGAATAGATACTAAGGATGATGGGTATGACATTTATGTCCCCGAAAAGACCTAGGTTCAGATAAGGAGGAGTAATATGAGGTCAATACTAGTGGAGAAACTGATTATGAAGATGGGGAGGATACAGGTGGTGATTAGGAGGAAGAGGAAGAGGCTAATGAGGAGTAGGTAGTTGATTAGAATATAGATGGCGAGAAGGACTCTCTTTAGAGGATGCCTATTAGGGCTATTATAGACATGGAAGATCATAATCTGGAGGGCCCTCACATGGACTAGACCATTTTGGGCACTTTCTCCTCTTCTCTAATGCAATTTATTTTGGAGGAAGCCCAAAAAATTGCTCCTGAATCTCTAGTTGATTATGCAAATGAAGAAATTATTTTTCCATTAGTATACAAAAGGAACACATATTTTGAATGTTAGGTAAACCTACACCAAAACACAGACTTTCAGAGATCACCGAAAGCACATATATCAAACATAACCAAGAGTGTTAAGTTCACGAGGAACCTGACAGAGGAATCCAATGAGTAGATACAATGAAAACCAAAAGAACAAAATAGAGCAACCTAAAAGATAGTAAAATAGATTTCAGAGCAAACCGAGCATCAGACAATGAAAGTCAGTTACAACCCACAAAAAGTGAATCTGACTTCCACATCAGATAAAACTTTAATATTATATTTATAGAGTTTTTTTTGTTTTAAAAAAATTACTTAAGGGACAAGAAACATTATTGTAATTATTTTAATCAGTCTAACTAATTGAAAACATGCAGACCAGGAGATCAAGGTAAAGTTGTAAACTTGTGATCAAAGAGTTAAGTTTGTTTTAACGTGAAATTTAATTAGGTCAGTCTATCTTATAAATAGATGTAGTCATCATTCTAAATAAATAAGGAGAGGATGAATGTAGCCAAAAAAAACATCTATGGATCAGACTGAGAGTTTCAAGAACAAGATCAACAAAAGTTGAAATTGGTTATCAAGAACCAAAAACATAGGCTACCAAGAAGCAGAGGTATTATTCAATCACAATAGGTGATAGACATAGACATGTAATATTGAATGGATCTATAATCAGAAATAATATATTGCATACAATCATATCAAATAGTAATTTTCTTCCATTCTAACAAGTGAAGCAAAAATAAAAATCGTTTCAAGGAAGGTGGATTTAACCATCCAGTTATAAATCTCTTAACTGAGTGTAGGCTAAACAATGTCGCTAAAGCTCTTGATAGAGTAGAATTTAATAGGTCTCCACAGATACTCCTAACAGGGTAGGTCATCACAAGTGATCAAATTGTAAGCCTTAACCAACCCCTTCCAATCTACAGATAGTGAAGATTTTGTTGGTGCCATCCCCACCGTAGTTTTTACCTTCTTACAGAGGTTTTCTATGATATCGTATCATGTGTTATGTGTCAATTAATTTCATGAATATTTCTATGAATGTTTACATGTTTTATTAAGTGAAATAATTGATGTCTTACACAAAGATAGTAAAGAAAAAATGATTGGATAAACAATTGATTACATAAAGGTTAAAGGATAAAAAATATAAAATTTTTAGTGGTACTGATTCACCACTCCCCTCTATGTACATACTTCCCATTAATTCCAAAAATTGCTATCAGAGCTTGAACTCTTATTTGGAAAGATTAAATACTTAAGAGAAAAGATCATATAATGGATAAGTGCAGACTTGACAAAAGTATTGAGAATTATAAGCTCAAACTTCAGATCATCTATGAGCAGTATAAAGAAGATAAAATCAAGATGAGACAACTGTTAGATGAAAGAAAGATTATGACATCTCGCTGTAATGTGATAGATTATGAAGAAGAAGAGATACTAGATCTATTTGAGTTTTCAGGATCTACTACAAGAAAAGCACCAGATACATCAGAAGAAAACATCATAAGCCTAAATGAAATCAATCAACATCTAGCTGGACAAGTAAAATCTCCACAAATCGGTCAAGAGACACAGATGGTAACAATGATTGATGTCATGAACAATGATAGACAAGGTGAGCAAGGGAGAACACTAACTATTGATTATACAAGAAAGATTGCTGAAAAGCTATAGGAAAAAGAGTCTAAAATACAGAGACTTACAAAACATCATCATGAGATTACTAATCAGATTATTCTTATGAGTCAAGTGGAAAACAAAATGAATGTTGAACTCATTGAAAGAATAGAAGCTATCGGTGAGCTAAGAGAAAAAAATGAAAAGTTGAAACAAGAACTCAGAATTTAGTAGCAGCATAATGAGATAATCAAAAGAGCTGAAGAACTCAAAAAAAAGAATGGATGATTTTCTTGATGGACAAAGGAGAGCTAGCAACATCACTGGACTAGGGTATAGAGAGAATGAAGAATCACCAAATCAAGATGATCAAAAGAATGTCTATGCAAATCTGAGACCAAGAAAGCTGACATGCAATCACTATGGAAAGCAAGGCCACACATCAAATGTATGTAGTAACAAAATGAAAGGTATACTTAAATCTACATCTTCATTCATAGGATTCTACTATAAATGTAAAAAGAAAGGACATAAAGCGTATGAATGTAAGTCTAAGATGAAACAACCAAAGAAGGAAACCTACATGGAAAAATACTGATCTACTTGGAAAATGCATGGGCACACTACTCTTGAATGCTGGAAGAAGAAAAAGAAAGCATGGAAGCCTAAAGGTCAAGAATCTGCCAATCAACTGAAAAGAGTCGGTAACTAGTATGTATGGGATTACAACACTTGGGCAAATTGTACAAAATGTGGAAGATTTGGTCATATTGCTGAAAATTGTATGAGACAATGGTCAAGAAAGCCTAGAGGATGGACTAACCAAAAAATAGAATGTTTACATTGTCATAAAGTCGGTCATCTCAAGGAGGATTGCAGAGAACGAAAGAAAGAGAACGACACCTTTGCCAATGGAAACACTATTGAAGACATAGGGAAGATGAGAAACACAATGTGGAGTAAAGCTACAAAAAATAATGAAGATGGACCAAGAAATGCAATTGGTGACACCCTATCTAGTGGATTTTGTGACATCACTATGCCCACCTAAGAAGAAAAAGTAATTATGGAACTACATTACACCAAGTTATATTTTGCATCAATTCCAAATCATACATAGTTAAAAGGCCAAATTAGCATGATTATGGATGCAGTATGGTATTACTTGTTGAATTCTGTGAAAACTATTTCTACGGTTAATACATACCAAAATGCATCAATATACATTCAAAGATGAATTGTCTGCTCTTACCGAGAATAGTTGGTCAACATGTAAAAGCTAAAGTTGCTAGTGTAAACTGAGATCCATCGGTAATCAAGCAAGTTGTCAAGTTGTCTTTGCAATATACCGAAACCCGTCGGTAAAAGTGGCTAGTTAGACGACTTCCTTGAAGCATCACATGGTCACTGAAAAAGGGAAGTTAGTGTATCAACTGACGACTCTATCTTCACACACCGAGGAGTGGTTGAGCATTAATGACTTGACTTAGGGAAAAAGTCTATAAAAAGGCGATGGAAGGGTTGCATTTCTCACCTAGGATTTGAACAAAGCGACCAGAGCAAAAATAGAGCTATAAGAGACAAAATTTTTGAGTGACTCCAACCTATTACAAAGAACTCCAAGTAGATCAGTTGCAACTAGAGAGGTTGAAGTAAGTACTAAGCAAAACTGAGAACTCTATTCATCTTTTATAGAATTCACTAAATGTTTGAAACAATGGCCACGACTTTGTGAACCGCTAAGTTGAAGAGCATCAAGAAGGACAACATCAAACTTGTCAAGAATTCTACCTATGTGGAACCCCATTACAAGATATACCCAGAGGTTGTATCACAACTCGACAATGCTGGAGCATTCTTGTGAATACAATCTAGGGTTTTGCTTGTCGAAGAAGTGCGAATATATACATTCACTGCAAGATTATAGAAATTGGTGATGTGGAGGTTGAATAGGACTTCAAGAAGCTATGTAATGATGTTGGATCTATTAAAGATGAGCAAAAGAAAATATAAGTGAAAGGGCTCACAAATGCCCTATTGTTGTCGAAAGTGTTTAAAATCGAGTGGATTTAGTTAGTATTGAGAAGAATTCACAATCATAAGATATGGCTTGATGAGCCCAAAAAAATAACCCTAGATGTTATTTATGGAATCACCGGTTCCCCAATAACCAAAAAGGTAAAATTATTGAAGCACCTGCCCAAGGCTGAAATTGAAAAGAATACAGGAGCTAAGTGTGATGGAAGAGGACTTAAGGTGTCTGCTATCACAGATAATGAGATGAAATTTTGAGCATGTGTCTTAGGATACAAGTTCTTTCAAGCTAGCAGGATTAACATCATAGCATCCAAAGCAGTGGACACAACATATAGGATTGTGAAGAAAGGAACTCAACTGGATCTATCAAAACTTCTACTCAAGTAGCTAGAAGAGAACCTAAAGACAACGAGGAATGAAAAATCAAACTCATGTAAGTTTGGTTCACTTATCATGTGCATTTTCTTTTACTTTCAAGAATCCTTCCCATCAATAAGAGATGTAAAGTGGGATACAACTAGACCAGTCACCATACAAATCAGTGAGTTTATAAAATCACTGGGAGATAATTTTGAGATAGTTATAGATGAGCATTTTACTGGATTCAAGGAGAGAATGCAGAAAAGAGTAAGGATCCCCGAGTAACTAATTGAGTAATTAAAGAATGATACATGCTTCATGGTATACACATATTTCACATATATCAGATCTGATGTTCTAATGACATCATAGCTACAACCACTTGATTATGAGGTAAACATAGATCAAGCATCCAATGCAATTGATGCATTGATTAATGAGCCCCTAGATAAAATAGAACCCAAGTTTGGCACCTATGAATAAGCTGAGAATAGAATCAAAACTGGCTTGGTTGTGAAACAGATAGATAGGAAAAAGGAAAAATGGTAAATAACTTGAAGAAAAGGCTATCAGTTACAGAGGAAAAAACCAAACAGACAGAAGAAATTGAGGTATAGTCACCTATCAGTGAGGGTGAGAAGGAAAGTGACTCTGAGTCTGTCTACTGGTTCAGATACTCCATTACCTAAAGTAGCCAAGAATCCTAGAACCACAGCTTCTACAAGGACAATAAGTCAAACAAGCAAGGATGCAAGTCCTTCACCATTGAATAAAGGTCAAGTAAGGACCTACAAAAGGAAAATTGAAACACAGAAAAGAGGGCCAACAAAGAGAAGAAAGTTGATTAGAACCAAGGAAGACATTGAGGACACAAAATAGGATTAAGTTGTTAAACATGAGAAGAGTTAGATACCTAAAACCATTGATGAGATATGTGCATTAATGATTAAATCAGGATCACTTACCGAGTCCAAAGTCATAAAATGGTTAACTCTGGATCCATTGGACCAGAACAATATTGAAGAGGAAATTATCAAAATGATGAGTACATTTAAATATGTACGAGTACAATTTTATGATAAAGTTCCCAATGTAATATATGAAAGAATATCTTCTAGATGGACTTATGCATTGAAGAATGAGAAAGAGGTAAGGGAAAGATTCCTTGTTTCGTTTATGCCTCCCAAATCCAAAATGGAGGAAATCAAGGAGATGATGGAGAAACATGCATAGGAATTCTCACCCAATATGAGAGCTTACAAGATACTTGATGGCAAGCTAATAGACCTAGAGAAGGACAACAACAAGATCTGGAGTAAGATACTCAATAAACCTACTAAGGAGGCAAGCCCCGAGAGAAAAATTCTCTCAAATGATCCACACAAGGATGATTAGGCTACTGAGAGCACCAAACCAATTATCATCATAGATTTAGAATTGGAGAAAGAGGAAATAGACAAAAAGGGAAACAAGAAAATGGATGTTGCAATGAGACATGGCCATACACCACCATGGACAAAATTGTGGACAATACAATCATTGACATCACTGATGACCCTACAGAAGAAATTCAAAAAGATGAAGATGTCACTGTCACCAAGGACTAGACTGAGGAACATGAAAATATAATTAATGTTGCACAGGTGAACATACCAGGAAACATGCTAATAATGATGGAAGACATCAATATACTTCAAGAAAAGGACAAAACAACAACCAAATATGATAGCATACCCGAAGATAAGGAAGATACAAAACAAAGGGATGCATCAAAAGAACAAAAAGACACATCTGAAGAACTAAAAGATGCTACTGATACACAACAAGACAAATCTACTGATCACAAAAGTGAAGAAGATCAACAAGCAAAGGATGGAGAGAAGAAAGAGAAAATCGAAGAAGAAAAGAAAGATTATACACCACAGCATAAAAAATAATAATCTGTAGACAAACCTAAGCTTAATGAGGAGACGTCTTCACCTAACTGACAGGTTGACACTGACCAGAAGATAAAATAAAGTTCATCTACCAAGATTTCACCGAGCACTTCAGAGAAGACAAATGAACTAGCAATAATAGATTATAAATCTACATCAACTCAAGAAGAAGAAGAAGAAGAAGAAGAAGAAGAAGAAGAAGAAGAAGAAATTATTGGGATTCCAGTACATTAGATCCAATTGATCTCACAAAGTATGCAAGACTTTGTGAGAGAAAATCTATCTAGAATAAGCTTAGAAAGGCAACAAAAGAAACAAAGGTATTCAAAACTATCAAAAACATACTACAATAGATAGTGTCTGACACTAACATTAATCAAGATATTCCTATACTTCATCAATTAGAAGCTCTCACAGAAGCAATCACATCTAGAAATTTTGATGCTGGAAAAGCAATTGAAGAGCATGCATAAAATAAATTTCAATTCAAGCTAGCAGAGAAAATCAGCCAAGAAGTGGCAGAGAACAAGGTGAAGTTGTCTGAACTTATAAGTACATTAAAGCCTATTATATCAGAATTTATAACCTTAATCCAAAATTTATGCACTTTAGATCAACTCACTAAGGAGTGTAGTGAGAAGATAGCACAAATTGATGTTGGTCTACAAGAAAGTGCACAAGGTCTCACTAATAGTGAATATGTAATAAAATTTCACTATGAACAACTCAAGAAAGCAAGAAAGCTAAGACAAGAGATTCAAAATGCATAATCAAAGTTCAGATATGAGGTAACCGAGCTCCAAGCTCTAATTCTACCCAATCTCACATTACTGTAGCAGCACATGACACTGACAACAACACTAATTTCCACCCCAGAAATGTCTGTCCTAGACAACATTTATGATATGCATGCCATAATTGCATTAGAGAACATGGCTCAATAACACCTTAAGGAGAAATGGGAACAAATGATGGAAGAAATGTCAACCTCTCATTTCCATATTTTGGACAATCTGTAAGTTACACATTTTTGCCAAAATTTTGACAACTTGTAAGTTGTACATCTTTGTCCTTAATATAAAAAAGCGGGAAATGATATGTTCATTTATCATAAGGTGAAAATGAGAAAAAGCAAGTATAAGTATACATGTACATATAGGCTATAATGCATATAGTTAGGGAGAGTAATATAATGACATGATATATACATGGTGTATATGCTAAACATGTTAGTATTCATACACATATCAGTTATTGATACTAATGTAAAAGGGGGAGATTGAAGAAATTATTTTTCCATTAGTATACAAAAGGAAAATAGATTTTGAACCTTTGGTAAACCTACATCGAAACACAGAATTTCACAGATCATCGAAAGCACAAATATTAGATATCACTGAAAGTGTTAAGTTCAGGAGGAACCCGATAGGAGGAAACCGACAAAAGAAGCTGACAAGAAGATACAGTGCAAACAGAAAGAACAAAATAGTATAACCCAAAAGATAGTAAAATTGATTTCAGAGTAAACCGAACATCAGAAATTGAAAGTCTGTTACATCCCGCAAAAGGTGGATCTGATTTCAACATCAGATAAAAATTTCATATTATATTTATAGATTTTTGTTTTGTTTTAAAACCATTACTTAAGGGACAAGAAAAATTATTGTAATTGTTTTAATCAATCTAACTGATTGAAAACATGCAGACTAGGAGATCAAGGTAAAGTTGTAAACCTGTGATCATATAGTTAAGTTTGTTTTATGTGAAACTTAATTAGGTCAATATATGTTATAAATAGATGTTGTAATAATTCTAAATAAATAAGGAGAGGATGAATGTAGCCAACAAACACATCTATGGATCAGACTAAGAGTTTCAAGAACCAAAAAAGTAAAAGTTGAAATTGGTTATCAAGAACCAAGAACAGAGGCTACCGAGCAGTAGAGGTATTATTCAATCACAATAGGTGATACACATATACATGTAATCTTGAATGGATCTATAATCAGCAATAGTAGATTGCATACAATCAGGTCAAAGAGTAATTTTCTTACATTCTAACAAGTGAAGCAAAAGTAAAAATCCTTTCAAGGAAGGTGAATTTTACCATCCAATTGTAAATATCTTAACCGAGTGCACACTAAATAGTGTTTCTAAAGCTCTTAATAGAGTAGAATTTAACAGGTCTCCACATATACTCCTAACAGGGTAGATCATCAGAAGTGATCAAATTATAAGCCTTAACTGGCCCCTTCCAATCTGCAGATAGTGAAGATTTTGTGGGTGCCATCCCCACCGCAGTTTTTACCTTGTTACAAAGGTTTTGTGTGATATCATATCATGTTCTATGAGTCATTTAGTTTCATGAATGTTTCTGTGAAATTTTACATGTTTTATTAAGTTAAAGAATTCATATGTCTTACACAAAGATAGTAAAGAAGAAATGATTGGATAAACAATTGATTACATAAAGGTTAAAGGATAAAAGAGAAATAAGTTTTAGAGGTGCTGATCCACCCCTCCCCTATCAGTACATACTTCCCATTAATTCCAAGAGGAGATTCCCCAGAGCAGAACATTCCTCCCTCTCTTGGGAATACTACTATGTAGGGCGGTAAGAACAATGTTGAAGACACGGGCCCTCTAGAGGTATTTTATGACTCCAAGATGTAGATGGCTAAGGAAAAGAATTGCATTGCTCTCAAATTTGATAAATGGGTCTATTGTGGGTCCAAAACACACACACCCCATTTTGGCCATCTAGCCATGGAGACCCCCCTCTTTCTTTAGGCTTCTTTTTCTTCTCCTCCCCCCATTTCTCTTCATTATTAGATCCATGATATTTTTTCACCGAGGTCTTGATAAAGAGGTGCAAAGTCTTTTTGGACTTTTACACTTTCACACTTTTGGGCTAACAAGGTCTTCTAACCTCTGAAAGTGCAAAATCGCAAAATTCCTAAAGTCCCAGGTCTTTATGATCTTTCTCACTTTCTTACTGATTAGGTAATCCGACCTCTGAAAGTCTTAAAGCCCAAAAGTGTGGAATTCCAAGCAAAACCTTTTGAGGTTTCAGTCTCTAAAACACCCAAAGGGGTGATGTCACTCACAAGATATAAAAGCAGGCCTACATGCATTTTTCCTCATTATACCTTTGTGTCTTATTTTTTTTGCCTCTTCATTGCTTCGCCTCCTCGCGTGTTTTATTTATGATTCATGGCATCATATGTTTCACTCCACCTTCACAGCTTTAGAAGGTTGGTTCCTTTTCCTGCTAAGCTCTTCGTCCTTTTGCTTTTATTGATTTTCTTTCTTTTGCATGCCAAATTTTTACTTTTTTTTTTTCATTTTGTTAGCAATCCCTAGGTTTTCCTTTCAAAACCTTCCTTCTATTAGGTTGCCACGTCCTTGGCCCTAGGTTTTTGGGTATCCTTCATTTTTCTTCACTTGTTTCTAGTGTTTTTCGTTACTTTTTAGGGCTTTTTCCCCTCTCAACAATCACACATTTTCAGCCTCTGAAAGGCCAAAAATGGGCCCCATTCATTAGATCTTGAAACATGAGAAACACTATGTATGAGGATTTCAAGCTTCAAATGTTTGGACTTGTAGTGTTTCATAGAAATTAAAACCTCCAACGTCTGATACACCAAAAATAAGGTCACACCCTAGAAATTTTGAGCTTCCACAGACTGAAATCCTGTTTCACCTTCACACTCCAAATGCTTGAAAGGGGCATCATTGACCTACCTTCATCTTATCACACCCCAATATTTTTGGGATTTCGCACGCCAAAATCCTTTTTTTTCCTTCACTCTCTAAATATCTGGAAGGGCATCAATGACCTACCTTCATATTTTTACAGTTTCCGACCTTTCACACCCTGACCTTGCTTTCGGTGTCCGCGAGTCCGAATGGCTGAAAAATCCACAAGGTTTCATTTATGACTAGTTTTTTGAGCCACGACCTCTGATTGTTAAAGTTTTTAGTTTTCTTTGCTTTATTCTTTAATAGTTTCAATTTTGAATAAATGCTAATGTTTGCATGTTTATCTTATGCAGGAATGTGATAAAAGAACATTGGATCACCAATGAAGTATCATTTCAGGGGGTACTTTGTTCCATCTAAGATCAGAAACCACCATCTGGAGGTCACCGATATAGACATAGGCAACATGGACTAGAAATAATTCCTAATCAGATGTTCCAAGACTGATGGGAGGTCATTTGATTGCACTGCCCTAGTCCTATCTGGTTAAGTAAATGCAGCTGTACACCTAGTATCAGTTCTATCTTCAATATTGATCATGACCCTCGCACACCACTATGTGCCTGATGGGAGGGTATTCAAAAATAGGGAAGGAGATGCGGTCTTAGAGCTCAGACCAAATGATATTCAAGATGTCTTCCATCTCAAGAAGTGGGTCGACAGGTTCTATGATTTATCCATAAACAAAGGCCTAAAGTGGTTTATAGAACACACTCTAGAGGCCTATGAAATTGAAAATCATGAATACTTGATTCAATCCCTTCACAAGAGAAATCTTGGAAGGATATAATTAAGGAGAAGATAACTCAAAGATGACATCCAAGCTTCAATTACTATGTTGAGATGACTATGTGGACTACCTCAGTCCATTCAACTTGAAAATTGGATGATTCTGCTAATTGAGAGGATCAAAGGGTGGAAGGTGGGGTTTGACTTGCCAAACATTCTAAGTGAAAACTTAGATGAATATTTAACCATAGTAAGGAATAACCAAAAATTCTACATGACTTCATACATGGTGTACTTATTGGCAACAAGGGTAGAGTACCCGGGGCAAGTGAAATAGGGGGCTTTCAAAAAACCAAATGCATGACGTTTCACAATCAACCAACTATTAAAAAGGAAACCAAAGATGGACAAAAATAGTCCATATTACATGGGAGTGAATGGTGCATTGATCTTTGTGATCATCCATTCCATAGAGGGTGATTATGCTAAAAGGCTATCTGAAGAGCCTGCAGCCAAGGTTAGTGCAATAGGGGATTTTTACCTATAGTTTAGGACATTCACCTACATCAGAGTAGCATGGTCCACTCTCAAACCAAAGAAGCTACTTAGATACCCTTATGATTGGACAATCACCATAGAAATTTCTAGACAGATTATAGATGCATATGAGCATATCAAGAAAAAGAAAAAGAATTGTTAAGATTTTTCCATATAAATAGGGCCATATATTATGCAAGACATGAAGATATGAAATTCTCTAGAATTTGAATGGGATGAGTGTCCACTACAGTTATATTCACATATTAGGACTAGGTTTGACCTTATGGGTATTTACAACCACATTATGGGTAAATAGTACGTCCATGAGCCACACATAGAAGATCACTAGATCAATTGCGTGGATGATTATGAAGTACGAATAAAGGAATGTTGCAGGATGACTTTGACATTTACAGAGGCTTCCTTAGAAATTGACATTCCCCCCATGGTCTGGGAGAATGATACAGAAGATGTGTTAGACCCTTTATGAAACAAAGATAAGATATACACTCGATCGATCCTAAATGTCGAGATAGATAAATATGAGATTGATAGTGTATACGTTAAATGTGGCCTTCTTATTTAACCATACACTTCAACATAGTCATTATCATTAGACACACCAAAAAATGAATATGATTTATTCATCTTGTATGCGTGTATGATTCGACCTGTTTCCTCTTATCTAGATGGGGTTTTGAATGACTCTCAGAATGAGAGTCTCCAAACCTAGACCAGTCTAAGAATGGAGGAATTTTCTCCATAAATGCAATGCAAGATTAATCTAAGAATGAAATATGGAAGATTAATCTAAGCTAGAAATGAGATTAAACTATAACATGATTTGAAAAGAGATTAATCTAGGAAAATAAAACTAATCTATTGCAAAAGAGAGCTTAATAGAAATGAGATTATGAACTATAAAATGGAGTAGCATTTCATTATTCTAACAATTCATCCTCTTGAATAAGAAATGGGAGTTCTTTTATAGACCGAGAGTTTGTTCAGAATAGAAAGTTTGCTTTGAAATAAAATATATAACTATTTTCTTTTTTTTATTTTAACTGTTTTCTTTCTCTGTTAAAGCACAGTTAATTCAAAGTTTCTATTTCTGAACTGGAGAGAAGATTTTTGAGATAATATTTAATTAAATAAATAGAATATGACATCATAAATGTATTTTCTTAATTATTTGAATAATTAAATTTAATTATTAAAATGAGGACATTTATTTAATAATTAAATATTATTTAATTTCTTTTTATGTGTTTTAGCTAAAAGGGGTGAATTTAATTTGATTAAAGTGCTAGGACTTTATAATTAAATTAATTCAATCATAGGGTTTGTTTAGCTAATTGATATTTTAGGAATTAAATGTAATGATATGATTAGTGTAGATTTACGGTTTTCCGCATTTGACACTTAGGTTGAATAGAGTCAGTCAAAACTCAGAATTACCTAGTACAATAGGACATTGATGATCCAGAAGAATGACAAATGCAACAAAATTGGTTAGGGTTGCAAGATGCCAATTTTGGGGTGTTACATTTTGCCCCTCTTTAAATTGATGTATGACCAACGCATTGATTCAAAGAATAGTATGATGTCTTAAGCACAGAAGAATAGTTGAAATTCATTTTGAGAATTGATGATGTAAAGATTTCAGAGCTAACTCTAGAACATAGCTTAACTCTCTTAAGACTAGTTTAAATTTCCAAGATGCTGGTCAAGTAGAGTTTTTGAGGGTCATCTCCACAAGGAATCTTGATCCTCAGGGATTTGGGTTAGATTGCCCCGATACCTCATAGATTAAGATTTTGAGAATCATCTCCAGAATGAAGCTTGATTCTCAGGGATCTAAGTTAGATTACTGAGATACCTAATAGATTAATATCTTTCAAAAGACTGTCCCCAGAATGAGGCCCAACCTTCATGTGTCAGGATTAGATTACCCTAATACTTGTCCATAAAAAGATAGTCAATAGAGATTTTTAGGACTATCTCCAAAACAAAGCTTAGTCCCCCAATATCTAGGTTAGATTTCCCAGATACTGGCTAGATCAAGTTTCAGAATCATCTCCTGAATGGAGCTTGATTTTAAGAAGTCAGGGTTATATTGCCTCAATTCCTAATAGATGAGATTTTCAAGAACCATCTCCAGAACGAAGCTTGAATCTCAAGAATCTGAGTTAGATTGCTTAGATACTTAATAGATTGAGATTTCGAGAATCATCTACAGAACGAAGCTTGATCCTCAGCGATCCCTATTTGATTGCCCTGATACCTAATAGATGACGAGATGTAAGGAACAAAGATGCCCCTATTGATTGTGAAGTATCTAATTTTGACTATGAAGTACAAAAACTGAACATGCACCAAGTGATGAGGTACCCCTAGCAACAAGGATTTTTGAAAATCATATCAGATTGATAAAAATAGAGTTAAAGCGATTTAATGATGCATTCATCTTGCCCCCTCAGGAGAGAAATGGAAAGATGACACATCATAATAATGATTGAGAGCGAGAAATAGAAGATAGATGTAGAGTCAAAATTTGAGATGAAATCAGAATAGATTATAAAAGAAATCAGAAGATTCAGAATCAATTTTGAGCAATTTCGAGGTTTGGTTGACCAAGTTTGACTAGGGTTGACCAGAGTTGACCAAAGTTGAATTTTAATGAAAAGAGTCAAAGATTTGAGAAAATGTTGATTAGATATGATTCTAACAAGAAAGTAACGTCAGAAAGTCAACTGCACAAGCGTCCGATCACATCGGTCCCAAAAATTTTAAAATGTGATTTTGAGCTATATAGGAGCGTCAGATTTTGATTTTGATTTTGATTCTGAAAATTGATTCAGAGTGATCAATTTGGATAATGGTGAAATTTTCACACAAATTGGAGCACTTTTGAAAATTAGGTTAAAACCTATATATATGCCAAAAAGGTCATTTTCAAATCATTTGCATCCATTGAAATTTGAGAAAAAGAGCTCTGAGCGAAAATGGTGGTCCCTGTGAGTACTAATTGATTCAAGTGATCCAGACGTCATAGTCAATTGACAGTGTACGCACCTATGATAAGTGGTCGATTTACCTCTTTGATATGTAGCACAAGCATTCTTGAGTCCAAAAGGCATGACGTTCCAACAAAAAGTGCCCCATGCACATGTGAAAGCAGTTTTCTCTTGGTCTTCCGGTGTGATCTTTATCTAATTGTAGCTAGAGAAACTATCTGTTAGTGAGTACATTTCTTATCCTGCTATCATATCTAAAATCATATCAATATTGGGCAATGAAAAGTCATCCTTAGGACATGCCTTATTCAAGTCTCTGAAGTCTGCGCAGACTCGGATAGATTTGTCATGTTTCGACACTCGAACAATGTTGGAGATCCATTCTGCATAGTCAATTTCTCTAATATGTATTGCCTTAAGAAGTTTCTCTAATTCAGCTTTGACAAGTAGAGCCACATGTGGATGCATTTTTTGAAGCTTTTGTTTGATTAGATTAGGATCTAATCCAGGCATGTCTGAATATTTACATGCAAAGTTTATCTTTTTGCTCCAGAAGAATGTAATGAATTCTTCTCTTTCTGCTTTAGATAATAATTGTGCCAAATGAATGATCTGAGGTTTAGATTTTGTACCCAAGTTGACTGGTTGAGTTGGTTCAATTAGCAGAGATGATCATTCCTAGAAATGACTTGGAAGCGTATCAAGTATCTCATCCTCGGGCGCCTCAGAGAGGTTTTCACCCTTGGATACGTCCTTTATTTTGAATTTTTTAGGCTCTGACACTGCCACAATGTGGTTTTCACCATCAGAGCGCCCATTTTTTCCTCTTTTGATTTTTTGACTGAGATACTTGATATTGGCCTCAGTCATGTTGACACTATCTTCGCTAATGGAAGACGTTACAGGTTCAACAACGTTAAGGTAACAAGCAAGAGCATAGTTGTTATGGAACGTAAGGACTTAATTAGATGGGGAGGAAGAGTTCCATTCTATGAGCTCAAGATGGCGGAGTGAAAGAGAAGTGACAGGTTTGAGTGTGTTCATGATATAATCATCAAAAGCATGGACTAGTAAGTTGAGACCTAGAGCAATCTCATCCAAAGGTGTAGTTGAATTCCCTTGAACCCTAGCAGTCGTAGTAGATGACATGTTAACATCAATGGAATCAGACTTGTTTGACCATACACTGGACCCTTCACCTACTTTGAGAAGGTTTTCATATGTGTGTACTGCATCTATATCCCTCTTAAAGGTGGTGTCTGAAAAAATGTTGAACTAGTATTCATGAGAGTCCATTCCATCATTAGGCGTCATATCAAGAACATGAGTGAAATCAACCCTTTGCCCCCAGTTCAGATGAGTTCTACCTAGAATCTTTGCTATGGTTAGATGAGCACTGTTTGACATAGGTGCTTCATTAGTGCTTGCAACATCATCTCCTCCTTATTAGTGAGAAGTGGTTGGACTTGATCCTGTTCAAACCGCTCTTGGAAGTGCGGTGGTATGTAAAAATCACCCTGATGACCCAAAATTATAGTTTTTATTTCTTTCCACTGCTCATAGGTTAATGGAGCAAGTGAAGTGGTTTCATCAGAATCGCTATTAGTTTGAACTTTACTAACACATGGTATAAAATCATCTGGCTCAACAAAGAATGCTTGTGGATCTAGAGGAATGGGACAAGGGAAGCAATATTCCTTAGAGCTGTCTTCTAACTCTTCAATTTTATATGTACTTTCAGGTGTTGGCTGGTGATCTGTTTGAGGTATAAATTTGTTTATCCCCAGTTGAAATGAGATCTTCTTGAAGCCTAGACCTGTAGAGTCATGTGTTTGTCGACCTATAGCTTCAAGTGGTGTGAGAAATCCTTTATGATTCACACCTATAGGACCATTCTCTTTGTAGCCAAAGCGTTGCATAATATTTAGACCCTTGCCATATTATTTAGGTTTTATGTCACAAGGTGGAGTGATTTTTTCAGATGTATCCTCCCCTTTATAGATCCAAGCTTTGATAGCCGTGTTTTCACACTCTTCCTCTAATGGTGTCATGGCCTGTACAAAGGCACCACCATATTTTGTTTGAGGAGGAGCTGTAGAAGGTTTAGCGTCCTCAAAAGGTCTCCCTTAAGAATGTCGAGACAAAGATAGAGATGTAATAGATAGCATGGGTTCAATTTGATACCCTCCCATGTCATTTTCCTTGAGTGTCAGAGCCTTTTCCATTCCCTTTAGTTTAGCCTCAAAGAAATTAGTAGACTCTCTATTGGTGGGTACAAAGTTGTGAGTGGATTTTGTGAGTGTGTTGCAAACATAGCGTGTATTAGCAGGTATGGTCACTTCAGATCCTTGGAATGGGAACTTAATGCACTGATGATATGTTAAAGGGACAACCTGCATTTCACGTATCCATGTCATTTCCAACAAAATATTGTATGCTAAAGGAATGTCAAGCACTTGATAGATAACATCCCTTTCAATAGGGTCAACTCTGATTGGTAACACAAATAGTCCCTTAGATTTCCATTCTTCTTCATCATAGGCCTTAATAGTAATCTTTTTGTGGGCATCTAAGCAGTCTTCATCATAGCCTAGCTCAGTAAGGAAAATTGCAGAGAAAATGTTAAGGCCAGCGTTGTTATCCATGAGGACACATTGAATGTACACTTTGGGCCAATCATGACTTCAATGTGCAAGGGTTTATTGTGTGGGTGACTCAAGGAATGGTCGTCTTCCTTGGAGAAAGATAAGTAATGGGAGGAGGTCAAGTGACCTACCATGGATTGAAACAGGTCAAGATCAAGATCCTTTGGAGCATTTTCCTCAGTGAGGGCTTTGTCAAGGATTTCCCTGTGAGTAGGGGATATTTTTAGCAGCTTGAAGATGGTGATCTGAGCATTGGTACATTGTAATTGGTCTAGTATGTTGTAATTGGCAGCATTAGATGAGGGGACCAATTTTGGATTCTTGTTGGCAGAGCCAAAAATAGCTTTGTCTACAGGTTGTGTTGGTACAGATGTAGAAGGATCAGGGCCTTTGAGAACAATCTTAGCACAAGATCAAGTAACAATGTTTGCACGAACCTGAGAATGTTCTTGTTCGAATGGCTAAGGCACAGGCCCTTGTAAGATGAAAGGAGTTTTAGGCTTGGGAGCGTCTACCCTTCCCCTGATAGTGACAATGTTACAATATTCAACATCAATAGGTTCAACCATATTAATGACATTGTCATTATTGGTCTATGTATAGTTTACCTTGGCATCAGTGTTCTTGCCTTTAGATGATTCACCTTTCCCATGAGGAGGAAATGGGTCTTTGAAAGCTTGGTGGTTTGAGTTCTTATTGTGACCTCCCACAACAATAACGTCACTATCAATAAGGTCTTGGATATTGTGTCATAATTGAATGCAGGTAGCCATCTTGTGGCCCTTGTTTTGATGGTAATCGTAATATGCAGATTCATTCCACCAAGATGGTTGAGGTTGCAGATGAAAAATATGCGAGTTATCCAGAGGAGTGAGTAAATGGTTGTCCAAGAGAGTCTTGTAAACCACATCGAGAGGTTCCCCTAGAGGAGTGAACTCACTCTTGGGTGGAGAAGCCCAAGGTTTAGATCTAGAAAAAATAGAAGAACTCAGTTTTGATTCTGCCACAACCTATTCATTGGCTTTGGTAGCCTACACAGTGGTAGTGAGATTGAAAGAAGCCTTTGGTGGTTTGGGAGTCACATTTTTGACAACTCCATCATTCACAACATCATAGTTTTTGTTGGGAAATTTGGGTTTATCTTTGCTTGAGGAGGAAGGCCCTTGTTTATTTTCCTTGCGTAAGGCCAGTTATCCTTTCTTAACCATAAATGTTTTACTTCTCACAGGTTGCTTAATCATGTCATCGAAGGTCAAAGGACCTTGCATTTGTATCTGATACCCGAAGTTGGGAAGAAGATTGTCTAAAAAGATGTCCAACTTTTTAGATTTGGGTATTTTGTGAGAATATCTTGCATAAAATTGTCTCCATCTCTAGAGAAATGTCAAGAAAGGTTCTTAATGATTTTGTTTCAAGTTGAAAAGATCTCAGATGTGAACTGGATATTGGATTTTGTGGGAATAGTCTTGCAGAAATAAGTTGGCAATCTCATCAAAAGTCTTGATGCCAGTTGGTAGCCTAGAGAACCACTCTATAGCTGACCCTCCTATACTGCGTGGGAAGAGGCGCATGAGGTAGGTTTGATCATGTATGAAATCGATAGAGAGAGCATCAAACTCTCTCAGATGATCTTGGGGATCAAAGGTACCCAAGTATTTATTGTTCATGGGAAGTTTAACTCCTTTAGGAAAGGAGGCATGCATAGACTCTTATAAAATGGGAATGGACAAATGCTTTCCAGCGTGAACTGTGTAGCGGGTTTGGCTTTATTCTTCATGAGTTGAAGAATTTGTTCTTGCATACTTTGAACTTCTTTTTGTAAACTAGAGTTTTTAGTTTCTTCCTCTTTAGTGACAAGTGTCTCTACATTGTAGTTGGAGGGTAACTTAGCCCCTTGATTGGCTAGTTTGAGAAGACATTTCTCTTTTTCTTCTCTCAGGATAATTTACATCAACCTACGGAAGCCTTTATTGGCACAAGAATCCACGATGTCTTTCTAAGTAATTTCAGTCTCTTCATTGCTAGGAGGGTCTTGACTATGGAATTTACCCTTGGTATCAAAGTGGTCATTGTCTCTACTATTTTCACTATTGTGATGTTGATCATTAGCTCTGCTGTTTTCACCATTTAGATGTTTTTCTTCCATTTTGTTAGCAGGAAAGTGTGTAGTGTCTATAAATTGACTACTAGGAGGTGGAATATGGGGAGATGTTGTACTCATGGGAATCTTTGTTGTGGTGACAGTGTCAGATTTCAGTAACAACTCCTCAGAGTTTGGATCTTCTTGGAACAAAGGGTTTAGAACCTGACTAAAATCCACTGGACATGATTTTTTGACATAAGGTCTAGGTACCAGAGAGGGAGATCAAGATGATTCCTCACTAGATGTAGCCGGTGAAGGGGGATGCAAGGATTCCCCACTACACTCGGGATGTGTGAAAAGATTAGAACGACCTTCTTCTTGGTTGATAAGTCTACCCCTACCTTTTCTAGTGACACATGAAGGGATTGTTTTTCCACTTCGAGTTTTAACAGTCATAGAAAAATATTATACAAGGAATGTGAATAGGACCATGCTTTGAATTGTCTCAAGGTAAATGCACAAAAGTGCCCAAAAGTGAAGTATATTTGGTGTGAATTCTCATAAATAAGGCTAGAACAGTCAATAAATGACTATCATGATGCAAGATATGACAACACAGTAGAAAGAGAACAAAAGATATGAGATGAGATGAGTTTAGGAGAGAATAACATAATTCTTAGCCCAAGAAATCCAGTTGGAGACTCTGTGTAGACATGGGGCAGGTAAAAAGACCCTAAATAGAAACAAGATTTAGCAGAGAGACACTGGAAAAATGGGAAATAGCTCACTATTTTGGAAAAATGATACAGACTTGCACGAAGAAGTACGTTCTCGTGCGAAGATTCTTGCAGGCTCGTGTGAGACTTTGCAGTCCAGGATGAAAAATCACAGAAAGAGATGACAGACTAGTGAACCAATAGCAGTAGAATTGCAAAATGTCATGCGATGATTTGCAACATGTCGTGCGAAGTTTCTCATAGAATGATGCGAAGGTGGCAGAATATCGCGCGAGATTTTGTAGTGAAGACAATGAAATTCTACAGAATTAGACAGTTAAGACCAGATTGCATTTTTTGAGACAGATTATGTTGTTTTCTGATAGAAATTTCAAGTTGCAGATTGTTTTGGACATTTTCAAATTTGGCAAGTTGTGTGATTTGATGTTTGTTTTGATTATTTGAATGATTCACCCACGCAAAACACATTAAGTAGAATGTTTATAGTAAAAGAACAAACACATAACAATCCTAGGTGAGCCAGGGCAATATCTATTGAATTCCCACGTGAACTAAAGTTCAGCCATGCCTACTCATAGCAGACAACTTAGAAGCTTGGAGGCACGAGATCCTCCTTATATGTGCACTCACTTCTCAGGCACACAAAGCTTTGAATCCAAAGAGATTTACTTTCCAAAGGACTGATGTTTCTACTAAGAGTCGTGAAAGTGTGGGATGTCTTAGTCAGTCTCTCACCTTCTGCGCCAATATATAGAGGGATTTTGGATACTATAACAAAATTTTGTAGTAAGGGCATCCATTCAGGTGGTTGTGATGAAGTCATTTTCGCAATAAAGGGGGCTCTCCCAATGCTTTCAAATCAAGGTTTTCACCTTAACAATGTAGGGACTTTAACGCACCACTAAGGTACTAGAGGATATTTTGGTTGCCACAATGAATTCACACATGTCCATCATGATATTAATCACAATGGCATTTTTTATATACCACTTCGGAAGGGCTTGGTTTAGCCTGTTACCGGTTGGGCAATCTAGTCTTACTGGCTCTATTAAAGAACTCGGGAGGTAGCCACACTAGAAGAATTATATGAATTTCTCTTACACCCAAGATCTGTAAAGACAAGGGGAGAGGATACATTCATATAGTTCTTTGGAATTAAAAAATAGAAGACACTTCAACCACACAAGACAATGATTCATTTTAAGCACCCAGCTAAAGTGTTTTCTAACTACTAAAAATAGACATGAGAGTTTTCTGAAAACAAGCAAGGTCTTCGACAAGAATCCTATAGTAAATACGTTAGTAGTTTGTAATTGCTTTCTTCATTTTCAGCGTCCTGCAAACCACTATTAAGTTGTTCCAAAAATAGAATCAGAGAAACACAGAAGTCAGGAAACAACAAATGGTTAGAAAACCGAGATAAGAAATAGAAAATAAAGGTCTCTAGTGTCAAATTTTGCGTGACGGACTAGAACAATTTGTGCGAAGAAGTACACAAAATCCCGCGAAGAACTAGAAAGTTCATGCGAGACGCTGTGAAATTTTGCGCGACATTTCTGACAGAGACGTACGGACATAGCGCAAAAATAAAAATAAAGGCAAGAAAATGAGGCTAGAAACTGATTATTCTGCCTCACAGTGGGCACCAAAAATGTATACATTAAATGTGGCCTTCTTATTTAACCATACACTTCAACATAGTCATTTTTCATTAGACACACATAGAAATGAATATGATATATTCATCCTCCATGCTTGTATGATTCAACCTGTTGCCTCCTTTCTAGACGGGGTTTTGAATGGCTCTTAGAATGAGAGTCTCACAACCTAGACCAGTCTAAGAACGAAGGATTTTTCTCGATGAATGCAATGCAAGATTAATCTAAGAATGAAAGATGCAAGATCAATCTAAGCTAGAAATGAGATTAAACTATGACATGATTTGAAAAGAGATTAATCTAAGAAAATAAAGCTAATCTATTGCAAATGAGAGCTTAATAGAAATGAGATTATGAACTATAAAATGCATTAGCAATTCATTATTCTAATAATGCATCCTCTTGAATGAGAAATGGGAGTTCTTTTATAGACTGAGAGTCTGCTCAGAATAGAAATTTTCCTTTGAAATAAAACAGATAACTCATTAAAAAGCTAGTTTAGATTAGCAAGTTTTCTTTAAAAGAAAATAGTGAACTATTTTCTATTTTATTTTAACAGTTTTCTTTCTCTTTTAAAGCACAGTTAATTCAAAGTTTCTATTTCTGAACAGGAGAGAAGATTTTTGAAAGAATATTTAATTAAATAAATAGAATATGACCTCATAAATGTATTTTCTTAATTGTTAGAATAATTAAATTCAATTATTGAAATGAGGATATTTATTTAATAATTAAATATTATTTAATTTCTTTTTTATGTGTTTTAGCTAAAAGGGGTAAATTTAATTTAATTAAAGTGTTGGGACTTTATAATTAAATTAATTCAATCATAGGGTTTGTTTAGCTAATTGAAATTTTAGGAATTAAATATAATGTTATGATTAATGCATATTTAGGGTTTTGTGCATTTGACACATAGGTCAAGTAGAGTCAATCAAAACTTAGAATTGTGTAGTACAATATGACTTTGATGATCCAGAAGAATGACAAGTGCGACAAAATTGTTTAGGGTTGCAAGATGCCAATTTTGGGTTGTTACAAATAGCATTGACTTCAAAGAAAGGCATATTATCAAGGCTACCAAGTCATGGATCGAGAAACCTTTCCCAATGGATCCTATTTATATGAAGCCACAATTGAACCCTCCCACAAAAGGAGATAGGAAACATGGAGAAAAGCATGTAATGGCTCTTTTCAAAAAGGATCCACCATAGAAACCAGGGACAATATATGGCCATGAGCGTCTCATTGTATATGGCTCCAATACCAAGCATAAGAAACAAAGGAAAATGATGACTAGGAGTATAACACCACCCATGGATCAATCACCGGCCACCCAAGGGGAACTTCCCACTACGTCCGACCAATCTACCCTTATCAATACTATCGTGGGAGAGAAGAAAAGGGTATATAAGAGGAAGAGAGCGTCCACTTCTTTGCAATTAGAAACCCTATAGGAGGAACCATAAGGGGAACAAAATGAAGAGGATGTTGGTAAGGAAAACAAGATATAGGACAAATATCTTAACAGAAAAGGATCCCAGTAAAGATACACCCACCTGTGGAGGGACAAACACACAGGGAGAACGAGAAAACCCTATGGATTTTCTTGGTTCCGATGAGTTTCTCAAGTCTGATTTTGAGGAACTTGAAGGATTTGGGTACCAAGGCCAGGATTCCTTCCATCCAACATTGAAGGTTATTGTAGGGGGCACATGCCAGTTAACCTGCAACTTATCCTTACCCCACCTCCGACTAAGTTGATGAATCCCGCACCGGATGTGCCACCCCCAGCAATGGACTTAAGCACAAGAAAAGAGATAGGGGCCCAAGGTGTATCCACATCCTGTGATGATTAGGTTAGCCATGTTACTCCAAATAAGTCACTAGGAAGGGACAAGCAAATAGAAAAGGATGTAGCTCCCATTCTACCACCATCTCTTCCAACCCCTTCTCCTACTC
>MU226585.1:403188-415271 GCA_018584345.1 Thuja plicata | reverse complement strand
AGAGAGAGAGAGTATACATATTTTTACTATAATATTTGGCACATTCCAAATATTTTTTTTTGTGCTAAAGCCTTAGGCTCCACACACTGAACTATATAGCGTGTGCCATATAGGGTACACGCCTTATGCTTCTTTTTGGTAGAAAAAGGTTGAGTGACATCTTTTTGGTCGCCCATCTTTTTTCATTTTCCCTCTATCGATTTTGTGCTCCTTTCACTATTATCTATCAACAACCAAGCTTTTCTAATGCCCTTTTGGTTGCAACAACAATCTATTTTATGTTTTATAAAACTCGATCGAGTTTTTGTTATAATAAAAACGTAATCGAGTTTTTATTATAATAAAAACCCAGTCAGATTTTTGTTGTAATTAAACCAGACCAGATTTTTAAATTTAGGCATTGTATTTACCAAGCCATAACCTGATTGAATTATTTTACAATTGAAAAAAACCTCTATTATATTATTACTTATTTAGATTATTTTTTCCCTAGGATGTCCACTTTTTTGCACACCATATATGTGCATACACCCTATATTACTTTCCTAGAGTCTAACAAATAATCTTTAGTTCAAATACCTTTCGCATTGAGGAGAAAAGAATGTTGTTTAATGTTGTAGATCTCATAATGTGCAAGTTTGTTAGTGTGTCAAAAACCACATCAATAAGATGACACAATAAAAAAAGATGAGTGAAACACATGGCCAACTCATAGGACACCATGATTGGAAGATAAGATGAAAAATAACATATGGAATATATAATTGAGTCAAACGGGTGTCTACACAGATACAAAACAAAATTAAATAATCACGACTGACAAAATAAAAATATAAGCGCATGTTACGACAAAATTTCAAATGACATTTTTTTTTTAATAAAAATGGCCAAGGTCACTGAAACTTATATATTAATAGTAAAATAGGTAGTACAAAATATTTTAAGATCCGGATTGACAAGATATATAAACAAACGAGTCTCAACCAGATAACAGAAACCCCAAAGGAGTAAAGACAATCAGACACTCACCAACCCCCATTTTTGGACGAAGCCATCAATGAAATATATGACAAAGAATATAAAATGTGCGCCCCAAAAGAGGGTGACAAAAGAAAAATTCATATGAGAATCATAGAGCTCATGAATGATCCTAATACCTCGAAGAGGAAGAGGCGGTATCAAAAGTAGCCTGAGAATTTGATTATCCACGAAGAACATTCCTAGGATCATCTAACAAAATGAGGCTATGTGTATCACGCAATGAAGAAGAATGATCCTCAAAATCATGCTGGTGAAAAGAGGTTAACCACAATGGAGTAACATGAAAAATATCATCTCCAGCACATTCCTTGCATGGATCAGGATAATGTGGATAAGTAAGAAGCGGTTGAGTGTTATTGGAGTCAAACCAGGCTCAAAAATAATTACGTAAATACTATTAGCCATTTCAAACACTTTTAAAAAAATGTTTAATTATTTTTAATTTTGTAATATTTTGACTTTTTACCATCTTGGTAGTTATTCGCTTTCATGTAACATTTAAGAAAGCCATTGAACATAGACTAGAAAAAATAAATCAAACAACTATCAATGAAACCACAAGGAACCTAAGATATCTACATCAATATTAAAAATACAAATAAAACTGATTAAAAAGAAAAACATTACAATCTCTTACTACCCTAAAATTCAAAGTTGTAATATTTAAGATAAATACTTATGAACAAAGAGTAGACAGTACTAATTGAGCATGGTTCAAAATGAATAAAAATATCAAACAAGAAGAACTGTAAAATGAAACTTAAAAGAAAAAATATATATAAATAATAGCTTAAAACAAAAATTATAAAAACTAACAAATCCTAAAATAATATATGAACGCATGAAAAAGCATAATTTAATTAATAAAACTAAACTTTGATTTACAATTTAAATCTCCCTTGTAATAATTTTTTTTTTTTAAATCTTCACATAATAGAATTTTATAATACAAATTGTAATTTTTTTCTATTAAGTATCATTTATCAAAACTTTACAAAATATCTTCAGAAAGTTCTAACTCAAAAAACTGATATCAGAGTTTACTACAAACCGTAGTATAATACCAATAGCTACATCTACAAGCTACATCTAGAATCTATACATATGTGATTACATCAAGAAGCTATACATTTTTAATTACATCAAGTTTAAGAGAAAACATCATAAAAGATGAAACTATAAACACCATTAAACATCTTGCTTCTCATTCTTCAATCATCCTACCTCTTCCCTGGGTACCCAAGTTGTCCAGTCTTGTTCCCAGTATTCCAAAACTAGAACTCTATCTTCCTCAATGACCTGTGCATATGGATGCTTCACCATTTCAACAACTGGAATCTCAGCACCTGGAACAACTGCTAATGGAAAAACTTGTATGTATATTTCTCTTTCATGTCTTTCCTTTCTTTTCTGAAACTTAACCTCTACCATGAAATTGTGAAGAGAAATCTCAAATGGGGTGAGCTCCTCCAACTTTCAGGACCATGTGAAATTGTGAGAGACCTCCCAGTAGCCCAACCTGAGCATCCCATCCTTGAACATGTCTACCAACTTCTTTTTCTTTAGCTTTATAATAATTGTGGCATGCACATAAATGGTGTGAAATACGAGTCTCCTCAGAGGCTCAGGAAGATGCCTAGATTTACCATAAAAAACATTGTCATTTCTCCCTTTCCAAATACGCCATAAAACTAAAACAGAAAGTAAGGAAAACAAATCATTAAAAAGTTTTTTAGTCCTTTAATATGCCCAAAGACCACCTCATATAGTGAAATATTATTATTAATGGTTACACAAAATAAATTCCATACCTCCTTAGTAAATATACACTCGAAAGGACTTGATCAACATATTCAGGGGTCTTGCAAATGGAGAAAATATTAAAATTGCTTCTAGGAGGCCTAAATGTCATTCTGTGCAAAATAAAACTCCATTTGAAACATTTAATCTTGGGTTCAAAAATGAATACCTAGATGGAGGTAAACACATTGGTCCATGAATCCTTACAAAGCCAAAGGTTCCAGCAACAATAATGATGGGTAGGAATATGACAAGCAACAATGAGGATGAAATAAATATGTTTGGTTTTGATCTTCTCCAGGGGTTTCCATCTTGCAATTTGTAGGAGAGAAACATATAACTAGCAAAAAAAATTATATAGGAAGCACTATGAGGAAACAAGAATCTTTTAGGACCGAGTAAGTTCTCTATTGGGTCTGAGGAAGGCTATAAATTTGTATGAGTTATTGGCAGGGAAAGAGGTGATCATCCTGAAGAATGTCAGGCAACAGAGTAATACCTTTACCTGCCCATAGTTAAGCTTAGCATCCTTGTAATGGTGAAAGTGGTTTTCCATTATGTTTTAGTGTCCATCAAATGGATCTATCGCCACAATCCTGATTATTGCTCATAAGTACTCCACAATCCTTGATCATATGCCTAACTCCTTCCCACCCTCTTCAAATAGCCTAAAAAAATAGGGATCCTTTCACCTTGAACTCATCATCACTAGCCAATATGTCATTAAATTGTAAGTTTCTCCATCATTTTCCTTTAGTCAGTGTTCCCCTCAAAATATTATTCATAATTAGGATCTTCCAAGGCTCATTACCACTTAGAGATTTCACAATCCATTTGGCAGCCAAGGCCATCCCCTATAGCTTCAAGTCTTTCAATCCCAACCCTCCACTTCTTATCAACTGAGCACCATTCCCATCTTAATGCATGCTACTTTTTATTTCCCTTACCATTAGACCACAATTTATTCCTCATCTATTTCTGAATAAAATTGAACTGGTAGTTTTGATTATGAGGAAAATAGGTTTTGAAAGGACCATAAACCTTATATAGGAGAACCAAAAGATTAGACATTAAACATCATTCAAACATACCTGAATTCCCTAAGGATAGACAAAGAGACAACAAAAAATAAAGGGACAACACAAAAGACAACTGGATAGGAGAAGATGCCAACAAACACAATATAGGTAAGAAAAAATCCCATAGATTAAAAGGAAAATATTCACCAAATGCTATAGAGAAGGTCTATCGCTTCAAAAGCCAAAAGATCCATGTTGGTAGTCGAGGTCTTCAGGTTGTTAATATCATTACTAGTGCCTCTAGGGTTAGTGCTAGGAGCATCAACCCTAATTTGACATAACACATTGTCCTCATCAAGTCTCCTTTCCCAACATATTATGAGGAAGTTGACCTGATTAGTAGAAGCCCAGAGGATCTAACAAATTTTCTCACAAATTAACTTGAGAGTGGTCTAAATGGATGAGATTTTATGATCCATAGCCACCATTCTCACATCCATAGAAACCATATTTTATCCACATCTCAATCAAAGAGTTTGTCATTAATCGAGGAAAATTTGGAGTCAAAGACTTTGACAATCCCATCAGCTTTGTTCATGGCTTATGTAAGATCTTTCAGGAAATCTGGGAAGGGTTTTTCGACTAGCCCCATAGTTTCCAAAATTTTGAATCTAGCTTCCATCCTAGCATTGTTTTCTTTTAAACTAGTTATATCTCTAAAAATTCAATTAAGATCTTCCTTCTCTTGCCCCATACTACATTTGTCTTTTTTTGAAAGGATAAAACTTCCCAAAATCAGAGCTCTAGTGCTCATCTTTCTACAAGGAGATTTCCTTAGGTGACGGGCCATGGGAAAAAATTTTTATGTACCTTTAAGAGACCTAGGAGGGGAATCCAAAAGGGTATTTTGGGCACCACATTGTTTCTTACCCTTATTGAGATCACCTACTAGCTTCACCTCAGCCTCCTCCCAATCATCGACCGTATCATCATCATCTTCATAAGAAGAATCCTCAAGAATAAAAGATCATCTTTTCTTACTTGTAACATTCTTAGAGGAAGAAGAAGTACCCTTACCCAAGCCTTTACCCTTTTTATCATGACTCCTAGCATTATCTTTAGATGATTCATAATGACTGTCCAATTTTGTATAAAAATCCTCTCGTTCCTCCTCATCCTCCTCATAGTCATCTTCACCAGAGTCAACACGCTTCAAATTTCAAGAGACATGAATACTAGGCAAGAGTTTTTCATAGATGAGAAGCATACGAACCTCATGCATATCAGGGTTTCCCTGGGGGTTGTCCTGCACATTGTTGATGCAAAAATTCAAAGAGGTCAGAAGGTAATATGGGAAGGAGATCTTATCACCATAATGAAAGTGATTAAGGATGATGAAATGGTACCCATAAATCCTAGACAATCTTCCATCTAAAGAAATATATTTCATAGTTCAGAAAAGAGCACTCTATGCCAAACCCTTTTTATAACTTTAGGTGAATAATAGGTCTTCTTCTTGTTTTTAACCAGCCCGATCTTCTCATCATCCTCCTTCTAAAATTTCTTTATCACAACATCATTAAGGCACCTGTCTCTATAGAAATTTTTTCCACTTCTTGGGAGGCGAGTGACCTCCACAATGATTTCCTTAGTGATTTTTATATTATTTTCCTCCAAGGGAAATATTCCCATTTCTCTAGTTCTCAATGAAGAAATTAGTGACAACAATATCCCTTTCATGAATCTTTTCCATGTGCCCGACCAATCCTCCCTTTTTTAGCAGATTCCAAACTTTCTCCTTGCTCTTCCAGTTTTCATAGGAGGTGGGCTCCATACTCTTCCCATTTGCTTGCATCTTAAAATTCTAGACACCAAACAACTGATTTTTGAGCTTGAGCTTAGAAGCAGAGTGATGGTAATACTCAAGCTTCCAATAAAATACTATAGTTATAGAAAAAACAACCTAGAAAGCGTACCAAACCAACAACCCATTATATCTCTAGGTGTTGAAAGTATATATGACATAAATAATCAAATGATTATTACTCTTCATCATGTCAACTATCATCATTAAAACAAGTTTCAAAAGCCCCATGAGTTTAAACTGGTAGTTATTAAATAGTGAGGCTGAGGAATAAAAGATTATGCTTGAAGATAGTACTTTTTAGCAGACCTAAATTCTTCCTGCCAAAGATAAGTATGTGTTATCCCATTTACCATGATTTCGAACCACTTTATCCTTCACCCAATTCCACTTCAATTTTAGGTTAGGACTGATGAAGAATACAATACCCAGGCATCTTACTTGGTATTTGGGTCCTCCCTATTGGACATCCTACTGCATGACTCAATCAGGAGGTTCTCTATCCAAACCAAGAAGAATAGAATTAAAGATGAATTTTTTTTTTCTTGAGGCCTTGTAGAAAATGTTAATTTTCACCATCAAGGTTCTCAAGTTTTGTTCATCCAATTCTAGCATAAAAAATGTATCATCTATAAATTATAAAATCACAACCTCGTGTCCATCTAGAAGCCTAATCCCCTTGACTCTAGGAGGTGAAATCTCTTCCCTCAAAAGGTATCCCAGAAAATTAGTAACAATCACTAAGAGAGAAGGGGCTAAGGGACAACCATGCCTTATGAACTTTGAAATCTCAAAGTCCTTAGTTATGCACACATTCACCTCCACCCTAGCTTTTTCCTCTTTCATTATCATTCTTACCTTATCAACAAAGAATCCTGGGAAGCCCAAGCCTTCCATCATCTTGAATATGAAGTCCCAGTCAATTTGATCATATGCCTTCTCATAGTCAATTAGAAACATACAATATTTCCATCCTAATTTATTTTCAAAACCCATGGTCTCCGAACATGTAACCAAATTCTCCAAAATATACCTTCCTTTCATGAATTCAGTTTAGGAATTATTAATGATACCTAGAAGAATGTTCTCAAGTATTTTGGCAAGAATTTTGGAAAAACAATTCTGTAATACATTAAGGAGGGTAATTGACCTCCACTTATTTATTAGATTCTTATCACCATCCTTAGGTATGAGATTGATGAGCTCACTGTTAATATCTCCACCCAGTGAGCCTCTTTCCAAAGCTTCCTTGTACACTTCACACAACTCTTCCCCAATCTAATGCATGTTATCTCAGATGGTAGTCTACCTGGCCCAAGGGCCTTGTAAAGAGAAATAATTTGTATGGAATTATATATCTCTTCTACTAAAATATATTTTTGTAGGTCCTGAGCTTTATCATATCCAACTTTTTAGGATTAATTATCTTGATTTTCTTGCTAGCTTTCCTCATATCTTCACCTAAATCCTCAGTCATGAAAAGGTTCTTGTAGTATTGGGTAAATATCTTGTTGATCATTAATCATCAACCCCCCATCCCACAACTGATCAATTATTTCTCTTGCTTCCTTTTACTTTAGTAGATGGAAGAATAATTTGGATCCTTGGTCATCATGTTCCATCCAACTGATTTTGGCCCTGACTTTGGCCCCTTTAACCTTCCTATTTTGAATTTTCCTCAAAGTGTCCTTGGTATGAATCAGGGCTCTAAGAAAAATGTTGAGTTAGGGCTTTGTGAAACCTTTTCTCTGCCAAAATCAATTGATCATGTATCTCTCGTTCTAGTCTCCTAGCATCCCTAGCCCTCTTACCACCTATAGCTTGAAACAATGACCTCCAACTAGAAATGTTCTTAACAAAGCTCTCAATAGAATTCCTATGCCCAACCACTGATCTATTAAAGTGCGTGATAACGTACACTGCATTGAAAACCTCCTAGTCTTCCAATATAGGTATATTAAGAGAGGAACCTTCCTTCTTAGTCTTCTTCTCACCCCTCCCTTCTAGAGATAAAAATTTAGCAACTATTGGCTTGTGATCCAAGACCGTGTATGGGATCACCCTCACACCTCTTCCTGTATCATCTCTACCACATCCAAATAAATCATTATAAAAAAATAACCTATCCAACCTTGAGTAGATTCTCTTGTCTCCCTACTGGTAATTGCACCAGGTGAACCATATGTCTTGATGCTCTTCTTCGCAACCTTACAATGGATCTATAAGTCAAAGTTTATTCACCATTCTCCTCCAAAAAAATATTCCCCTCCTTTCCATTCAATCCTACTACCTCCTAGTTTCCCCTAACTATCATCCACCATATTGAAATCATCACCTATAATCTAGTGAATGTTTTCTAAATTAGGAATCCAATTCCACATCCTTGCTCTCTCTATAATCATTAGAAGAATATAAAGAGAAGACACCAAATATCATCCCTTCAAAATCTAAAATGAACCAGACCATCCTATTTCATGGGGAATTTCCCCACCTTGATATGAACTATTTCCATTTAGGTCCAATGAGAATGGAGGTGCCTCATTTCTCTTTATTATGAGCAGTTGAGAAAGTAGAAACATCTCTTCAAATGCATTTGAGAGAGATATCTAATAGGAATTTTGTAGCTTTGATCTCCTACAATATGTATATATCTATATCATTTTGCTTCCTTAAGAATCTTTTGACAATGTATTTTCGGTCTGGGGATTCTAACCCTCTTACATTCCATGAAGCAATCTTGATATCCAAGAAAAAATTTATGAGGATGTGTCCATACAAGTCCTAAATCTTGTATAGCGTTTAGTTAATTTTTTATTCATCACCTTGTCATCTTTCTTATTGGTAGGAGGATTCCTAGAAACATCCTTATCATATTTCTTATTTGTAGAACCAACTGTCCTAACCCTCTTCATCCCCACTCCTCTAGTACCACTAGGATTACTCTTAGTTATATCTATTCTAGGAGGGTAATCCTTGGTTCTTGCCTCCTTACTAGACTTCTTAGGGAGATCTACAAAAGATTGAGTGAAGCTGCGAGTGTGAGGAACAATTGCATAATCTCCATTAATATTACTAAATTCCTTATTTAACTTATGATTCAACATAGACAATCTGTAAGAATATTCTTCTACCCCCCCTCCAATATCTATATTCGACATAGAGGAAGGATGGAGAGCATGAGAAAATCCAAACGAGGGGGAGTCACAGGATGAAGTTTAGAAGGAAGTAGAGGGTCTATTTGGATTACAATAATAGTACAATCATCAAGATCCTCATCAGGGTTGCAAGGGGATAAACAAGCACCCTAACCATGAAAGACATCTACATGAGACTCAGTCCCATAACCCTTATTACCGTCACTTCCTCCACCTTGTCACTTCCAACCCCTATACCACTGATCCTCACCACCTCCCCTTTGTCCCGAATATCAGTGTCAAGGGGATCTTCAATAGATGCAAGAATTTTCTCACACTGATTCCCCTTTCTCTTCTTGAATGCTTCATCATTCATCCTTAGTTTTCCCATTGCAATTTGTTGAACATTTAGGATTTTATCCCTTGTCTTTATTCTTATTTTGTGCGTTGTCACAAATTTAACATCCTTTTCCCAATTATAGATTTCTCTGGAAGCCTCCAGGGTACCATGTTCTAAACTCAATTTGGAAATGGCTTCAGTTAATTATCCAATAATTTTTTGGATTGCATCATCTTTTAAGGAGGGAATGGGATCAGATTCTTTGTGGCTAGGGTTAAACTGGGAAACTTCACTATTTTAATTAACCACACAGGAATTTTTATTAACATGGGAAGGTCCATCATGGGGAGGGTTCTTTGATAGTTTAGGGTCCAAGACCTTGGATTTTGTCTAGAGGAGAGGAAAATTTCACCTCTGATGATCTTCTTTGTTGCACAGAAAATAGGCATTTAGACCTCGTAAAATGTCTATGTCGCAGTGGAATAAGCCTTACTCTAGTGCAAAGTTCAAGCCATATGACCAATCCACCCTAGGGTTAATAGACACGATAAATCTCACATCCATGTGCGCTAGAAGAGTGTCAGACTGATCAATTTTAATGAATTTCCCAATGGATTCAAGAGCCTCCTAGAGAATAGACCATAAGAATGGAGGGACATTACAGATGGTGACCCACCTAGGGTAGGAAAAAGCCATAATTTCTTCCAAATTGGTGTTCGCTGACCAACCAATCACCCTAAAGAAGGATGTTCCAATGGACCAAACTATTTATCAATAACCACCTTTTGGCTAGCAGAGCCATGAAATAATATCAAGTATAACCCTTTTTGCCACATTATACAGAATGAGAAACGACACCCAATTTTCTTCCTCCAAACTGAATGTAACCATTCATTCATAAATGTACGAAATGGAACCCTAGACACATCTTGGGAAGCCAAAAATAATTGCAGAATTTCCTAACCATTCCTTTTCTATTCTAATAATCGTAGACATTTGAAGTACACTAGGATTAATGACAATATTATTAGGGCTAGGCATCTTACCTCCTGGTGGTTGTTCTACTAAGGCTTCTGCACTATCTTCATTTTTCACCAGGAAGTGAGCTCCAACTGGTTTAGCCCTCCCCCAAACCATGGCTTGCGGGAAGGATTTAGGGTGAGTCGCAATGCTCTTCTTTCCTCCTTTGGCTGCCTAGACGTGAGTATTATGAGATCCCTTTTCATTTTTCCTATACCCATAGATGGGCTCAATGTATTAGATGTAAACAAGGGAAGAAATGACCCCTATGTACCAGGAAGAAGGGATCGAAGGCTCACACACACACGGGAGGACTTCCAAATTGCAGAGAATTTTTTCAATGAAGATGTCTTGGATGTTTATTCTCTCAATATTGGAATCTTTAAAACTTTTGTTAACTATAATAAAAAATAATTAGTTCATTTATTTTCTAACATAACATTATGTATTTCTTTTAAGAAAAGTGTGAAGGAAAAATCATTGAATTCAATTAGAATTTGGATGACTTTAACAAACAAGAACCCTTCATATTCATATTAGTGTTCAAATGGTACGAATTTTAAAAAATCAAGAAATACCATTAACCCTACCATAAAAAAAATAAACCATTATCCCTATCATAAATCATTTTTTAAAAAATGAGTTCGCATAAACTCAACTGAATGCAAAAGATTAAAAAGGAACGTATAAAAGATACCAAATTACCTAGGAAACATAATTGCAAGGTACCCTTCATATTCAAAGTCATTGGATTTATCTCGAAGTAAAAGTGGGATTGCTTATTCTGGCTGTAGAAGTATCCACAGTATGGATTTAACTTTAGAAAATCAAGAAGCCCAAGGTGGAAGGAGAGCCAAAGGTGGACGCTATGTTTGGTTTATGTTGAAGACATTAGTAAGACATTATAGGGTGGATCCATTGACTTTTTATTTGCTGACGACATTATTTCTAACATTTGTTAGACTGTTTCAGGTTCATTTCTGCATAATACACAATATGGTGGAAATCAGATGTGTATTAGCTGAATTCGTAGTGTTTTCCACCATAACATATATTGGAGATGAATGCTTGACCAGAGAAAGAGGCATAACCCCATCAGAGATCCAAACGATTCCAAACATTATGTACAAAAGTACACGAGATAATGATCATGAAAACTATAAATACCCAATTTGTTGGGAAGCCATGAGAGATGAGCATGAAATCCGGCTGTTCAATAATCCTTGCAAGAATTATTGCCACGCATATTGGGTAGATGAATGACTTCTGATTCAAAACTCATGGACACTTTGTAGGAAAAGGCCTCACAGTATTTCATCTACCATTTCTAAGCGCGCAAAGCAACATATATCAGTCCTCACTATCATCTATTTAATGGAGGTATGTTGTTTAATAAGGGCAATAATTTATACAACAAGGTAGTGACTACAATGCACTTACTCTTCAAGGGTAGTGATTATAAATAGTTAAGTCGAAGATAATATAATGTTTTTCAGATGCTCTTAAATTCACTTCTTCAATATATTAAATTTTATGTAGGGGAGAGGAGCCACATAAGAATGTTTTTTTTTTGTGAAGGTGTCTAAAATGGTCCCAAAAAGTAAGCTTTTGGGAGAGATATTTTGTATAAGGCTATGAGAGAGAGATTGTAAAACAGTGATGACATAGGGTGGTCCCACAAGAATGTGTCCCACTTTTTTGAACATCTTGATTTTTGCTGAAATTACACATTTTCAAGAAAATATGATGATTTAAGCCTTGAGAGGTCCCATTTGAAGGAGTAAATTAAATTTTTTAAGATAAAAATCTCTTGGATCAAACTCTCTTTGGTATAATCTCTCAATTCCTCACTTAGACATGTAATC
>MU226585.1:388064-402747 GCA_018584345.1 Thuja plicata | reverse complement strand
AAAAAAATTATGTTGATTAAAGTGAGTGTCACTCCTAATAAATGTTGATTTTCAGACAAAAAAAATTTTGAAGTAGAAGGAAAAATGGATACAAATCAATTCTTAAAAATAATTGAAAAATATACTTAGAAACTAGAAACAAATTTATAAATGTCACTAGTTTATATCATCTTCAAATTCTTAATTGTTTTGCAGAAATAGGTGTCTAAAAGTGAAGTTTTTTTTTTCAAAATGTTTGTTTCAGTGTTAAAGTTGGCCAAAATGTGGGACACAGTTTTGTGGGATCACCCCAATGTGTTGTGGATATTCCTAATTATTTTTTTATTGTTTCTCTGTTCCAAAAGGGGAGATTGTTGGATGCTTCTGAGATATTTTTCAGATTATGCATATATATGTTGGCATTAATTTTTTGTCATTGATATCAACAGATTTCTATTGTTTAAGAGAGTGTTCCTGGTATGTTCAGTAAGTTGAATTTCTTGGTATGGACACTATATAGAAGATCTAGAGTTACGATCGTACAGTTGTGTTATGAGATATGTGTAGTTGATGCATGCCAATTTGTACAAGGTAGAGTGATGATTTGTGAGAGTTTTTATTGATTTATCAGATACTGGTACTTTAGTTATTTTGGAAGTGACAGTGTTTTAGTTTTGGGATCGGTATTAATCAGTTTTAAAAAGTTGTTGGTTGATAACCTCGTAGTGAGTTTGGGATATGCATATGTGTGCTCAACTCAAGTGATTCATGATTTGGATACTAGCAAGATATTTTTCTTTAGTAACAGAGGTTGTAGATATTATTGCTAATGTATAGTGCAGGGATGGATTTAGATCTTGAGTTCGTAGTGTTGCTAAGGTTTTTTAGGAACTTCACATTTCTTGATCGTGTTTTAATCATGTTGTTGGTTTGCATTGGTCAAAGTGACCAGGTTGCATGCTTTTCATGTAATGTGTTGGTGTTCTTCATTTGGTCTTAGCCGACGTGATGATGTAACATGTTGCGAAGGTTTTGTTCCTCATTTGTGGATCTTGAGCATGTTTAATGTTATTGATATGGGTCATTGCAATGTCCTAGATGATATTCAATGGATCACATTTTGGAATGAATTATAATTTATTAATTATTTTCAGTTAGCTCCTCGCTGACCTAGTTGAGATGAGTTGATGAATTATCTTTATATGTGTAATCATTTGAAGTTGCAAGTGTGTGCGAGTGTGGGTATAGATGAGAAAAATGATATACATAATTATGTAAGAAGAGGTATGATTGGAATAAAAAATATGCCAAATATTTGTGTTCTTCATTGGAACTATTTTGGCATAACATATGCTATTATTTAGTTCATGTGTTTATATTGTAAGTCCTCTTTGATCTATGATTGGCTGATTTTATAAGGCAGTGAGCCTTCTTGTCATTGTATTTGAGCACTGAGCTCTAGTCATTATGTGTGTTTTCATGTGCATTACCCTTTGGAATACTCTTAATAGGGTACAATATTTTTTAATGAGTGCATTCATCAAGTATACACTCCATCTCCACCATGGTTTTCCCCTAATAGGGTTTCCATGTCAAAAATCTTGATGCTATGTGTTTTCTTATTGTGTTGAGATTTTGTTGTCATGTTTATCATTCATATATGAGATCAAAGTTTTTAAGTTGTTGAAACATTGTTGGTATTGTGTTAGAACTTATTCACCCCCCTTCTCAGTTGCGTGTGTGCTTCTTAAGGTCTAACATGACCTACCACCTAGTAAACAATTACAGTTAGAATGCATCCTAGACTCCAAGGTGATCAAGAAGACTAGAAGGGGACTTACAAGGAATACCTTGTCAAATGGATTGGTCTACGTGAATAAGATGCCACTTGGATGAGAAAGAAGACATTTTGAAGCATGGGACTTTTGTTGTAGACTTGGTTCCTTATGGGACCTAGTTTTTCTAACCCCTGAGAGTATGGTGTAGGAGCGCCTAGGAGATCAGTTGCTCCTGTAGAGGATTTTTGAATAATTTTATTATTTCCATATTTTCAAGGATGTAATAAGCTCTTGTAGACCATTCATGATCTTTTTCTCAATATTCTAAGGCCTTGATGCCAATTTTGTGTTGGTGACCTATCAGGACCTACTTGGTTAACTATGGTAAAATGTCACCCAAAGTGTGTAAATGGGTGTAAATATTATATTTTAGTTTTTTTGTGAGCCATATGTGACCTCTTGCAGAGGTTTTTTAAGTGTCTTGATAGGTTTTTTTTATGAAAATGTCAAAGTTGTAAAAACTTGCTTTGTAACTTGACAACTTTTATGATAACTTTTGTTGTCAACATGACAACTTTTAAACATATTTCATTCCAACAAACAACCAATTTGAAAATTAGTTGGGATCAATTCGGAAAGACACAATATATAATTTTAATTCCTTTGGGGTAAAATGTATTGGTTGTTGTTGATTCTGATTAAATTTGAATACAAATTACTTCTGGTTCTTTTCTTATTTCTACACATTTTTGTGTAACATTCAATTTGTACGACCTGCTACAAATTAGGATGACCCTGAGATCTATATAGATGTTTTAAAGAGTGAATTAGTTCTCATTTGGAATCAAAATAACTAAGTTTTATCTAGTATAGAGGGGGTTCTAAAAAATTGCAAAGATAGGTCTAAAATCCTAAAAAAATAGGGTTTAGTCTTAAAATATTCTCTATCTCTTCATCCCATCATTAGAAAATCCTAAATTTTGGTGTGAAGGAATTTAGCATGTAGTTTAAGATTGTGATTGTTTTGTCCCAGGATAATTTAGTTTTGGAAGTCATATGTGCAAACTAAGGTCAGTCATCTCTATGTGACTAACCATAGGAAGGTAGAAGATCCCACTGAAGAGATACAAACCAGTGGGTTAAGAAAAAAATGATGTTGGGTTTTGTAAATTTAGATATGTATAGACACATTTCAAACATTGTCATTCAGAGATCAAACTATTTCTTATTACTAGATTTTTAAATGTGCCCTATTAGCCATATAAGGTCTATTTGTGCAAGAGGGTTTTGAGCCAGTCAACTAAGGGATCAAAGTCTAAGAATTGGGAATGTTTTGTGTCTTGATAGAGGGTAGCTTAAAGTGGTATATTTTTGGAAGTTGCTTGGAAATTTTTAGAGTTTTGGCCTTGAAGGTCCTAAAATAGGGCTACAAGGAGTAGGGTTTGTTCCAAAGCAAGTACGTTGTTCTCTCATTTCTTGGGTCCCTAATGAAAAAATATTATGATTGTATTTTCCTAAGCTATCTCTGAAAGAGTATGGATTCATAACCTTGTGTAGCCAAAATGTGATGCAAAGTGGTCATGGTGATAATTGATGTGAGAATTTGTGTTTGAGAGGTTGGATGGTTGTTCAAGTATATCATAAGGACAAGAAATATTGTCTTAGGTTCCCTAATCCACTTGTGTCAAGGTTTCAATAATTCCAAGGGGTGTAGATGAGTTCAGGAAGGAATGGTTGTTTGAACCAACATTATGAGTTGTGGCTTGGAATCCATTAGTTTCCTTGTCCCTCTACATCAGGATGAGAGGGAGATACCTTAGGGGGAGAAATATGTGGGATGGGTGTTCAATGATGATTGGGGAGACCTGTAGGGAGAGATGAATACAAATTAGAGACTTAGATATATGATATATGTTGTTATATGCAGCCTAATCAGTCTTGGACGTTAATTTTCCCCACTTTTATTGTCATAGTTTCTCCACAAATTATTCAATGGGGGTTTGTGGGTAACACCCCCAATAGGATATCAAGGGGATCAAATGATATTTATTATTATACAACGGCATCGAGAGATAATTTTCTATTGGATGACACATTCTAACCTAACTTTTCAAACTGATATATTGTTTCTTTTTAATTGCATTTGACTTGAGTTTGACGAACTTGATACAAGTTGGAAAGAGAAAGATAAAAAGAATACATTTTTTTACTAAAAAATTTGGCACATGCCAAATATGGAAAACTCCATATTTAGCGCATGCCAAATAGGTTTGGTGTCCTCAAGCTTAAGGCTCAACACATTAAACAATATGGTGTGGGACATATAAGATGCACACCATATACTAAATTTGGGACCAAGATGTTGAGTGGAATCTTCTCATTCCCCCATCTTTGTGCACTTACCCTATACTTATTTTGTGGTCCTTTCATTATTATCAATCTACAATCAAGCATTTCTAGTGCCCTTTTGGCTGCAACAGCAATCTATTTTATGTTTTTAAAACCCGGTCGAGTTTTTGTTATAATAAAAAACTAATCAAGTTTATGTTGTGATAAAAAAAAAATTGGATTTTTTAATTTAGGCTTGTTTTTTACCAAGCCATAACCAAATTTAGTTATTCCAAAATTTAAAAAATGATCAGATTACAACATATTTTGACTTTTTCCCACTAGGGTGGCCACTTTTTTGCACACCATCATTGTACATACACCCTATATTACTTTCCTAGTGTCTAAACAATAATAATTAGTTAAACTACCTTTAATGTTGAGGAAAAGCCTTTTTCATTCATGTTGTAGATCTCATGGCATGCACGTTTGTTGGTGTGTCAAAAACAACATTTATAAGATGGCACAATAAAAAAGATGAGTGAAACACATGGCCAACTCATAGGACACCATGGTTGGAAGGTAAGATAAGAAATAAGATATTGCATAGATAGTGGATTCAAAGGGGTCTCTACATAGATACAAAATAAAATTAAATAATCATGACTATGAAAAAGTAAAAACATAAGTGCATGCTATGACAAAATCTCAAATGACATCATTTTTTAAAAAAAATGGCCAAGGCCACTAAAACATATATATTAATACTAAAATAAGTAGTACATACAATGTTTTAAGATCTTGATTAAAAATATATACACCCAAATGAGTCTGATGCAGATCCCCTAACTGATTTGATCTAAACTCCAATAACTTGGAAACTTCCCTTCTATGTGAGACACAACTACTCACATCAAGCCCATCTTTGGCTTTCTTTACTAATGACCCTTAGGGAATCCAGTCAATGGCTCACACCTTTGTATTCTTCCCAAGTCTCAAAACATCTTTCTATTGTCTATGTACTCCCTTTCATCAAGTAATTACAAGGCTCTTGAACCAAGCTCAATATAAGTTAAGGTTCTCTACTTGTCACCTAAGTGACCATAGAGGGCAAATATGCCAAAGATATGACAAAGTGTTCTAATGGTTGAATGGGGTAGTAACCACTTCATAAATTGTCAATTTGGACCTTAAGTAACATGATCCAATAGACCAATCCTTCCTACTACAATTGAGAGGATAATTCCTTCCTTAAGGCCTCCTAATCGTTGTAGCCTTTTCCAAAGGGTTTTACAACTATAAATCTATATAACATCAAGGTATTACTATTGTTTCTATAGTTTTGGATACCCATTATGGACCACATAAAATACCTCTAATTAAAGGACTAGATCATGGGATTTAGTACCCCAAACCTTATACTCTTTGCTATGCCTAATATACCTAAATGGGCACATTTACAAAGGAATTTCTCTATTTCTTCAATCCAAGATTCTCCCAGTCATACATATAGTTAAGATAGGTCCTAAAACTCACAAAACCAAATCCTTGGTCTTGATTCCACCCCAAATTGCTCTATCCCCTGAATCTTCTAAATTATGCATAGGTAGCCACATAGAGATGTCTACCTAATTATGCTCAAATCCATAGCAGACACACTCCAACCTACAAATAACTTCCAAAATCATAAAATACACACGCAAAGGCCACATCCTAGCAAGATTTTGATTTTTTTGATGGTGGCAAGATGAGGAATCTACATTTCTTTGTGAAACCCTAGGATGGCTAGGGTTTGGGACCTCTGATAACATAAAATTAGATATCCTGTTCCTCACAACTCCTTAGAAGCCCAAACTAGGTTCAAATGAAAACTAATTAGAATAACCAACTTTTTCAATAGGCCTTAGATCTTCATTCATCTGTACCAGTCTGTATAACTCGCAGAATTATAGTAAAAAGTGTGTATTTTATTGATTAAATGCAATCATTACATCATCATGCCTCTGACCTCACCAAATGGTGTACAAATAGGCATTTATTAATGTCCACAACTGATTTTCAAAAGGTTTTGACCATTGGGGGTTTAGTTACAAGAATTTGCAAAAAGTTTCAAAGTTGGCAACTTTTGAAAAGTAACATTGGGTGCACTTTTGCATTTTTTCCTCCTTATAAGAAATTCAACTACATTCTTCACATTTGGAGTTGCACATGAACCAAACATAACAAAACATATGCAAAAACTCTAAAAATAGCCTAACAGGCCTTCTAGGTGATCCTTTGACTAGCTTTGACCAAGAGGTTTTTAGAAACACCTACTTGGTAAAGGGTGTTACAAAGTGGATCTTATTATAAAATCTGAGTCTAATGGAATTTTATTTCTTCATCATGATCCTAGGAGAGTTGTTCATCCCAGGAATTGAGGATTTCTTCCATACTATTAAGGTGCTCCTACACCATAATCCCTTGGATTATTAGAGCTCAAGTTACCAAAGAGTCTAGTTGAGCCAATGTAGACCCATCTTGTACAACATCATTTTCTATCATCCATGGTGCATCAATGTCAAGGATTGCTTTCGATTTCATAAGGTACTGCAAGTATGTGGTGTTCCTTGTCTTCTTTGGCACCCTGGTCTCTAGTATTTTTTCTAATTGCATTGGTGGATAGGAGGAAATTCCTTATCCCAATCATCATTAGGATCATCTATATTGTTTACACCTGCAATACCCACATTAACTTTTAAAGGGGTGAGATCAAAAATGTTATATATTGGATAAATTGCAAGTGTAGTGGATAGAGTAACTTTGTAGGCATTTTCACAAAATTTGTGAAGTATAGTGTATGGTCCCACATTTTTTAGGTGAATCTTTGTGTATCTACCCTTTGAAAATCTCTATTTCCTTAGATATGCCCTTACTTGGTCACCAATATGAAAATGTGTAGACCTTCTCTTATCTGCAGAAGCTTTATATTTGGCAGTGGTTTGTTGAAGGTTGTCTTTCACCTCTTCTTGTATCAATTTGATCACATGTGCTAAGTCTACACCTTGGGAACTCATTTTAGGATCATCATGGAGATCTTTGAGTTCTAGTATTCCTTTGAAGTGCATACCATAGACAATTTAGAATGGAGTCTTTCTAATTGATCTATTGATGGATTGATTGAATGCATATTCTACCTGTGGGAGTATCATATCCCAATTTTGTACATGATATTTTGGTAAACACCTTAAAAGGTTCCCAAGGGATCTGTTGACCAATTCAATTTGGTCATACATTTGGGGGTGATAAGAAAAAGAGAATGACAAATTTGTCCCCAATTTCTTCCATAAAGTCCTCCAAAAGTTACCTTGAAATTTAGTGTCTCTATCTATAACAAGAGTCTGTGATAATCCATGAATTATCACTATTTATTTGAAGAATAGATGTACAATATGGGATGCATCACAAGTTCTTTTGTAGGGAATAAAGTGTGGCATTTCGCTCAACCTATCCACAACTAAAAAAAATTTATCATAACCCTGTTTTGATCTTGGAAGTCCCATGAGAAAATCCATTGAAATTGCTTCCCAAGGCCCAAAGAGGACTCGTAAGGGTTTGTAGAATCCTTTATTGGTGGAGAACCCTTTTATTTTTGGCATATTACACATGTTTCTACAAAAATTTTGATTTCATGTTGCATCTTTGGCCAAAAGTAAATTCTCCTTACAGATTTAAGTGTTTTATCTAAACGAAAATGACCACTCATGCCGCCACAATGTTTTTCTTTTATAATATTGTCCCTCATTGAGCACCTAGGGATACATAGTTTTCCTCCTTTGAACAATAAGCCATCTTGACTTAAACATTCTGAGAAATCAGTATGATATCTATCAATAAGGTTTTTGGATACCTCATATGCTTCACCAAAATCTAGATCTTCTGTGTACAAGTCTTTTAGAGAATCAATACCTATGATTTCGATTTGAATTTATTTTAACAATCCTATTCTCCTTCCTAGGGAATCAACCACTTTGTTAGATATACCTTTTTTTATTCTTGATTGAAAATGAATAAGCTTGGAGTTGTTCCATCCACTTAATATGTTTTGCACTCAACTTATCTTGAAAATTTAAATAACTCAATGCATGATTGTCAGTATAAACAAAAAATTATTTAGGTAATAGGTAGTGTCTCCATTTTTTTAGAGCCTAGGCCATTGCATATATTTATAGGTCATAGGTAGAATACCTTTTCTTTTCATCATTTTTTTTCTCTGGGGAAAATACCACTGGTCTCCCATCTTGGCTTAAAATATCCTCAATTGAAAGGTTACTTGCATCAGTCTCTACTTTACACACTTTATGAAAATAAGGAAGGGTGAGTATAGGGTATTGTGCTACCATTAATTTCAAAAATTCAAAATCATCATTTTCTTCCTTTGCGCAAAAAACAATATATTTTTCCCACCTTTGATGGTCTCAATCATTAATGCACACACATGACTGAAATTTTTAATAAATTTTCTATAAAATTTATCAAAGCCATAAAAAATCCTTGCATCACCTTGGTTTTTAGGAGGTAGCCAATTGATGATGGCATCCAATTTTGAAGGATCCATCTTGAGTGTCCCCTTAGAGATCACAAGTCCCAAAAAGATGACCTCTTCCTGAATAAATACACATTTATCAAGATTTATCCTTACTTTGTGTTCATATAAACTTTTGAGTACTAGTTCCAAATGTTTAAGGTGTTCCTCATTGCTTCTTCTAAAGATCAATATATCATCAAGGTAAATGATAATAAATTTACCATTATAGTCATCAAAGATTTTATTCATTAGCCTCCTAAAGATTCATGGTGAATTAATCAACCCAAATGGCATGCCAAGCCATTCATATAGACCCTCTACTATCTTGAATGTCATTTTCCATTCATCTCCTAGTTTTACCCTTATTTTGTTGTATCCTAACTTTAATTCAATTTTAGAGAAGTAACATGCATTTCCTAATTGATCCAGTAGATCATCTATTCTTGGGATGGGGAACATGTATTTGATGGTAATTTTATTCAGTGTCATGCTATCAGGACACAGTCTCCATTTCCCATCCTTCTTAGTAGATAAAATAGATGGGGCTACACAAGGGCTCATGCTATTTTCTAACAAACCATTATCCAACAGTTCATACACTTTCTTGGATATTTCTACATTTTTTGAAGGAGTCATCTTAAATGGGGCCTTATTAGGAAATGATTCTCTTGGTACAAAGTCAATTTTCATAAATTATGTCCTTTAAGGGTGGGAGAGATGAAGGTAAATCTTTTTCAACAATATCTTGGTAGGTATCTATCAGATTCTGAACTCCTTTTGGTATTGGTTTATCTTCCTTTGGAAATAACTCATTTTTTGGTTTTAGGACTATTGCATAGCCTCCTTCTAATTCCTCTATTGTTTTAACCATTTCTTTCCTTCCCATGACTATCAAAATGAGTTCCTTGTCTGTTTTTGGATTTGGAAAAGGATTCATGGTGTAGGAGATATCATTATTCGCAAGGGTATATGTGTTCTTCCTTCCATTATGTGTGGCATCCACATCATATTTCCATGGCCCTTAGTAAGCCATGAAACATTATATGGACGAGAATGTAGAAATATTTGCAATTTTAATTTTTGTACCATTTCATTAGATACTAAATTTTATGTTGAACCAGAGTCAATAAGAAGCTTACACACCTTCCCTTGGAATTTGCAATTAGTTTTTAATAGGGTCTTTCTTTGTGGAGGTTCTTGAGCTTGAGGTGTCTGCAAAAAATATTGTCTCATCATCAAGCACACACCTTCTTCAAGATCTAAATATTTTGATATGATACTTTGGACTAATTGTGTTCTTCTTTCCCTTTGTGGATTTTGTCCAACCCTTTCATGGCATCTAGTGCCATGGTGTCCCAATTGATTACAATTGAAACATTTTAAGGTGCCATTATTTCTTCCTCTAAATCTTCCCCTTCCAAAGGGTCTCCTTCCTTTGAAATTTCTTCTAGAGCTTGACTCTCTGTGTTCTTTGTCTATCTATCCTTGTTCACCAAAAGGTTTTGGGGATTTTCCTCTCCCCCAAGAGTTTCCTTTTCCTCTGAAATTATTATTGTTGTCACTTCCCCTACTATTTTTTCATGTCTTCTCTAGATTCTATCTTCTACCTTTAGTGCCAATTGATAGCACTTCTGCACTATATTAGGGCTACAAAGATTCAATTCATCTTGAACATTCATCCTCAATCCATTCAAATATAGGTATCCTTTCACTTTCACTCTCTGATGTCTTGGTCTTCAAACACAATCTTTGAAATTCTTCTATGTAACTGCTTACATCCATTTATTTCTGCCTTAAGTTTTTTCTTTTCCTATGAAGTTGTACTTCATAATATTTAGGGATGTAGACCTCCTTCACTTTAGCCAACATTTTCTTCCAAGAGGAAATCATATTATTTCCCTCTTTGACACTTTCTCCTTGGAGAGAGTTCCACCATGTCAATGTTGCACCCTTCAATTTTGATGTTGGAATTTTCATCCTCTAGTTCTCAGGGATCTCATCACACTCAAAGAATCAATCCAACACACCAATCCATTCAATGACCACATTAGGGTCCATCTTTCCATTGAACATAGGCATATCCAACTTACTATTAGTGGTTTTCCTTGACACTCATTTGAGGGCATCCGCAAGGTACCTATGGTCTACATGTATGTCTCCTTCTAAATATTCCTTTTCAGGTCTCTCCTCTTTTTCTCCCTTATCTCCTAGGTTTTTACCTTCCCTCGTATCAAATATACCTTTGAGACTATTGATCTCATCCTTCAAACTCTACACTTTATTGGCTAACTTTGCATTGGTTACCCTTGTGGGTATCCTAGTGTCTTCTCCATCTAAAATGTGTTAGACAAGTTTGATCCACAATTCATTAGATTCTATTCAGGCTCTGATACCCCTTGATGCAGAGCCCCTGACTAAACATATCTAAAAGCCAATAACTTGGAAGCTTCCCTTCTATGTGAGAAACAACTATGCACATAAAGCCCATCTTTGTCTTTCTTTACTAATGAACCTTAGGGACTCCAGTCAAGGGTTCATGCCTTTGTATTATTCCAAAGTCTCAAAAAATATTTTTATTGTCTCTATACCCCCTTGCTTCAAGTACTTACTATAACACCCCAAAATTGGCACCTTATAATTTTAATCAATTTTGGTGTGTTCCTTCAATTCTCATCATCAAAGTCCTATTGTACTAGGCAAATTCTCTTCCTAATTGACTTTAATTGACTTGGTCTCAAATGCAGAAAACCTAAATTTGCATAAATATGACACTATATTTAATTCCTAAATTATCAAGGTTTATTAGCTATAAATCCCTATGATTAATTAATTTAATTCTAAAAGTCCTAAGTGATTTTAAATTAAATAAATTCCACCCCCTTTAGCTAATACACATCAAAAGGAATTGAATAGTTGTTTAATTGTTTGAATGGATTATCCTCAAAAAGAATTCCATAATTCTATATGAAAAGTCACTCATGTGGCAATAATCCACTCTTTTAACTAAATAATTCCTGCATTTTTGTCTCAATCTCCATCCATGAAAATGAAGGCAACCGTTTCTTTTCAAGAAACTCTTCACCCTCTTTCCATGGTTTTTCTATATTATGGGCCTCATTTTCCTCATTTGAGAGGATGAATTGGAGAGCATCAAAACTATAGTTAAATTTGTCTTGATTTTCATGCTTTTGAGCTTTTGTTGCATAATTAGCTTATTGTCATTTGGAATAATAATATGTTGCATCTTAATGTAGTTTGCTTACATATCTAGTGGCTTAATTTCATCATCTTTTCAAGCATTCTAGATTAATATGCATTTCAATTCTAGACTAATGGCACTACATTTCTAGATTAATGGCATTTCATTTCATAGATTAATAGCATTTTTCCCATCTTTTATGCTTTAGAAATCCTCCATTATAGCAATGGTCAAGGTTGTTGGATCTCATTCTGAGAGTAAATTTGACATCCGACCAACTAAATAGGAGGTAGCAGGTCGCTTCAATCAAGTTGGAAAAATGAAAAATTCATCTTTGCAAATTGAATGATTGAGTAAGGACCATGTTGTGTTTGTGCCTGATTTAGAGGTCACATTCAAGCACATAACATTTTGGCGCCTACCGTGGGGCAGAAAAAATGATTTTTGGCCTCATTTTCAAAAATTTTTGACAACAATTTGAACTCTGTCGTATGTCCATAGACCATTGGTATGGAATCTCGCCTGACATTTCAAATCAAACCACGCGAAGTTTTTCTCCCAGTAGCACTCTCTCGCGTGAGGAAACAAAAAGCTCGCGCAGGTCCTCTACTTTCTCGCGCACAACGAAATACTTGCTCGCACAAAATTTCATAGACAATCATTTAATTTCTAGAATCTATAATTTATTGTTATCATTTTCTGACATTTATTCTCTGTTGTTGATTTCCTATTTCTGATTTATGCTGCAGCATAACAGTGGTCTGCAGGTCGCTTGTCAAAGATCATAAAAACTTCCTAATGGTTTGCTTGCAAGATGATTGTCAAAGGCATATTAAAAGCATTGTGTTTATTTACTATTTTTCATTCACATAGTTTAAATAGGGCTTTGTTAAAATTTCTTAAGGGTCCCAATAGAAAAGTAGGGGAATAGGCTCTTCATTACATGGAAGTGATACCCATGGATGAAACCGAGACCCAGATGTTGCTAGCATGACAGATACTTGGGGAAGCAATGCAAGATAGTGAATCTTTAGCACATCTACTTGTTAGGGGATTATGCTCTTCTCTCTTTGAGAGAACCAGAAACCTAAAGGATTTTGGATTTGGTGGAGTGAAACTACCTCGGTGATGAATATGGTTGATGTGTTTGCGTAAGGTGAAAAGGTAGAGAATTATGCTCTTCTCTCTTTGAGAGAATCAAAAAATCAAACCCTTGAATCTGAACCAACTTGTGTCACCTTTACAGGGCCTACCAGAAGTTGAACCTCTAGGAATGACCCAAGTGAGTACACACCTATCGCCGGTGATTCCACCTCACTATAATAAAGTCTGCTTTGTTGAGTCTAAAGACTCCAAAGCCATGGTAACTTCTTTCTCATGATTTTGACTGTCATCTTGAGAAAGCCTTGTTTGTCGTACTGAGCGGTGCCCCCCCCAACCTTGCTTACGAGGGTGTATGATTTTCAAGTGTTGGTGTGGCTACAAGGCCCCAGCTCTATATCAGAGGCACCAGAGGTTATTGTGAATGGAAGCCCACAAAAAACTCTCTTAGTTAGATGCCTACCCGAATCACCTCCGAAAGAAGACATAATCTGTGTGCAGGGAGAGGGAAGAATCTCTCCCCTACATTCTTGACATAGGTATGCACCTGGATGCTTGAAGTGGTATATGATGCTAGCCCCTACTTTAAGGGTAACCTTCAAACATATATACTTAGTCCTTGGAAATACCAAAAACACGGGGCGCTCTCTCGAGGGTGACGCTGCTGTGTGAGGTGCACGCATACGCATAAGACAACGGGGCATAGATTTTGTCTTCTCCACCATTTTTTTTAGGGATAACTAAGTGTTTGTTTTTGCATCTTAAAATGTCCAATCATGATCAAACAAAGACTCCCATGATTCTGCCAAGTTGCTTTGTCCTTGGTAGAACTGTTTACGACTATTGCTTGTGTCACTACTGCCTGATTGAAACTTCATGATTGTTAATGAGTGCTTGTCACCTTGAAACTGAGGTTTCTGATCTGTATCATCATAAAAATTCCCTCAACCTCAAAATTCTATCAAAGAACAGTCCTGACTATGTCTCAAAATCTGGTTTTTATCTCAAAAATTGAGTCTGTTTATCAAAATCTGGAGTTTTCTCGCATGAGCTTTCAGAAACTGAGCACTTCCTCGCATGAGCTGGCATTTTCTCGCACAAATTTGAGCACTTTCTCATGTGGCACAACACTTTCTCGCGTGAATCTGTAGCCTGGCATCCTAAAACAATGAGTTTTTTCCCGTCGATTGGTGAATTTTTAGCCTGATCTGACTTTTGTCTGGGGTCTGATTGCTTGTTTCCCTTTTGTTTGTAGCCTGAAACTGGTTGTTTTGAGTTGCAAACTGACCGATTCTTACTCAAACTTGTCTTGTCTCTTTGTCTCCATCCTATCTTTTTTGTGTTTTTGTACCTTGCAACATGATAGTCACATCTCAGCTGTTCTAGCCACACTCTTGATGATTCGTGTTAGGTGCATCTCACACCTTGGTTGTTCTAGCCTATTACCTCTTTTTTTTTATATTTATAGAGATAGAGTTCTGAGTCGGATTCTAAGTTTCATCTCATTTCATCTTTGTCTATTCCTTTTACGACTAGAAGTGGCAATATTTTTCCCATACGTAGTTCTAGAGTAGGTAGAAGTAAACCTCACAATCAAGGAAAAGGTCATTCTGAACCCATTGTTCAACTTGACAGTCAAGAGGGATCCTCACGTTCCTCTTCCCCATTCAGTATTGATTCGAGTCCACATCAGAAACCAGTATTCCAGTTGTGTTCTAATCCTTTGTTTCA
>MU226585.1:332858-368364 GCA_018584345.1 Thuja plicata | reverse complement strand
TTGAGTTCTGGATGAAGATTTGTAGGACATGATCTCAGCAACCCGACATAATTTATCAAAGTCAAATGATCGTTTTGTGCATTTTGAGAGGGTTATTATTTTAAGTCACTTGCAGATTTAAATAGTAGTTTCTGTGAGAGCATATGGTGCCTCAGATAATATTTCCAAGTGGATTTTTTGCATAGAGGTTGAAATGGTGGACATGAATGATGCTTTAATCACTATTCAGAAAGAAGACCATGAATTGCCTGCATAAAGTTATAAAGAGGCATATTTTCAAATATTGAAAATACAAATTGTATAATATAGAAAACACCAGCACAGAGCATAAGCATTAGAGGCATTGTCATTACAAATACAATTTGAAGATAGAGCCAGTGCATTATGCTAAATGAATGAGGAATTCATGAAAGCTATAGCAATACAGAGGAAACTCCAGCGCATAGAAGCGGTTTTAAAATGGAATTTTTTAAAGTTTCAAGTTCAAAGTTGCAAATGTGAATCCATAGAAAGGGACGCCCAACCCTCTGGAGGAGAATGGAGGACATTTTAAATGGTTAAAATTTTCCATTACCTTTCATTATAAACACGAATTTGTAGAAAGAAAAAACACAGTCATATTGCAGGGGGCATAGCTTTTTATTCAACTGTTGGATCGAGCTAATTTTCGGATATGTTGTTGCAAATCTAATTCTCTAGATTCTCACTTGAGAAATTTTAAAAATTCTTCCTGGTTCGCAAGATACAGTCGACTGTGTGCAGCACTATCTAGAGGATAAAGTTTTTGAAAATACAAAGAGGCATTATCCCACATTGCCTGTGTGTAGTCATTGTTTAGTCTTTATATACAAAAATGCACAGTATATGAAATAAGTAAGAATCCTAGAGGCTCTTGGCAAGCTCTATGGTATTGGAGGAATGGATGCATGTGCAAACCACTGTATTTTGAGGTAAATTTCAAAAATGGCTTTAAAACTATGAGATCCATTATCCCACATTGTTCTTGCAATGAAATTTGATATGTTTATATGCCAAGATGCAAACATAGTAATTTGAAGGAACAAGAGGGGGCTATCCATGCATGTGCCTAGTCATCTGACTACCTCAGTTTCTGTGCCCAAAAATGAAGGTAAATAAATTTTGACAAAAACGGACACTTGATGCTAGTCGCATGGTCGCGAGACGCTCTGGTTGCGTGGTCGCGAGACGCTCTAGTCACATGGTCGCGAGAAGGACCCAGTCGCTCAGTCAGGAGAAGGTTTGCAAATAACCGCTAGGATTTAGAGACTTGGCGACTAACTGCTAGCGATTATTCGCCCAGTCGGAAGATGGAGAGAGTTGACCATCGAGACTTGGCGACTGACCGCTAGCGGTTAGTTGTGAAGTAGCCAGAAGAGGAAGATGATTGCTGCGACGAGGAGATAGCCGATGGTTGCATGGTTGCCAGATGGGATTTAGCTGGCATATGCTAGTCGCCAGGTCGCCCAGGGTTGACAGTTGAGTTGAAAATTTCTCGCGACTTGGAGACTAAGTGTGGTCGCATGGTCGTCGGTTAAAAATACTAAGTGGTAATTTATTCTGAGACTGTGAGATTGTGGTTGTCCCATGCTTGCTAGATTCAACTGTGGTTAGTGAAAACTTCCAACGACTTAGAGAATTAGTGTGCAGATGTAACTGGGGTTAAAGGCACAGTTAAAAAGCCAGTTTATAACAGCGAATAAGAGGGTGCCACATGTCAATTTCTGTTGGCTTCTAGGCAAAATAGGCAAGAAATAAAGATTTCAAAATGATTTCATTAATATGCAGATTTTAAAAGGTAAGTGCATACTTGGCAAAGGTATTTTATTTCAAATTTTATGAGTTGCATTCTGGGAATGTTTCAAAACAAGGGATATTCAGATTTTTTCAGAGATAGAGGATAAAATCAGATTTTCTCAGGCAAAGAAAGATCAAATTTTTGCAGAATAAAAAATCAGATTTGCACAAAGGGATGAGACAGAATGCACATTTATTTCTTTTGAAATTAGATTTCTTAGAACTTTCTGGGATGATTTTTGAGAAGATATTTTCAAAGGGGGATATGACTGGATTTCAATGATATTTTGCAAATAAATCAGATTTGGTGGACTTTTCAGTGGAAGAATGAAAGAGATATTTTAAAGATATATATCAGATATTTTGAAGACTTGGAAAGATGAGTAAAAGGTCAGATTTGAGGAGAGACAGGTGTCAATTGCTCAAAAGATTAGGGTTTCTTCTCTCTTATTTATTTTCTTCTCTTTTCTGTAGAGGGGGTTCTGATTTTTAGGTTCCTATTTCTGGTTCCTGTTGAGGTTCCTAGTCTTGTAATTGTTCCTGTATTTGTCTGGTTCAGTACAAGTTACCATTTGGTTTGGAGATTCTATTTGTAAAGCTTACTTCTTTTTCATGTTTACTTCTTGAGTTTACTGTCTGGATATCTGGAAACCACTTGGATTAATGAGAATACAGTGCAGTTCCTATTCATTATTGTCTTGTCTCTTTTAACTATGGTTTGTGCTCTAGTATAGTTCATTTGTGAGGAATCTGAAATATACCTACTACAAGGTATTGTTTCTAATCATTTGCAAGTCTTTCTCAAGGAGAGAGTTAAATTTTGTAAATGATTTCAGAGAGCAGGACATAGTCGTGAAGATCTGATGAAGAAGTATTGAGTTGAGTAGATTGTTTGTAAGGCATCCAATCTAAATTGTATGAAGTTTGTAAGGCATTCTTCAGTATTGCATTAGTGACTTATTGTTGACATATGTTTTCATTGACTCTTTGCCCAAGGAATAGGCACTGATCTAGGGTTTGCTGAGCAAGTGTTTTCTCCATTCAGTCATACACAAATTAGTCAATTTCATCTAGTTTTTAGAACAAATGAACTGAACTCATTAAGGACTTATATCAGTAGGATATTGTCCATTTTATCGATTCCTTGAAGAGTGAATCATTAGGTTATCCCTCCTAAAGACAAAATGAAGAAGGATGCAAATCCTTGTCTCGTTGGTTCATGTTCTTAAAACCATAGCCTGGCTTGTAATACTCCATTTCAAACTAATCATTGCAATCTCTAAAGTGTTTTATAAGTTGTTACAGTGAGGTTTCAAGTACATAATCAGTGAATGAAACAATCCACCAAATACATAGACTTAGATATCAGTAATCTTTAAAAGGTAAAATCTGCCTGGGTCTGTGGAGCTCAAAAATGAAGAAGGATATTATCCAATCCTTAGAAATTAGCCTTTCTCTTTCCTAAAAGAGGTTGCAATTGACTATGCTAGGTATACTATCATCATTAGGTAAGTGTTGCAAGAAAAAGAGCTAATAGAGAGGTCTAGTGAAAGGTGTGCTTGGTACCATGTACCCTATTATGGGTGTTTACTTCTTGGATGCAATTTATGCATTGATCCTTTTTCCTAATGAACAGATGGAAACTAAATTTATTTGTTTAATTGAAGCTAAGATAGAAGAAACCTGTAATTGTTTATCATCTTAGAGCCCTTTAACTTCACTATTAGAAACTGGAAGCATTAATTTATTATCTTCACCAATAGTTACAACAATGTTGCTAGGTGATTGAATCAAAGAGCGACAAAGACCCAAGGTTGGGTTCTGAGCTTCCCTAAGAATTTTTTTTAGGTATCAATTAGGGAAGCTATCAATAGTCATCTCTAGTTGTAGAACTCATGATAACATGGGAGTCTTCCTCCCAAAGTTGGATATTTAAAATGAAATTTGGAAGCAAATGATACCCGTAGAAATGCCACTGCTTACACTTTATTATTAGTCTTATTTTATAATGGAATAGAGAAATCACCAATTCATTTATTTTAACAACATATAATACAACCCATAACATCAATAATAAATTTAAAATAGAAGACTTAATGCCCCAATTAGCAATAATATTAGCTGATTTAATACCTTCTCCAATTTTTGAAACAACGTTGCTAGGTGATTGAGTCAAAGACCCAAGTCTAGGTTCTATGCTTCCCTAAGAATTTTGTGTAGGCATCAATTGGGGAAACTACTATCCATCTCTAGCTATAGAACTTATGATATCCTGCAAGTATATTGCTGAAATAAGGTGTTTAAAAGAACATTTGGAAGAAAATCTTGATACCATACACCATTGCCATTGCTTAAGCTCTATTGCTAGTCTTGATACGCTACACCACTGCCACTGCTTAACCTAGTTAAGGGGTTTACTAGTAAACCTTCAAACACAAATATCTTCTTCGGTTCTTAACCAAATAAACTAATTCAAAGACCAAATTTTCAAGTATTTGATGCTTCAATATGCTGACATGATGGATCTATGAAATAGAGATATCAAAATTACAGTTTTAGAGATGTCATGATCTTATTAATGTTTACTCCATGATCTTATTAATGTTTACCAAATCAAATCTTACCTTCCCCAAAATAGGAGCCATACCCATGATAATAGAAGCCAACGAAGAATGGACAAGCTGTGAAGAATCTGTTGACAAGTCCTCTCAAGACAAGTCTAACTTCATGAACAACTAAACAATAGAAGTGAAAGTTAACTTCATGAACAACTAAACAATAGAAGTGAAAGTATAAAAATTTTTAAAACAAGCATAAATAATTCTGATGAAAGTATAGCTTGTATAAATCAAATTACCTTCACACAAGGAAGTATGTGTTGAATTGCAAGCTGAGGATTCAATATTCTACAAAACTTTGTAACCTTTCCTGTAGCTACAATACAAAAAATTGTGTTAGTCTGAAAAGACTAAAAAATGATAAATCTTAAAGCTAACAATAATTATTATATGCATCTTATGATGCAATATTGTTAAGACCCCCCTGGCACCCCCTCCCCATATTGCATCATTCTCCAAATGGGGATAGTGGACAAACAATACTTGATGACTACATTTTGTTGTTCAACACAGGCATGAAGAGGAACATACACATCTACTCTTGACTATGCTTACTATGCTTACTATCCATACAACCATGATCGACTAGTTTTCTCTATGACAAATCCAGACTTATTAGCATCTCAAAATTTTAAAAAATGAATAATTACATGAGTATGTGATATTTCCTCAATCAACATCTCCCCTTCTCCTGAAGAATTACTTTCCTATGAATCAAAATGTCAAGACGTGATGTACTGAAAAAAATGTTGACTGTTATTTCAACAAGAATGACAAACTAGATCAGAATGTGTATTCAGGTAAAATCATACAATAATGTATTTGCAATGATGAAAATGAATGAGAATTCCTCTCAGAAGGACAAATTAAGAACCTCAAAAAGGTGCTTTAAAATCATAATTAAATCAAGAGAAGCTTTAAAAGAACTTTCAAGATTTCCTCAAAAATGAAAATGGGAAAAATATATGAAATCAGCCAGCAAAAAATCACCTCTTTGTTGGTCTTCAATTGTGCATTGCTAGCTGTTATCAGATTTTTCCACTTATCCTAAAACATGAAAAATATTTTTACTTGATTCCATAGTATTGAGAAATAAGAAAAAGTGCAATCACAGAAAAATGAAAAAAAACTAAGAAAAACTGCAGCTGACAATTAGATATTCTCAATGGAATTGCTAATCACCTTGAGGTCTATAGAGGTACGATGTTGATAAGATGAAAATGAAAATCTCTTAATTTTAGACCACCTTCCAATACCGAACTGAGATACACCCTCAACTTATTTCATCACTTCCCCTAGTGTCTAGGCATGATGATGTTTCCTTCGAGTTCCACCCTTTGATGTTGGAACAGTTGTAACATACCCATCTGAGAATTCCTCTTCCAAATCATAATCAAGAGTCTTAGAAATAGAATGTCCATTTGTTTCAACTAGAACTAGTTCTTTTTCATCATTTTGAATGTTCTCATCAACCTGCCAGTGATTATAAAAAAATCAACAAAACATATAAGAATAAGATAAACTCAAATAGATGGCATTGTACAAAATGTAGATCCAACAAGATCTAATAGAAATACAAGAAAACTATATTAATACTGCATTCCCAATACATTGTATCACTGCCTACTTATACATTCATCTAATTTCTTACTTACAGTCTGCTCAATAGATCCATAAGGAATTCTAGGTTTCCATTTCATATCTACGTCCCCTTCATAATGTGCAGCTCGTACAGTTAAAGCTTTCTTCACAAGTTTTTCTGCCACTCCATTTGAAGTATACTTATGTTCACAATGCAAAAGACTGATGTTAGCTACATTTATTTAATCATTGATCAGATTAAGAGCTTAAAAAACTTCACCACAATAACAACCATGTATCAATGGTCAGATACATCATAAAATAATATAGCCATGTAGTCAAACTACAATTGATCTAGTACATGAAAAGCATTAACAAATTTTAAAAGTTCAAATAAGCCAAGCCATTAATAATTGTTAGACTCAATTAAGATTGAAAAAGTGGACAATTTCTATTTTACACAAATTTGAGATGAACAAGAGGTGTTGACGGATGGGTTTCCAATGTCATAGAAAATTTTCACAAAATTTAGGATATGGGAACAACAAGTTATAATATACAGGCATAAAATCTAAAATTTCTATACCTAATTAGTAATTTATAATCAAAACTCTTAAATTATACTAACCTAAGAGCCTATGAGTTTGACTTTGAACATTCAACATTGAATAATTTGAAAATTGAAACTTATAAAGTGAAATTTACTCAATTTCAAAGGAAATATGAAATTAGAATCTGCAAGAAACAGCTCGGGGTTACCAAAAATGCAAAAAACTTTAGGGTGTTTCTGAAATATCCCCTTGAGAATTGTTTGTACCAGTTAATGCACATTTTAAAAATGATTAGGTAATGACTGGGAAACATTTCCTAGCCATCCTCAAGTAACATAAACAAGGAAACATGGGGCAGTGCATTAGAAAGGCATGAAATGCATTTCCAGGGAGCAAGAAACTAGTAAAAATTTTTGATATGAAAAATCATTTTCCAATCTCAATCAAAAAATGATTCATTTGTGATGCAGTTTAACTGGCCTCTATTACCCAGGTAAGTGAACAAAAAACACCACAGCTGGCAAATAGCCTACATAGGCATATAATACTTAAAACAATATTTGTCAATTCCAACCAACTAGTTGTCATGCTAGAGGATAGAATTCCTCAATTGGAGTGGGATAGGCGCTACCTTTTAGTATTGGGGGTAGAGAACAATTGTCTTTATGAATTGAGGCTGCAGACTCCTGAGAAGGTATTTGCACAAGAAGAAAATGATCTACGTCAAGTAATGGATTCTTTCCGGGTGGTTAAGATTTTAGATTGATTTTGTGCTCCAATATTCTCTTTTGACCATTAACTATTGTATCATTCTATACCAACTCAATTTTAAGATAGTGAAATTTTTATTTGATTTGTAGCAATATAACCATGGGTCAAATTTGGTAAACCCTGTGACACAAAGGATGTTTATCATATAATTTTGAAATTTGAAGTACCACTATAGATTTATTTTTTGCCTCTCACCTAGCATAGTAAATTACCATATTATTTATAGCAAAAATAGAATAAAAAATAGATGAATGATGTTCAAGTTTAAAAGTTACCCATTCCTTGAATCCTAAGATTTTCTTCCCCTAGTTCTTTAGGGCCAATGAGGGGATTACGAAAGTGAGAGGATGCCAACTAATAGAGCCCTTTGAGACATAATTCTTGTCAAGCTAAAGATTCATAAGGATAAAGAGAATTTGTTTTCTTCAGCTCCATGTATTCAAAAGAAACTAATATAGCATCCAGGGGAAAAGGACTAAATCCTTAAAAAAAAAATTCCTAGACAGTAACATCTTAATAGGTGTGCTTGAAGTTTAGTTACAAATTTCTCAGTGTTGTCCTCACAAATTTGAGGGTGAGATGGGTGGAGGGGAGGGTGGAGGGGGAAGAGAGATTGTGGTGTAGAAAAACAAATCTTCACATCTTTTTTATGCCACCCTAAAGTGTTTCTAGGTGTGAACACATTTGAAGACATTGACACAAAGAAGCACAACACGTTCAGCCAAAAGTGTCTCAGTGACCTCAATTTTGCGCAATACAACCTTTGTCTTTAGGTCAAAAAGTTGAAATGAAAGGAAACACATGATTCATTTGGCTTGGATGACATCAATCCTTGTTTGAATAGACTGCAAAGAACGTGGAGCACATTTTTCAGAGAGGAAAGCAACATAATGGGCAACAGATATAGAAGCATAAGTACAAGCAGACATGAAGGAATCAAGAGAGGCTTCAATGAATAATGATCATGATATGCTGGAGTATGATACTAGGAAAAATATTTACCAACCAATTCAACAACATTGCCAATAGGAAGCTTTAGTCATAGGAGAAATTTGTAATATGTTTTTTTATGGATTTGTAATATTACATGCCAATAACAGCTGATCACACATCATATCATATATGCATAGTTACCCCAACCGTCAGGGTCAGCAGGTTTCCAAGATGGGGGTAAAAAGGGCCTCAATTTGGGGATGACGGGTTTCTAGGAGGGGGCGGTGCTATATATACTATATACTATGCATAATACATATAGTACTTAAAATGCTAGTTATGAAAAGATGTATAAGACTACTAAGAAGTAAATAGCAAAATTGCAAATGCCAAATACTAAATAGTAAATAATTGAACATTGAACAATGAAAATTGAGCAATGAAAATTGAACAATGACCTTTTGAATATGGAATTACTAATTGGAAATTAGAATACTCAATACTAAATAAAAATTTAAATTTGTCGAAACAGCAGATGGAAGATTTCTATTGTATTAAAAATATCATAAAAATGATTAGAATGAGTAGCATGATATAAAAACAAGTAAAAAATGTCAAAATGTAGAGAAGGGAGGCCTCTAATCATCCCTCAAGGAAAAATCCTCATCACTGGATCTCAGTAAAGTGGGTGTAAAAACATCAACTTGATTCAATGCAATTTCCCCATCAATTTCTTTTTTTTTTTTTTAAATTCAAAAGAGGAGGTCTGGGGGTGGCAGCCCCTACTGGGGTCAAGGGTAAATGCCCCTTATGGGGTTCCAGGGTAGCGCCTCTGCCACTAAGAACATTTTCACTCTTGCTCCCCGTACCAGGAATCTGGGTTTAGGGGCGGGGATGCGTCCCAAGGTTACACTACATATATAAGACTATGATGTGCAATGTACTTTATTTTTCTCTAAAACTACTACAAAAATAACTTTGAAATCTCAATTTAGTATTTCTTTGTGATTTGAGTTCAGTTTACAAATTTTTGCAGTTTTTCAATATGACAAGATTTTTCCAAGTCCCAAGTCCACAGAAAAAAATGAAAAATCTTGAACTGCCAATTTTTTGTCAAGCCCTATTTTTTGACCTATGCCCTCAGCCACCAATACCACTCTACTAACTCCAATTATTCCATAATTACAACTCACCCAAACCCTTTTTGACATTCATTTACCCACCAACAATGATAAATATTTCAAAATGGTTGGTTGTACTAAAATAACCTAATACAACTTAATTCACGATTTCTCTAACTCAAGCAAAAGAATTATTAAGTAGGTAACATCAAAATGATAGTCCAAATAACATTATAAATAGTAACCAAAATCTTGGGATCCAATCAACTCATTTATTTCATACGACATGAATTTGTCAACCATGTTACAAATAGACTTGGAAGTAGGACCTTAATTTCACAAGGAATGATCTTAGCATTGAATACTCATGAATTTCACATATTACAATAGCTTGTCCCAAGGAAAATACCATTTTATTCAATTTTAGAAAAATCACAAAATTATTACTAGCATAAACCACTTCCATCTCTTACATGGGGAAGCTCAGACAAACCATACTTAGCATCTGAGGAGTATCTAAATAATCAAAATCACAAGAGACATCTTATTTAGCTTCAAAAGCTTATGGAAAACATCTATTCACCAAAAAATTAAATAAAAATTGTAAATGTCTTTGTCTTATATCACAATGCATGTGAGCATTTTATTGCCAGCTAATGCATGTGAAAGTCCATCAGGCACAGTTTCAAATTGGTATACCATAAACATTAAATTCAAGACAAAACTCACACATTGGAGAGCCCTTATTGTAATATTCCTTTTGTAACATCTAGTCTAGCATTTTCATATATATTTTTAAAATGAGTATTTTTTTTTATTAATCTTTAACTCAAACTCGGAATAGTCTTTGGACTCATTCCAGGAGTTGTCAAAACTTGAGCTTAAAGCTTTATTAGCAATAGAATTTTTGGACTCAGAATTAATACAATGGTGACCATTGTCATCTGGAAGTTGAAAGCAAGCCTTGAGGTCCATCTCAAAATAAATACCATCAACATAAATACACTAGAATTTGAAATATACAATTCCACAAATACTATAGCAGCTACCAAAGATTTCATTCAACAAATGGTACTCAAAAAATACAATTAAAAAAACACTCCAACTCCTACCAAAGATATGAACAAATATAAAAAATTTGACAGAGGTCAGCATCAGATATGGCAATTGCTAGAGTACTACTCCTTGAGACCTGTTCCTTTTGTCTGAGGCAAATTATGCTCAAAGATAACAGATATCAAGCATATAGAGTTAAGAAAAACAAAACAGTGCAAATTTGGAGATTGTTAGGCATCTAAAAATGCAACATATATTCCTTAACTAAGTACAAGTTTCAAAATAATTACTTTCAAAGTTGTCTTCTTGTGCAGAATATCATTTGACTTGAACATCAAAGCTGCTATCCAGAATGTAACAAAGAAGTCTAAGATACCAACCAAAAGTACAGGCTACAGTTTATCATTATGAACTTTAAGATGAAAGTTTAAGAAACCAATATACATTAGACTCACATACATATCATCTACCAACATGTCCAAATTCCATGTGTCCAAATATGAATAAAAAGATCCTTACCCTCATCCAATGCAAAATCTTAATGTAACACAAGAACATTTTCTACAAGGCTAATAAAAGGCATGATTCAAAAAGATCATCCTATACTACAACTGATCAAAATCTTCTAGAATTATATATTCTCAATTTTGTTTATAAACAATATAATGAATACATTAAAAAATAGTTATACATAACAGGAATAAATTTTCAAAAAACAAATGAATCTTCTTAGTTGCATTTCTGGCTCATTTTGCATATACCTAAAATATAAGCTCTAGATATATTATGCTATAAAATTATTTTTAATCTTCTAACTTGCATAAACTTCAAACAAAAAAATAGAAGTCTAGTACTTGATGTATTCCATAGACAAAGTTTAAGTGTTAGAAACACTACAAAAGAATATTAAAAGAGATATATTAGTAGCACAAGCACCACAACTGGATAATTTCTTCTAAGATACAAACAATGAAAGTTTTAGTAAATGCAAAGATAGTTTAAAGTTTTGAAATGGTGACTTCCCTTTGTATTCAACTCTGGTTATTTTAGTACTATGACAATGAGAAGGCATGACAAAAGTCCCTTCAATAGATATGAGATAGGCATTACAAAAATTATCTCTCAAAACATTACTACCATAATCAAGCATAAAAAAGTTCTCATTTAAATTTTCCTCTTTGTCATGCTAATATTGTAAACCCCGCAGTTTCCTCAATACAAGAAATTGTTACAGAAGGAAATTCTGATAACACGTCTTTTCCAAACAATACAGTAGTTTTTGGGTTTTAAAATTTTAGAATTCAACTTTTATACATAATTTTATAAATATAACAAAACTCTACTACTTGATTATTTTGGCAATGTGCCTATTTTGATTGGAAAGACCTTTAGCCCGTGTGGTGAATTTCTATTTTGCAGAGTCCTTCCTATGACTACATCCTTAACAAGAAACATAACTGTTTGGAAAATCCATTCTGTGCATATCCTTCTATCATACAATTCCATGAGATTACATTGCTTTGAGGCATTTTGTCATACAACTCACACACCTTGCATTCGATTACACATTGATGGATGGTCATCCCCTATTCTGAAGCTCCCAATTTGGCACATGTTGGGAGGACGCTGACGAAGTTCATGGAGTCTACCTTTACATCAGCTAATTGCATTTTCTTAAAAGTTTGCAAGGCCTTTTCAACAAGCTCATTTTTTTCACAAATTGTAAGCATTATGGCCCATGAAGTCACATCACTTTGAGCATACCTATACGCTCATGCATCACATATCTATTGGGCATATCCATTGATAAACATATAATCCTAGGTAATTTAACCCAGACAATATATGTATGCATATAAGTTGATGACAACCATCTCAGTATGATATCTTGATTATGGATATAAGTGTGGTCTTAGTCATTGCATTACATTTAGACTTTTTAAATGAATTCAAGTTCAAGTTTTGTAAATATGCTTGATACACTTCCGATGTTTCTAGCTCAATCTGAATACAACAGTTTCAAAAAAATTGTAGTATTGCAGATATAGATGTTTTATGAAGGAAGAGGATTGTATTTGTTAAAATAATGTTGACATTATTGTTTGTTACTTATTTATCACCCCTTTTTATTTTAATTAACTGCAAAGCTCACCAGTTTGAAATTTTCTGCAGTGTACGATCTTTGTTGTGGGGATCTGTTTGTGTTGAAAATTCTATCCGAGATTTTATTAAGGCTAGAGTTTTTCTTTTAATTTTATACTGGTACACCAACTATTAGTGAGTCTAGAATATGTCCTAATTGCCAACTGTTAGTGAGTATGGAATATGTCCTAATTAGTATTTTTTAAGGGACTTTCAATACCTTAACATTTTAAGTAGCAGCGAGTCTGGAATATGTCCTAATTACTATTTTTGAAGGGACTTTCAATACCTTGACATTTTAAGTAGAAGTGAGTCTAGAAATGAGGTGCCTAACAGAATTGGTGGAAACTTTGAACACCTACACAAAAATAGTAGGAGCTTCAGGTCTGTATTGCCATGCTTTCAATTGTTGAGTTTCTTTCAAACCATGAGTACTAATGATATGATTTATTGGATCGACAGCTTGCAGTGAAGGAGAATACCATTGAACATTTACAAGATGACTTACAAGAATTTCCCAATTATCAAAAGCAAGGGATAGATTTTAGAAATATGCAGAACAAACTATTTGGAAACACAATGAATTCATTGCTCAAAAGGAAGCACTTAAAATACACAATGAATTCATTTCTCAAATGGAATAACTTAAAATGGGCATTGAGAAAATCAAGGAGGATGTATATTTAGGAAATCCTAAATTCATATTTGTGTACTATTTGGATTGGATGATTCATGTCTTTTTGAAGTTTGAAATCTAAAATTTAAATGTTGCAAAACTTGAATACTACAATTTGTTCTAATTAAAATGTTGGAATTAAACTCCAAGATTACAATACAAATGATGTCATCCAATGCAATAAACCAAATAATTCAAAATTGGCGTAACCCTTGCACCCAGCTGGTACAAGTGCTAGTAATATACAACTTTCGAAAAATTGCTACCTTCCTTCATATAAGTTATCAGTATATCATTGTCCAGAAGTTTATATGAAACAATTTTATTATTTCCTCTTACAAGAAATAGATCTCACATAATTTATCAAAATAAATATTAATCTAGTCAATTTTGTAGATTTTGAAGGAAATCAATAGATCGTTTCCTAGATAGCTTCAAAAACCCACAAATTTTAACATTTCATTGTTTACAGTTTTAAGTAAATTGAACACAATTTAAGAGGGGAATTCCTGAATACCTCCACTACGATTTTCTATTCGAAGGAAGAGCTTTGGTCAGGTAATTCTTGTGACACATAACAGCTGCCTGGATAGCATTGTAAAATTCTTCATGGATTTAAGTATTTCATCTTTCTGTACTTGACAGGTGGTCAAACACAAATAAAAGGAGATTTTCTTGCACATACCCTATTCAGAAGACCGATTTCCTTCAATTTCGAGAAGATTCTAGTGGGTATTCTGGTTTTAAAGAAAAGCCAGATCCTATTTGCCGCTAAACTGAATCTCTGTACAAAGAAGACCTAGGGTTTTAAGAAACCCCATTACCAGTGCCCAACTGGAGATATTATTCTCTAAGATTATAAAATTGGCATGTTATTCTGTTGTAATTAAAAGAGGAAGAAAGCCGAGAAGACCCCGACCTTTGAGATCCTTGCATTCTCTGAAAGGGACTTGGCAAACAATAAAAATTTCCCCATACATGTTGGAGCTCATACCCATTTCTACAGAACTACACTTTGTCAACCCAACGCCCCCTGTGAAAGACCCATTGTAGGACTAGAGCCGAGAATACCAACTTTATCATGTTTGAGCAAAGACCAAGGAAAAGATTCATAGCCATGGGATGAAATTATTTTCCCACTCCAAATTTTGATGAAAAATCAAAATCAAAATTAAAAAGATAAATAAAAAAGTTAAGACAATAAAAAAATTTGTCTTAAAAGTTTGTCTCAAAATACGTTAAGTGGTAGTAGTGTGAGTAGTGAACAATTTAAAGATACGATGTAGATAACATGTATTGAAAAGATGAGTGATTATTATTTTCAAAGGTTTGCAGAGTTATATTGGCGGCCTATTATTTTAGTTATAGATTTGTGCACAGAATATGAAAATTGTAATGGTGACTTATGGAATGATCAGGATGGAAAATTAAGTTTCTTATGGATATAAGAATCTATGATTGGATTTTCATGAAAAATGTAGAGGCTTAAAAGACTTATCCATCTATTCAGAGGCTTAAAAGACTTATCCCTCCTAAATCTCAAACATTTTGATTCTTTCTAAAAGTTAAATTTTGACCTCACGATGGCTTTGATCTATAAGCCTTTATCAAAAATACAAAAATATTGAATTTTCTATTTTTAAAATAGGACATATGTGAAAAGGATTAAATAAATAAATAACATATGTTCTTGTAATAATTTTGAAAGGAGAGTGGAATTACATGTGTAATAATTTTAGTGGAATAGATGCCCATAAAAACTTCATATAAATAATAGAATTACTATTTTTGAGTCAGTGAACATTTAAAGAATGGATATGACATAAAATCTACATAAATAATAATATCATTACAAATTTCAAATTTAATTAGGGGAAGATTCATATTGTCTAAGAAAGGAGGCAAACCAAACCAATCAAATATGTAATTCCAACCATCAAAAAATAAGCAATAGTTACAATCATGGACTATGTCTACTACCTTTAGCATGACCTACTCAATCTCCTTATGTAGCTAAAGTAAATGTTTAGGAAAAATGTAATAATATCTGAAAGAAGATAAAATATATGCTAATGACCCCTCCTTATACATAAAATAAACAAGAAAAATTATTAGTTACAAATGAAGCCTAATGAGGAAACACCTTAAATAGAGAATAGCTCCCTACTTTCCCCATTCCACGTCTAGAGAGAAAGAGTGAGGAATAGCCATCCCCCTAAGATATTGCATCTTGTACCTCTAGAAATCTTTGAATATAAATAAAATGCATTTTATAAAGTTTTGTAAATGTGTCAACTGCTTGCTTAGTAGTTGAGTGATGATAGAGATTGAATATTTCTTCATAAATGAGATTTTGATTGTAGTACATGTGGACCTTATCGTGTTTGCTATAGAAATGGTGGACCAAGTTTTGAGAGATCCATACATCACTTTGGTTTCCATAAAATATGAGATGGCCTTCACTAGAAGATACCAAATTTAGTAAGAATATGTTGGTGCCAAAGGGCCTTAGTGGTAGAATTCCTAGCCCCTTGATACTATATCTCTATAAATGAAAACACAAAACCTAATATATAGGAATAGAAGTATGTACACCCAAGTGAAAATTTACATAAAAGGTAGATATTTTCTCCTAAGAATCACCTCTCTAATATACATATGTACACCCATCCAAATCAATATCAATGTCTATTACATAGTGAATTATAAAACTATGAGTATGTTGAATGTAGCAGAGTATTTACTTGGTTGGCTTCCAAAGAAATTTTTTTGAATCCTACATAAATTTAGAGGCCAAGATAATGACATGAAATGTTGGGCCTCATATGTGTCAATTAAACAAGCTACCAACAAGTTCTCAACACAAAGTAGCATCAACCAAGGGTTTAGAATAGTATGCCTCAAGTTTGACTCAAGAAAGAAAGAAATTTTCAAAGCAAGGTTTTTAGTTAGCTGTTGTTTCTTTTCTTGAATGTCATTGTTGCATTGAATTTTTTGTTCCTTTCCCTTGACCCTCCAACCACAAGAAATTATAGGGCTTGATCCCTTAACTCAAATTCAACCTTGAGTTTGAGCCAACTCAAATTGAGTTTCAGTTAAAACTCCCTCCAAAATAAAAAGAAGATGACTAACATGACTTTATCTGTTGATTAAGTGAAAAGAATTAAACAATTAAATGTCCCTTTTGATATATTTTTAAATCAATCTATCAAAATGGAGAAATAATTCCTACAAGATAAAACCTATTGGAGTCTTTAAAGTAAAATAATAGACATTGATCTTGAGTAGAATTCAGTATTGGGTGGCTTATACACCCATCTCGTTTAATTTTTAGAGATAGATCATGCACTAGGACTAGCATGAAATGGGATTATTAGTGACTAACTATTTAGTCATTTATTTGGTCCTTTATTTAGTCATTTTTGTTAAGGTGACTGATTATTTAGTCATTAATTTGGTAGTTTATTTAGTCACTTGTATTTAGTCATTTATTTGGTAGTTTATTTAGTCATTTATCAAGTAGTTTATTTGGTAGTTTATTTAGTAGTTTATTTGGTCACTTTTATTTAGTCATTTGTTTGGTAGTTTATTTAGTCACTTTTATTTGGTTGACCTTGTGATTTTACCTGGTGACTAAATTAGTCACTTATTTAGTCATCTATACTTTTAAATTAGTATAATATGATCAATTTTAGTCACATGACAAAAAATTTTAGTGGTGTGACTAAAATTTTTAGTCACGTCGTCATATATTTGCCAAAATGTACTAGTGGAAAGAGCATATCTGAACAGACTGCTCCGGCTCGTGAACTAAATCCCAACAATGAAGGTCTTAAGATTATGAAATGCTTTGGGTACAAAAGGAGTGGCCCAATAGGGGTTAATGGTAATGGGTTAGTTAAACCTATTAAAGCTATGGGTCAAAAGACAAAAGACACCACTAGTTTAGGCTTCAAGAAGATCCTGTTCCATCTAGGGATTAATAAATTTGTGCCAAAATTAGAGCCTTCACCAGAACCTAAAGGTACAACTGTAGTCGACACCATAGAAGATAGATCTGATGAGGATTGCTTTCCTCATCCCATTCCTCCAGACCTAGTAGCATTCTTTGCTGAGCTAGATAGTTTTGTACCACGTGCCAGTACAATCAAGACTGATAGTGATTCTAATAAAACCACTCCTTTTGATGCTCTAACCTATGAACAATGGAAAGTGTTACAAGACCCTAGTTTCCAAGGTGAACGATACATACCACCAGAATTTCAAGAGCAGTTGGCACAAGAACAGGCTAGTGTTGGAAGAACTCAAAAACCTTCATGGTACAAACACCCAAGTCAGAGTTCAGACACAGATTCTCATGAATATGAGTTCGACAGTTTGTCAGAAGGATCTTATGAAAAGCTTCTTGATGTAAGTGAGGGGTCTAGTGAAAGGTCTAATGAGTTTGAGTCCATAAATGTTAACGTGTCTTCTACTTCAACCAATAGGGGTCAAAAGGATTCGAAAACACCTTTGGATGAGATCGATTTAGCTCTCATCTTTCTAGTCAACACTTTCCATGACTATACCATGAACGCACTTGAACCCATCACATCTCTTTCACTTCAACATCTTGAGTTAATAGACTGGAATTCCCCTTCTTCATCCAATGAGGTCCTTACATTCCAGAATGACTACGCTCTAGCCTGCTACCTTCATGCTATTGAACCTATAATGTCCTCCACTAGTGAAGAAAGTGTCAACATGACTAAGGCTGATATCAAGTATCTTAGTCATAAAATTAAAAGAAGAAAAAATAGGTGCTCTGATGGTAAAAACCACATTGTGGCAGTGTTAGAGCCAAAAAAAGTAAAAAGAAAAGACATATCCAAAGGTGAAAACCTCTTTGAGGTGCCTAAGGATGAGATACTTGATGCGCTTCTGAGTCACTTCCAGGAATGCTCATCAGTGTTAATTGATCCAACTCAGCAGGTAAATCTGAGAACATAAGAACATCCACACATCATTCATGTGGCCAAATCATTATCTACAGAAGAACTTAAAGAATTCACAGACTTCTTCAAGGAGAAAAAGATAAAATTTGCATGGACATATTCTGACATGCCGGGTGTGGATCCTGATCTCATCATGCATCACTTGTCAATAGCTCCAGGTGTGAAACCAGTCAAAAAAAAACATAGAAAGATGCATCCACATGTGGCTCTACTAATCAAGGCAGAATTGGAAAAACTTCTAAAAGTTGGGTTCATCCAAAAAATTGATTATGCCGAATGGATCTCTAACATAGTTCCAGTGACTAAACATGAAAAATCTATCAGGGTCTGCACAGACTTTAGGGACTTGAACAAGGCATGTCCAAAAGATGATTTTCCACTTCCCAACATTGACATGATCGTGGATATGATAGTATGGTATGAGATGTATTTGCTAATGGACAGTTTCTCTGGCTATAATCAAATCAAAATTGCACCAAAGGACCAAGAGAAGACTGCTTTTACTTGTGCATGGGGTACATTCTACTGGAATGTTATGCCTCTTGGACTTAAGAATGCTGGAGCTACTTATCAGAGAGATGTCACTACCATATTTCATGACATGATGCATAAGACAATGGAGGACTATGTGGATGACACACTCACTAAAAGTATGGACAGAAAGACACATCTCACTGATCTAGGCCCTATACTAGATCATATTGAAAAATTTAGGCTGCATCTTAACCCTAAGAAATGTGGATTGGGGTTACTTCAGGAAAATTACTTAGTTATATCATCTCCACAAAGGAAATCAAGGTGGATCCTACAAAGGTGCAAGCTATCATGGAAATGCCTCCAACTCACAATATCAGAAAAATCAGAGGTCTTCAAGGTCAGCTTCAATCTATCCGGTGTTTCATCTCGCAGCTAGCTGACAAGTCACAACCATTTACTAAAATTCTGCATAAGGGTGTGACTTATGAATGGAAAAAAGAATGTGAGCAAGGCTTTCAATAGATCAAACAATATCTAGCCAATCCGCTTATATTAATGCCTCCTATTCAGGGGAAATCATTAATTTTATACATCTCTACTATAGAAACATCTTTGGGTTCTCTATTGGCCCAAGAAGATCAACATAATAAATAAAGCGCCATTTATTACATCAGCAGAACATTGGTCTCTTATGAAATGAATTATTCTGTAATTGAGAAAGCTTGCTTAGCAGTGGTGTTTTCTTCCAAGAAGTGACGACACTACATGCTGGCTCACACTACAAGGCTAATCGGAAAAATTGATCCATTAAAGTATTTAATCAGTAAAGCTACCCTCATAGTAGACTAGCTAAATGGGTCATGCTCCTTAGTGAATTTGATATTGGATATGTTGAGAGAAAAGTGATCAAAGGGAAAGCGATTGCAGATCAATTGGCCAAGGCATGTATTATAGATCATCAACCATTAAGGATTGAATTCCCAAATGAGTCCATCATGCTTCTCACACATCAGACATGGACCATGTTCTTGGATGGATCGTTCACCCAACAGGAGCGAGGTGCTGGAATTTTGTTCATTACACCTCAGCAGTATTCCTTACCAAAGGCATACAAAATGATGTTTCCTTGCACAAATAACACTGCTGAGTATGAAGCTTTGATCAATGGACTGAATATTTCTATTGATTGGCATGTTGATGAGCTTAAAGTCTTTGGAGATTTACAACTGGTTATCAATCAAGTGAACGACATCTATCAAACAAAAGATGAAAAGCTGGTGCCCTATAAAAAGATGGTTGACAACCTTAAGAAATACTTTGCACATGTTACTTTCCAGCAAATTCAAAGGGCAAATAATAAAGCAGCTGATTCCATGGCTACTCTGGCTTCTATATTACAAATGCCAAAAAATGATTTCAGACATGAATTCCTAGTGGATACGTTATGCCACCCTGCCTATGACTCACATGACTCCCGGATGATCTATTCAGTCATTGGACATGACTCATCCTGCTACCATCATATCTACTCTTACCTTCATGACCAAATTATTCCTAACACATATACTCAAAATGAGAAATGTCATTTAATCTGTAGTGCTTCATAGTTTGTCATCGTAGCCAATGACTTGTATAGACGAGATCTAGATGGTACCCTCCTTTGGTGTCTAGAACCTGATGATTCCAAGCATGCGTTAGAAGAGGTACATGCAGGCATCTATGGGTCTCACTCAAATGGTCTAACACTGACTCATAAACTTATTAGAGCTGGTTACTATTGGCCAGATATGGAGAAGGAAGCTACACAGTTTGCTAAGTCTTGCAAATAGTGTCAACTACATGGTAATATTATTCATGCTCCAGCTAAGGATCTTATTCCTTTCATTACTTTTTGGCGATTTCAATAGTGGGCCTTCAAATTAGTGGGTCAGATATATCCGTCTTCTTCAAGAGGACATAAATACATCATTACTGCTACTAACTATTTTACCAAATGGGTTGAGGCAATACCTCTCAGTGTAGCTGATGGCAAGTCTATTGCCATGTTTATACTAAAATACATCATCTGTAGATATGGTGTACCCTCATCTATAATCACTAAAAATGTGAGGGAATTCAAGAACAAAGATCTGACAAATTTGTGCACTAAGTTAAAGATTATTCAACACTGGTCGTCTATCTATTATCCCCAGGGTAATGGCCAGGTGGAAGGTTTAAACAAGACAATTCTCAAGATCCTACACTATACAGTACACAAATCTAGACGAGACTGGCATCTCCAGATCAATTTGGCTTTATGGGCTTATCGCACTAGTATATGAACACCAAAAGGGGCCACACCCTTTTCTCCAGTCTATGGTGCAGATGCAGTGTTGCCTATTGAGGTTGAGATTCCTACCTTGCGAGTCTCTTTGAAGGGCCTCATTACTGATGATGATATTAGAATATCTTGGCTAGAAGAGCTTGAACTACTGGATGAAGGTCAAAAGGTGGTGTTCGATCATCTCTGAGAATATCAGAAGAGGATATCTAAAATCTATAACAAGAAGGTTAGACAAAGAGATGTCCAAATGGGTGATCTCGTCCTGAGAGAGAACCATAAGAATCAACAACAGTGAATTCAGAATGGAAAATTTGAGCCAAACTGGCTTGGTCCGTATATTATTACTCCAGTATTTGGGTCTGGTGCTTACCAGCTTTCTACTACAAAGGGTGAACAACTCAAAGAGTCTATCAACGCTCTTCACCTAAAGAAGTTCTACAGTTGACATGTCTTCTGAATGCTTATATACATACTTTATTTTGAGAGAATCCTAAAAATTGCAAAATGTCCTTAAAAAATTACCATCTTAGTGAAAACCTGGCAAATAGGCGCTTTGATGTATCTATTATCCTAGTGAAAACTTGGTAAACAGGCACCTTGATAATATAAAAAAAATTGAAAAAAAAATAATATCAAAAAAATAAAAAATAAATGAAAATAACAAAAAAAAAAGTGAAAATGAAGAAAAATGTGCCATTGATGAAAACCTGGTAAACAGGCGTCATGGTAGCAAAAATAGAATTTCTACCAAGATGGTGAAAACCTTGTAAAAAGGTGCCTCTTGTTCTGCAATGCTCTATCTATCGCAGCATCTCTTGGCTTTCTAGCAATTTGCTCTTTTGCTTTCCTGCTTCAGTTTGCTTTCCCGCTTTAGTTTTCTTTCCTTCTTCAGTTTGCTTTCCCGCTTTAGTTTTCTTTCCTGCTTCAATTTTGGTCATGCATTCACTCTCAGTCATCTTCAAGATTTTTCTCGACCTCACATGGATTGAAACTGGTCACACTCGGGGGCATCTTCCTGGTCTAAGGGCATTGTCCTATCTTTTGGAGTCTTTCTCCTCTTTGCATTAGCCACTAGTGGTTCTTATTGAGTCTGTCTGCTGATGCCTAGATCTCATATCGATCTTTATGCTTGAGAATCCCTCTTACGACAGTCACAAGTGGTTCTCACTATGTCTACCTACTATCTCTATATTACTGAGATTTCTCACATTAACGTGCTATCTGCATATTCAACTTCAATCTGTTCGGTACTTGGGGCCATGGATCCCCACTTTGATCGCTCTTCGACTTACACTCGAGTCAGTAATCTTGTCAGTTATAAAGGACAACGCTATACTGCCATGAATTGGTGTTTCTCAACACCTTAATCAAATAGTGTTTTTCAACAATCTCTTTGGACACATCTATGTTTTTCAACACACATTGGATATCTCGCACATAAACATCTCTCGATAGCAATCAAACACATTGCACTCACAAGCACAACGGTGTTTTTCAACACCCCAAACATAGACACATTCATAAACCTTGAAACATGCTGAGCCATGACTGACTCTTTCTTTATATGATGTTTATTCTCATGAATTTCACTGATATTTTCTTTGTCTACTACTTGTGGGTGTGGTTTTGATGATCCGACAATGTCAAATAAATAGGGTGTATGTGATAAGAGCTTCTGCATTAAGGTGGAAAAGCCTCACATCCCTTGATCTTGTTTATTTGTATGCTAAGGGGAGGTTGGAACTATCTCCTTCACTTTTATTGCTCTATTTGTTTACTTGTGTACTCTTACTATATCAAACTGGAAACAATGTTTAGGTCACCTTGGCTTTTGTGCCCTCGCGCTTATGTTCGTTACCTACAGTTTATCCAATGAAAGTCATATTCATATTCTTATGGTCACAGTGACACCAGTAAGGATTGTATTGACTCTAATGTTCCAAAAGTACTCAATGATGATTATACAATGAGTCCAACAACCAAGTCCTAGGGTTGCATTTGCATTTTCAGCTTGCATAGTGACAGTTTTGGTGCTCTTCGTTGTCTTCTCATTCTTCAAAGGTCCTCATCTTTTATCATGGCATTCTCTCATCTGCACAAGTGTCCAGTCCTCCCTCTCAATCTTTGTTCATATTATTTTGGTTAGTACCTTTTGTATATTGCAATATCTTGCATGAGATGATTAGTACCATTGCATTCATTGCATTACATTCATTTCTAAAAAGAGCATTTCCATACATTCATTTGCATTTATATATCCATAAACATGTGCATCCATTATAAGCATAAATCAAATCATACATAGCATTTATCCATCTAACATCTATCATTGCACTACATTCATTCATACATCAATAAAACATGTGCATAAATATTTGCATATTTCATCCATACACCTAAATCATATAAGAAACATCTCATAAGACATACAAATCTAAAGCAATATATAAACAAGTACAATGATGCAAAAATTGAGTTCATATATATATATATATATATATATATATATATATATCAGTTAGATGTACAAAGGTGCTACTCGAGCACGATATATCAAAATGGTGGTACAATATATATTTCAAAGTATCTCATCTAACCACCCGGTGGAGGTGGAGGGGGTGGCATACCCTGCTACTGAGGAGGTGGTCCCTGTGGAGCGGCCCGTGCCCCAGGATACTCTGAAAATGGCTGAACCTGATATGCTACCTCAAGAATTGCAATCATGTAAGTAGCATAGTAATAGGCTGCTTGAGTAGCCTCATACCTTGTCTCTATCTATGATCTAGCTAGTGCCTCCTGTAGCCCCTAGATCTCTTGGTCTCACTCAGCTACCCAGGTCTCCTGAACGATCACCTGTGTATGGAAGTCATCTCACTCCCTCTGCTACTGTCTATCCCTCTCTCGGACCCTCTAAAGAGCCTCCTGTAATTGTGCTACCTATCCACCCACATATGGATCAATCACAATAGCATTAGCCATGATGGTGTCCTCTCCCTACTCAATGGCTCTCTCCTGACTGCCACTTCTCCTGGCACCTACATCTGACCCCATAGGTCTAGTGGGGATGGGAATCTAGGAGGTCCTCGGCCATACTACCCTCTCTTGTTGTTGTACCTATGGCTGCTGTGCCTGCTATTGTAGTGGTGGCTGTACCACTTGTTGTACATGAGGGATTAGGCCAACAAGATTTTTATATCTAGGGAATGGATGTGCTAATATGTGGTCCCTATATGTAGGTGTCATTCTTGCATTCATCACCCCGGCCATGCAATCCCAGCTAGTTGGTGGTACTCGAGCATCTATCATTCTCTGGCCTCTGTCCAACTGTCTCTGCTATCCCTTCTTCGTCTCATCGGTGAATTGGGAATAAGTGCAAAACTCCTGTGAGACATCCTGAGGTCTCCCAAACTGTCGCAACACTCATGTGAGAAAGAAGTGCTCAATGACACTGATGGTATGCCTGATCAAAGGATGTGAATAGAACATATATGATAGCTCATGCCATGCATCATCCTATACCTCCGTGGCTATCCAAGGCCACCATACGATTATTTCCATATCATCTATCTTAGCGCGACACTTCTCTGTCTGTATCTATATATATATATGGCTCCAAAGGGTTCCGTGTGTCATGGAAAATCAGCCTACATATGGGAAGGTGCTCCCAGGCCTAGATCTGAAGAACGACGGCTCCCACCACCATAGTCCGTGCACCTTGATACACAATCTTGTGCATCTCATGATACATCTGAGAGAGCATACACTCACCCCATCTGAAAGTCATTGCGGGTGTGGCCAACATCCTCTGCAACATGCCTCCCCAACCACACTCCAATCCATGTTGACCTCGATCAGGCACCAAGTGGCAACTCAAGAAAAGCGCCAAGACAACCGCAAGTAGGTAATATATGGCATAGTTGTGAATCAAATCCTCCCAAGAGATGGCCTGACCCATCACTAGATCATCCTGAAAGACTGCTCTCAGTGCCAGTGTACCTTCTCTAGGGTGAGTATCATACTCTACACGAGCTTTGTGAAATGGTACTCTTAGAATCCTATAAATGTCCTCGGGAGTGACTGTCATCTCCCCCTATGGAAAATGAAATGTGTTCATCTCTGAATGGAAACACTCAACCAATGCACCCAATAGACTGTGATTTACCCAAATATTGGGTGCATCATGAAGGTATGACACTCCAAGCCCGTCGATATGGTCACCATCAGCATCTGATAGTCTCTGCAGTAGCTCACCCATGATAGGATGATGTGACTGGAATGCGATATCATGGAAGTCAACCTGCAAAGAAAGCGACAAAATTGGATCACTACCTCAACATGATGATTTTTCAAAGAAATGACGGTATATACAACTATGGACTTATCATAAACATAGTTTGGAGGCATTGTAATTGGCAGACTCTGTGGCATAAAAAAATGACATCTTTTTTTGAAAAACAAGATTCCCATGCGAGGAAAATCTTTTCCCACGTGAGCTTTTTGACTCACATGAGATAGGATGTCTTCCCATGCGAGATTCATGAAATCTCACGCAGCCTAAGCATGCACTTCATGCGAGCACACTGGAGGGACTTGCGCGAGGAATCCCTGACCTACACGAGAATTTTGATTCCTCACACGAAAGGTGATCTAGGTTGGCGCGAGGAAAGTGTTCCCTCTCGCAAGATTGGATGCAACAAACCCTAAAAGGCTTAAAAACATTCTAAAATGCTATAAAATTACTAAAATTTTGAAATGTAGGATAATGTTGCGATTACTTACAGGTGCGTTATACTCTAGTGATCGGTTGTGTCGTCAGGAGTGCTCAAATCGGTGTGTGTGCAAGGTAATGCTATCGATGTCAGCTGGAGCCCTCACCATCACTAAAGTCAAAGGTGAATAATGATTTGAAAATGACCCCTCCAAGCCTTATATAGCTTTTGACCTAATTTTTAAAAGTGCTCCATTTTCCACAAAAATTGCACCCTTGGCTAAATGGACCATTATGAATCCATTTTCATGATCAAAATTAAAATCTAACACTCCTAAGTAGCTCAAAATCAAAATCTGACACTCCTAAGTAGCTCAAAATCACATTTTAAAATTTTAGGACTGACGAGATCAGACGCTTGTGTAGTCAATTTTTTGATGTCACTTTCTTGTCAGATCATCTCTCATCATCATTTTCTCAGCTTCTGCAATCTTTTCATCAAAGTCAACTCTAGTCAATTCTTGTCAACTATGGTCAAACCTAGTTAATAGGACTTCTAGATCGCTCCAAATTGATTTTGTCTTCTCTTAATCTTTGATCTTATCTGTGATTTCTCACTCTCATAATAATGATGTGTCATCTTTCGATTTCTCTCTCGAGGGGGCAGGATGATTGCATCATTGAATATTTTTGTGTTACTCTTGAATCAGTCTGATCTGAATCAAAAGTCCTCATTTCTAAGGGCACCTCATCACTTGGGGCTGTAACCACCTAAATTTGGTCTATTCCAACTATGGACCCTATTTTCCCTAAGTGTGATCATACCCTCGATTATGTCCAAACAACCCTGTTACTACTTGACATAATTTTTCAAATCTATTAAAAATCCTAGGTGAGTTTTAGTAGTGAATTATTTTAACTATTATAGCCATACAATTCAAATCAATTCAGACCAATTAAATCAAACCAAAATCAAATATGGATATAGTATTTAATTATAAAGGAATTAAATAAATCCCTAAATCAATTATTCACTTGAAAAATAACCCATTCCCCTAGCCTATTTAATTTAATTAAAATGGCTAGAGTCCCCTAATTATTAAAAAGCAATTTCATTATTTAAATAATTAATTCCTATATTGTTAAATGAATTAAATAAGTTTATTTAATTTATTAATATTCCCCTAAACCCCAACCTAACCTATCTCGACCACTTCTAACCTGGGTTCTAACCCTTCTCAACCCATTCACCCTTGCTAATCTAATTTTAATCCTAAATTCTACCCTAACCCACCTCCTATTGTTGTCACGTTCCATTAAGGAATGCTTAGCAACTCCACCCACTTGAGAAAGTCCACATTCTCAAGCTTGAATTCCTTAAGGTCCACTTTCTCAAGCCACTCTCTTACACTCTACCTTGCTTCTTTAAGGCTTTCATTAATGCCTCATTAATGAAGATGCCTTAAGCCTATGTCTCTCCCATGCCTTATTAATTCCTCGGGCATTAATGGCTCTTACACCTCCATTAATGAGCCCCTTCACTCATTAATTCATCTTGGCCCCCCCCTCTCTCTCTCTCATTCTTCTATAAATAGAAGCCATTTTTGAGAGTAAAGAAGCCTTCACCTTAGATTGTAAATGCATTGTTATGCTGCTAGATTAATATTAGAATCATATTTCACTTATTATTTCATGCTTTTTCATTGTTATTATTCACATGCTTAGAGCTAGGATGCTTGTTTTTCATCTTTTACCTTGTTTTAAGCTAAAAATCCTTCATGTTAGGTTGTATTTGTCACTGATTGTAGCATATTTTGAGGGCTTATATGTTACTAATCACACTCTTTCTAGTTAGCAGGAAATAGGTCAATATTAGTGAGTTTAATATGCTTTATCTAACCTTTTGAGATAATGAAATGAATTATAGAGTGTTTGTGTCTTTCTCAACAGGTTCCCAAATACACACACACATTTATGGCACCCACCGTGGGGTGCAATTTTCAACTTGGCCTCATTTTATAACACTTTTTTCCAAATTGCATGCTCAGGATTCAAACATAGAATCATTTTTAACCATTCAGGATTGCGTCTCAGATATGCCATCGCACCGCAGAAAAGTCAGATTGCATCCGGGGTTTCCCAGATTGTTTTTGGCTTTGGCTCACATCTGGTGAGCATTGGATTGTATTTGGTAAGGAATCTTGTATGCAGGATACTACATCACATTCAGTAGGATTGTAGGATCGCATCTAGTTTGAAAGCTTTTGTATTTCATTTGACTAATCCAAACGATTTTCCAAGTGGTATTTTTGGTGTTTTACAGCTTGACAAGTGTTTGCAGGTATTTTTGGGAGGTTTTCATGGAGTTGCACTAAAAAGATACTAACTTGGTTTTACAGATTGCCAACCCCCATCTTGACCTCTATTTACTATTTTTTACAATTAAAACACATATTCCAATTTGTCACTAAACTGACTAGAGGATTATGCTCTTTTCCTTTTAAGAAAAATCAAAAACTCATACATCAGTTTATGGATTGAACAGAATTTGGGGTAAATGAATAAACAAACATATCGTTTAATTCAATTTGGGATAGTAACTAAACAAAACAAAGCACTAAATATGTGGGATTAATTGAACAAGTTCAGTCATATAATTTTCTTTTGGAAATCAAAAATTGAACAACACAAATCATTAAATCATTGTGGTAATTGAACAAGGAAAAATTTCCCTTTTCAAGCATCTTGTTTTCTTTAAAATAGGAACAAATTAAATCAAGATCAACATAGCTTGAGGGAATGAATTTCGTTTTAAGTGCTTTGGGAGAAAATGGCATGGACAAGGAGAGTATGCTCTTCTTCTTTTGAAGAATTAGAAATCTAGAAATCCTAAGCTTGCTAATCCTAGTTACATATCATTTAAACAGTAGAGGGCTTGTCAGTTGAGGAAAAAATATCCTGGGAATGACCCAAGTGAGGACAGGTCTTACGCCGACCCTTCCAAATCACTATAAATAGTTGCTTCCTCATAGGCCAAAGCCTCAGAAGATGAAACTAGTTTTATTCTTGAAATTACCAAATCATTCCTTGAACATATCTGGGTATATGTAGAGCGGAGAGGCTTGAATCTTGCTTGTGAGACTACATATATTTAGGTACTCATAGGGCTATACACCTCAATTTTTCCTTGTGCAATTCTATGAGGGATAGTTTTGAACAGATTGCCCAATAATCTACAACAACTTCAACTGAAAGAATACCTGATTCATCCTCGAAAGAGTGATAATATTTGTGCAAGGAAAAAAGTAATTACCCCAAGACACTCATCATATCATGCCCTCACTTTCATTTGGAGTCGGCTAATACAATATCATGAGTGAAGCCATTGCGTGCTTGGTGATGGCTATATTCTAATTAGCATTTGAGAGTGTACCTAAGTCAGCAAGAAAAGATTTTCATCCTCCACCTAGAAAATAGGACAAAGTGAGTGTTTGTTTCACCCCCTTAACAATGCAAAACTATTTGCCCTGTTGTAAAGATCACTAAAAAGATAAGCTCCTCAAAACAATCAACAAATTTCAAACCCTGGAGTACAAGTGTTTTTCACGTCTTACAACACCTCTCGATGCAATATGGAAACAAGCATCTTCACGCACTTCAAAAACAAATTTTTCAAAACTAACCCTAATTGACAACAACATCATAAAATCGTATCCTATTTTTCTTGAGTTTTATTCAGTATTTAGGATCGTATTTGGCATCTAGGATCATATCTGGTCATCAAGAAGTCGTATCCACATTCTAGGATTGTATTTGGTAGCATCAGAGGATCACATCTAGGAGCTCATATTCAGGGCAGTGGGCATTTGTGCTAGTTTTTCTTAGGAAGTCTCAGTTTCTTAGGATACCCTTTTTTCTCTTTAGCTGGTTCCTATTGTCTCTTTTGGTCTCCCTATTGTTATTTCAAAACACTTTCAAAATGTCTACCTTGCATGCATAGTCAGTCTTTCATGATCAGTTCAATATGTGTGGTCTACCCATTTTTTGTCAGCAACTTGATTCCTAGCTCACTATCAGAGCATTCTAACCCTCTGACACTAGAATCATTTACATCCACCAACAACAAACAATTACCTCTACCTAGACACACCCACTTGAACGATCTAAAAACCATACTTGCACTATTGGGAAACGTTGACAAAGTTAAGAAACAAGCTTCATGATTAACACAAGACACAACCAATACATAACTAAAGGATCAAAAGTGCCTCATAAAACACCACACTTCCAAGGAGAAACTTCTCGCATTTCCCTTTTTGATCTAGATTCACCTCTAATGGATAGCCATGCTAACGATTGGAGTAAGGCCTTGGAGGGTTATAATGATGGAATAAAAGCACAATCTGAAGGCACAAAAGAGGAAGAAAGACCCAAGTTTGAACATAATCCGTTTGGATCTGACAGTGAAGAGGAGATTCCTGAAGAAGAATACAAGAGACTCAAACAAATAAAATGGATCCACAAGCTCTTATAATGGATCATTGGTGATGATAAAAAAAATAATTCCTCCATCTAGCATCCTCAGGTGTCAAGCTACCCAAGGATTATAATGTGGATGACCTCAAAGAAAAGGAGGTACCAAACCCGATATCTATTCTCACCAAACAGCTCAATCTAATGCAAACGGAGCTCACAAATCTCAAATAAGAGAAGGACAAACCTAAAAAAAAATACTCTTTGGACACCATTTGTCCATTTCCTTTCAATAAGAGTATTACTATGGTCCCGTTTCCTCCTAATGTGGCAAGGCCAAAGTATGACAAGTACATGGGAGAAACTGATCCACACGACCATGTAAGGGAATTTTGTGCTCTGAGCATTGAGTACATGCATGGACCCACATACCTCATGCAACTATTTCCAGGAAGTCTAGGAGGTAATTCCATGGAGTGGTTCTCAAAGTTGAACCCTAAGGTCAAAACATTCGAAGAATCAATGCAACAGTTCATTCAACATTACTCCTACAACATCCAACGTGATGTAACTATGATGGACCTATGCAATACCAAATAGAAAATTGGAGAATCATTTACACACTTCCTACAAAGACTGAGGAAGATTTTTGCATGATATTCATGGGTCACTCCCAAAATAGAAAAGATGGAAATCTTCGTCAATAATCTTGTGCCAGAATTGAGCTATGCTCTACAAATGCAAGACTCTCCTAGCTTTAATAGGATGATTAAAAATGCCCTCTGTATTGATGAAGTAATGGTCAAAAAGGGGGAGATCACTCTTCAGAATGAAAATAAAAGCAACAACTCCAACTCCAAACCTAAATGGTGGAAGCAAAACAAAAATGTTGTTAATGATGGAGTAGTTGATGCCTCGAACATTAATTCTAAACCTGAAGTGGTCAATCTAACCAATGGAATGCAAGCAAGAAAAGAAGCTAAAGTGACACCTCCTGTTCCCAAAACAAACAATGATAATGACAAGGGATGAACATGGACTTCAAAACACCAAAGAACATTCACTCCTTTCGGGGAACCTCTTGAGACCATCTTAAACACATTGGTGGATAACAAAGTTCTTACGATTCCTAATTCTAAACTGTGGGAACCAATGGTCAAACCCAGATGGTGGGATGATAAATCCTATTGTGTCTTCCACAAAAATAAGGGACATAAGATGAATAATTTTCTCAAACTAAAACATGTCATCCAAGATCTCATTGAAGGAGGTAAGATCAAAGTAGATGGACATAGTACGAATGAGGATCATACGATATTCAACAAACCCTTTCCTAATTATAATCAAGGAGAAACATCTAAAGGGAAAGGTAATGAGATAAACTACACCTATTCAAAAAGTAACAATGTGATTAATATGCTCAATATCAAAACTGAATCCATCAATGTGGTCATGATTAAGGGAGCTTCATCCTCCTCCAATGCTGTCACACGGAGCCAAGCACAGGTTACAATTAAGGGACCTCCAAAACCAACATCAACACCCAAGGTTCCTATTGTAACTATTCCTAAACTAGCAGCAAAACATGTGGTCACTATCCCTGGAGTAAAATATGACTTGGTAGACTAATTGCAAAGAACTACTGTCAAAATTTCCATCTTCGAGTTGCTCAAGATATCCACAGTACATAGGGAAATCCTAGAACAATCCCTTCACACTGCTAATGTTCTAAAAGATATTGATATAGACAAGTTCCAAGTGACGGTCAATCACATCTTAGCACCACAGTACCTCTCCTTTTCTGAAGAGGATGACAAGTCATTGACCCATCCACACAATCAACCCCTCCATATCGAATTCCTTATTCATAAATCCCATGTTAGATGCGTATTGATAGATGGAGGCACCAGATTGAATATCTGTACACTGGATATCATCAGGAGACTAGGTCTCTCAGAACAAACAATTGACACTAGAAATAAGATCACCATCAAAGCTTATGATGAGGAAGAAAGATCCTCCAGGGATCTTATTGCTCTACCTATCAGGGTCAGACCAATTGAAAGGAACGTTATATGTCAAGTTCTGGATTTACCCCTGGCCTACAATATTCTACTTGGCAGACCATGGATTCATGAGATGCAAGCCATACCATCCACTTATCACCAATGCATAAAGTTCCCACATAATGGGATAGAAGTGATGATTCCTGTAGATGCCAACTACACTTGCAACAATATCAAAGTAGGTAGCATGATCCCACACAACAAAGAGGCCATAGATGTAGATGCTCCTGAAACTACCAAGGAAATGGTCATGAAGGGTTTTAGCAAAACATTGAAACTTCAAGAAATAGGTATGGGAGAGTACAAGTTAGACCTGACTCCCTCAATGACAGAACTTCTAGTATCACTGAGATCCTATGGAAAACCGTCATCAACATTCACACCTCTAGCATTCAAAGAGCCAAAAATACACAAGGCAACTGGAATGATAGAGGCATCCACATCTTCTTTAGATAACATAGAAGATTAGGCAGTCTTGAACTGGCTTTAGAAAGGAGAACCAGTGGACTCTAAGGTAAAACATGTGAAGATATCCCCAGAGTAGTATGGAAAGGGATATGATTTCATCAAACCAATGGGTTACAAAGGAAAGGGACTTCTCAATGACATAGGAAAAGGGATCATTGAACCCATACCCATGGAGTTCCACCTCAACAGAGATAAAATAGGACTGGGCTTCAATACTCAATCCAACAAACCTACTTCAAAACAGAGTCCACCTTCTAAAATAGGGAGTGATAAAATAGATGAAATGGTATCACAACCATGGCCTTATGAGAGATTACTACATATTGGTACTGAGAATCTTGAATATCAAGGAGAATGCTACATACCTAGCTTTGAGGTACCACAGGATCTACACGCTCCTTTGCTAGAACAACCTCCCATTCAATAGGTAGGAGACACCATAGCAACAATCACTCAAGATGAACCTCGGCCATAGAATTTACATCCTAACTAGGGGCAATTATTCACAATTACACATGTCATCGGTCTACCTCACTTTGATCTGCAATCAGCTAACCAAGTCCATCAAATAAACATTGCTAAATATTTAAACAGATCTGATGATGATGTCACAGACTCTCATGACTATGAGTGGGATCGGCTATCTATTGCCTCTGAAGAAACTGGGATAGATATAATTCACATGTTTGCATATTCCTCAGCTCCTAGTAAACAACCGGACACTCCTTTCAAAGATACTGATCCTCTTGAGGCAGAAGAAGAGTTCCTTCCCCCGATCATTGATGGAGACACTGGTGAATACATAACTCTAGAAGAATTCCATAGGCTACAAGCAAGAAGCCTACTGTTACAAAGGGATGATGATGAGATATCTACTGACGAGTTGCTAGAGTTTGATCCATATATAACTAACAATGACCCTTTTAACAATGATCTTACTCTTATTGATCTAAACATCAAAGATATTAACTTAACAGATCGTGTAATGTCGGTTAATAGTTTTGATGCTAACATGATGTTGTCCTTCCCTGAATCTGACTTCCTAAAATTGGTACTTCCAGACCTAATTAATTGGACTGAAACATATCCTACTCCTATCCTTGACTTTCCCAATGACCACTCCCTAGGTTGTTACCTTAATGCTTGTGAATCTCACCCTTCTTCCACCAATGCAAGGAGCGAGAACATGTCACAGGAGGATATCAAGTTTCTTAGTCACAAACTGAAAAATAAAAAGAAAAAGCAGACTGATGGTGAAAACCACTCTATGGCAGTATCAGATCCCAAAATAGTAAAGAAAAAGATGTATCCAATGGTGAAAACCTCTCAAAGGCACCAAAGGATGTGACTCTTGATATCCTCCCTGAACACTTTTAGGAGAGATCTTCGGTGTTGATTGAACCAACACAACCAATAAACTTGGGCACTACTGAGAATCCTCAAATAGTTCATCTGGCACAATCCTTATCAAAAGAAGAGAAGGTACAGTTCACAGAATTCCTGAAGGAGAATAAGATCAACTTCGCATGGTCTTACACTGATATGCCAGGGCTAGATCCCAATCTCATTATGCACCACTTATCTATAGCTCCCGGGATCAAGCCCGTGAAACAAAAACATAGAAAAATGCATCCTCATGTTGCATTACTGGTGAGAGTAGAATTAGAAAATTTGTTGAAGGCTGGATTTATTCGATTCATTGCCTATGCAGCATGGATATCTAGTGTTGTCCCTATTTCTAAATCTGATAAATCTATTAGGATCTGTACGAAATTCTGAGACCTCAACAAAGTATGTCTGAAAGATGACTTCCCTCTACCTAACATTGACATGATCATGGACCTTACCACTAGCTATCAGATGTATTCATTAATGGATGGATTCTCTGGCTAGAATCAAATCAAGATTGCCCCTGAAGATCAAGAGAAAACCACATTCACATGTGCATGGGGCACATTTTCCTGGAATGTCATGCCATTTGGGCTAAAGAATGCCAGTGCAACATATCAGAGAGCTATGACAACAATATTGCATGACATGATACATAAGAATATGGAGGACTATGTCGATGACACATTGGCTAAATCCAAAGAAAGAGGTACTCACATTGCTGACCTAAGAAAGATATTGGATCAAAGGGAACAGTTCCAACTCAGGCTCAATCCCAAGAAATATGCCTTTGGGGTCCAATCAGGAAAGCTCTTAGGATTCATAGTATCAACAAAGGGAATCGAGGTAGATCCTGCAAAGGTAAAATCTATTCTAGAGATGACTCCTCCACGTAATATCAGTCAAATGAGGACACTACAAGGGAGACTTCAGTCTATCAGGAGATTCATGTCCCAATTTGCAGATAAGGCACTGTATGCACCCTAAAATGGTCGCCTAGACTTTGGGCCCCATTTCTCAATTTATCAAATCCCTGAATCAATATTTTCAAATATCAACAATATCAATTATATCAATTTCCTTGATCAAATCATAATCAATTCAATATTTCCTAAGGTTTGAGCCTTATTTAATTTAAAAGAGAAAAAATAAAAATAAAAATATTATTTAATTAAGAGAACATGCTTTCTTTTAATTAATTAAAAATCTCTTTTAAATAAATAATAAAATCACTTTATCCTAAGCCTTTATTTAAATAAAAGGAATTTCCTCCTCTTTTATTTAAATAAAAAATCTCCACTTTTCTTCTTATCCTATGTTGCACAAATAAAACATTATTCTTAT
>MU226585.1:304315-322973 GCA_018584345.1 Thuja plicata | reverse complement strand
CATTGCATTGCATACATTTTGATTCTTGAGGATATTGGCATTCTTGCCCTTGTCTTCATTGAATCTCTCATTGTATGGTTTATTGGCAAGGTCATGAGTTTATAGCTCTAGCTGAGAGCAATTTTTACACATCTTGCAACTCCATGCATAGAGAGCTATGGATCGATTTGTGAGGGCTCATTCTTGAGTTTACTTGCATGTAAGGATTCATAGAAGTGCACTATTTTGTGTGTACAGGCACAACCCTTTACTAAGCTACTACATAAAGGGGTTACATTCAAATGGGATGAACATTGTGAAGCAAACTTTAGAGAATTAAAGGCATACCTGGTTGCTCCACCTATTCTTATGGCACCTATTCATGGAAATTCATTCCTCCAATACATTTCCTCTACTGCTACATCCCTAGGAGTATTGCTAGCACAAGAGGATGAGACAAAGAAAGAAAGAGATATCTACTACATTAGTAGAACTCCAGTCACTTATGAGCTCAATTATAGCATTATTGAGAAAGCATGCTTAGCGGTCATCTTGGCATCACAAAAATTGAGACACTACATGCTCTCTCATATAGTGAAGCTCATTACTAAGATAGATCCTCTAAAGTATCTTTTGAGAAGAACAACATTAACAGGATGTTTGGCAAAATGGTTCCTAATTCTAAGTGAGTTTGACATTAAATATGTTGAACGATGAGCTATCAAAGGATAGGTAGTTGCAAGTCAATTGACTGATTCACCACTCCAGGATGATGAACCTTTACTAATTGAATTCCCTGATGAAACAATCATGCATCTCACTGAACATCCTTGGAGGATGTACTTTGACAGTTCATTCACTCAATAAGGATCTGGAGCAGGGGTCCTCTTCATAACTCCACAAAGATACAAGATCCCCAAATCTTACAAATTGATGTTCCCATGCACCAACAATATCTCAGAATATGACGCATTGGTCAATGGCCACAAGCTAGCCATGGAATGGAAGATCATAGAGCTACACGTGTATGGTGACTCCCAACTCATTATCAATCAAGTCAATGGGGAGTATCAAACAAAAGATGAAAAGTTAGTGCCCTACAAACAACTAGTTGATGATCTGAAGAAGTACTTTGTCTTCATCACCTTCTAGAAAATACCAAGATCATAGAACAAGGCTATAGATGCTATGGCTACCTTGGCATCCATGTTACAACTGGAGGAACATCAATTCCACTATGACTTCTTGGTGGAAGAAATATCCTATCCTACCTTTGCTAACCCTGAATACTAGGTAATATGTGCCCTAAATACCCTAGATCCATCTCGGTAGGCAAGTATCATTGCGTACATTTCTGACCAAACCATTTCTGCCAATCTATCTAGAAATGAAAAAAGATCCTTGATTAGGATAGCATCGCATTACGTCCTCATAACTAACAACCTATATCGACGCAATCTCGATGGTACACTTCTTCGGTGTTTAGAACTTGAAGAGTTCGATCTAGCCTTAAAAGATGTCCACGAAGGTGTATGTGGATCACAGTCGAACGAATTTTCATTAGCTAAAAAACTACTCAGAGTAGGCTATTATTGGCCTACCATGGAGAAAGATGCTATTCAATTTTCAAAAGCATGTATTAAATTCCAGACACATGGAAACCTTATTCATGCTCCTGCCAGGGAACTTATACCTTTCATAACACATTGGCCATTTCAGCAATGGGGCTTTGACTTGGTTGGACAAATATATCCCAACTCTTCAAATAGACACAATTTTATCATTATGGCCACTGAGTATTTCGCAAAGTGGGTCGAAGCCATGCCACAAATCAAAGCCACTAGCAAACAGGTGGCTATGTTCATTTTGAACTACATTATTTGTAGATACGGGATACCCTCTTCAATTGTGATAGACAATCGGGTCCAATTTAAAAATCAAGACATTGATGACCTCTGTGAACAGTTCCATATCACTCAACATTGCTCCTCAATCTATTATCCTCAAGGTAATGGACAGGCCGAGGCATCAAACAAAAATATTCTCAAAATTCTCCACAGAACTGTGAGCAAGTCTTGTAGAGACTGGCATCTACAACTGAATCTGGCACTATAGGCCTACAGAACAAGCATCAAAACACCAACTGGAGCCACTCCATTTGCTCTAGTCTATGGTGCTGAAGTAGTACTACCTATTGAGGTTGAAATCCCATCTTTGTGAATATCTTTACAAGGACTGGTTACTGATGAACAGTACCGCGTCGATAGGATAAATTCTCTGGACATACTAGATGAGCGTTGACAATAAGCGTTCTATCACCTCAAGGTGTACCAAGAAAGGATGTTTAAAGGTTACAATAAAAAGGTCAAACCATGCAAGTTTGAAGTAGGGGACCTTATCCTCAAGGAGGATCCTAAGAACCAGCCTAATAGGGAACATAAAGGAAAGTTTGAACGTAACTGGCTGGGACCTTATGTTATCACTGTTACTTTCAAGACTAGATCTTATCAATTAGCTACACCCGAGGGAGACATTCTTCTAGATCCTATCAATACTCTACATTTGAAGCGGTTCTACACTTTGTTTGGCTAGCAAAGCCTGTACAACAAACAGTTCTTGCAAAATACCAAAAACATTTAGAAAATTGATCCTGAAGAAATCCAAAAACAGTGGAAAAGGTCCTACAAAATGGGTATCCTTGGTGAAAACCTAGTAAACAGGCGCCTTGATACTACAAAAACATTCAAAAAAGAAAAAATAGAAAAAAAAATGAAAAAAGAGAAAAGTGCCTTGATGAGCATATGGTAAAACAGGTGTCTTGGTAACAAAAATAAAGAAAAGATCTTGCCAAGTGATGAAAACCTGACAATCAAGTGTCACTTGTGATCTGTGCTCCATCTATCAATGCACTGCTGATACTAGGCCTTCATAATTTTGCCTGTGCACATACGCTGACTTCATTTTCCTACATGACTATCTTGTCCTCGCTTGGGATTTGTCTATCTTTATGTCTTAGGGATAAGTCATTCTGCACTGGGGGCATCTTTGTTGGCATAGTCAGTTGTGGCTGCTAGGTTTCTCTAGGTTGGTTTACCTTGCGAACACAATGTTTCTTGATACCATGCACAACAATGTCACTTTTCAAAACAAGGGTTTCTTTTCAAACACATAACCTAAACACAATAGTTACATTCACAACATTCCTACAAGGCTATACATGATTGCAAATAGGAATGCATTATCCTATCAAGGCGCAGACATGGAACACCATATTGCTTATATTCTCATTTTCTAATTGATGAATCTTTACTGTGTTTGACATATGGATGAACAAAGTATGAATTAACACACATTTTGCTAATGGTTTGATTTTGATTCTTTAAATGTCCTGATGATGTTTTCAACTAGGGGCATCTAAGTAATTATAAATTTTATCTGATTGATTCTCAATTTATGATTTGTTATATCTTCTTAGTTACTCAATGACGTCTGCACAAAGACAAAGAGTCACAAGGATAGGGGGTATAATGTTTTATTTATTTTCTGTGTGTGGTGATTGTTTCATATGATCCTATAAATTTCACCTAACATGGATGTTTATGGTAAGAGCTGCCACTATGGGTGGATAGCCGCATATATCTCGATCTTTGTTATGTGTAAACTATGGTGAGTTTGGAAAAATTTCATTGTCTATTCTCTAATCTAGATTCTCACTAAGGTATATGAATCATAATACATACCCAAGGATATGAATTTTCAAGGTCATTGCGGTTTCAATATCTTGCCTTACTCAGAATCTAGTATATTGAAAGGAAGGTGACTATTTCTATCTTGGCTCTATGCCTTGATGCCTAAGTCTATTTCTGACATTTCAATAAAACATAATATTCATACTTTCATAATATCAGTGGGTATTAGTGATGGTTGTACTAGCAGATGGTATCCGTTCCAAAAGTGCCCAATGATGATAAAAATGTTGTAATATTTGCTAATCAGTGACAAGTCCTAAGAGTCTGCATATAGCTGCATTTAGAGATTGCATGATGCATTTTTGAAAGAAAAACATAAGGATTTGAACTAAAACTCCTTTCTATTTATAATTCATCTGAAATCCAAGTTTATTACTAATACCCATGCTTCCCAAAATCTTTGATCTATCAGGAACAAAATCAAACTCATATTTTCAATGTGATTAACTTGGTACTTTTGTGTTTCCTCTTAAACACACCCCCGCTCCTTCACTTCTGGTACTATGTTCTTTCTTGCCCTAACTGCTTCCTCCAAGTAATATGTTCATTCAACTAAGGGATTTTATTCTTTTCCTTTGATTTCATTTCTGAGGGGGCATGATCACACTATCATCAATTAAATTTCTGCTTGAAACTGCATTAAAAATGACTTCGTTATCAAACAAAATAGGGGCATAACAGTTACCTTGACTAAGTCAGAACTGTTGGATAGAAAGCTTTAGTTCTCATGAGTTGATATCTTATGTTTCCTCATTTTAGAAAGTTTTTTAAAAAACATGCTCCTGGCAGCTTCATACTGGCTTTTGGACGACAACCAAGTTTAGAATCAGTATTATCATTTTTGGATGACAATCAAGTTTAAACATGTTATTTTTAAATTCTTTTATTGATCTTTGGATGACAACCAAGTTCAAAATCAATTCTATCAGTTTGGTTCAATCAAGTACGAGGCTGATCTCATCAACATTTTGTTTGATAACCAAGAGCAAAATTCTCAATCTTTCTGAAGTCACAATCGAAAACTTTCTTTGAATCAATGCGCTGCTCGCACATTAATTCAAAGAGGGGCAAATGTAACCACCTAAATTTGGTATGTTCCATCTATGGAACCTATTTTCTCTAAGTGTGATCATACCCTTGATTACGTCCAAACGACCTTGTTATCGCTTGGCATAATTCTTCAAATCTATTTAGAATCCTAGGTGATTTTTATCACTAAATTATATTAACTATTATAGACATACAATTCAAATAAATTCAGACCAATTAAATCAAACCAAAATCAAATATGGCTATAGTATTTAATTATAAAGGAATTAAATAAATTCCTAAATCAATTATTCACTTGGAAAATAACCCATTCCCCTAGCCTATTTAATTTAATTAAAATGGCTATAGTCTTGTAATTATTAAAAAGTAATTTCATTGTTTAAATAATTAATTCCTATATTATTAAATGAATTAAATAAGTTTATTTCATTTATTAATATTCCACTAAACCCCAACCTAACCTATCTCAACCACTTCTACCCTGGGTTCTAACCCTTCTCAACCCATTCACCCTTGCTAATCTAATTTTAATCCTACTTTCTACCATAACCCACCTCCTAATGTTGTCACATTCCATTAAGGAATGCTTAGTAACTCCACCCACTTGAGAAAGTCCACTTTCTCAAGCTTGACTTCCTTAAGGTCCACTTTCTCAAGCCACTCTCTTACACTCTACATTACTTCTTTAAGGCTTTCATTAATGCCTCATTAATGAAGATGCCTTAAGCCTATGTTTGTCCCATGCCTTATTAATACCTTGGGCATTAATGGCTCTTACACCTCCATTAATGAGCCCCTTCACTCATTAATTCATCTTGTCCCCCCTCTCTCTCTCATTCTTCTATAAATAGAAGCCATTTTTGAGAGTAAAGAAGCTTTCACCTTAGATTGTAAATGCATTGTTATGCTGCTAGATTAATATTAGAATCATATTTCACTTATTATTTCATGCTTTTTCATTGTTATTATTCACATTCTTAGAGCTAGAATGCTTTTTTTTCATCTTTTTAGCTTGTTTTAATCTAAAAATCCTTCATGCTAGGTTGTATTCATCACTGATTGTAGCATATTCTAAGGGATTGTATGTTACTAATCACACTCTTCCTAGTTAGCAGGCAATAGGTTGATATTAGTGGGTTTTATATGCTTTATCTAACCTTTTTAGCTAATGAAATGACTTATTGGGTGTTTGTGTCTTTCTCAATAGGTTTCCAAATACACACACACAAGGGCATATTCACTTTTTTGTACCTTATGGTCAAAATTGGATATTCCATGATCTTGAGTCTCTAGGGACATCTTGATGTCTTGCATCTTGTCATCTTGTCATCTATCTTTCTAGGTATCTGAGCAATCTAACTCAGATCCTCAAGGATCAAGCTTCATTTTGGAGATGATTCTCTAAATCTCATTGTGTATTGGGGAAATCTAACCCTAATTCCTTAAAGTTATGCTTCATTCTGAAGATGGCTCTCAAAATCTCTTTAGACCGTTATCTAGGAAACCTAACCTAGATCTCGAAAGGCTAACCTTCATATTGGGGCAATCTAACCCTGATTGTGGAGATAGTCCTAGATCTTTATCATCTATCAGCGGACATTGGGGCAATGTAACCCTGATTCTAATCTTCTCTCGGATGATTCTGCTTCTTGATCTGATTGGTGTCTTGGTAACCTAACCTAGACTCTCAAAATCTTCATCTTCACATCAGACTATTCTTTGAATCAATGCACTACTCGCACATCAATTCAAAGAGGGGAAAAATGTAACACCCCAAAATTGGCACCTTATAATTTTAATCAATTTTGGTGCGTTCCTTCAATTCTCATCATCGAAGTCCTATTGTACTAGGCAAATTCTCTTCCTAATTGACTTTAATTGACTTGGTCTCAAATACAAAAAACCTAAATTTGCATAAATCTGACATAATATTTAATTCCTCAATTATCAAGGTTTATTAGCTACAAATCCCTATGATTAATTAATTTAATTCTAAAATTCCTAAGTGCTTTTAAATTAAATTAATTCCACCCCCTTTAGCTAATACACATCAAAAGGAATTGAATAGTTATTTAATTGTTTGAATGGATTATCCTCAAAAAGAATTCCATAATTCTATATGAAAATTCACTCATGTGGCAATAATCCACTCTTTTAATTAAATAATTCTTGTATTTTTTTCTCAATCTCCATCCATGAAAATGAAGAGGCAACCGTTTCTTTCCAAGAAACTCTTCACCCTCTTTCCATGGTTTTTCTATATTATGGGCCTCCTTTCCCTTATTTGAGAGGATGAATTGGAGAGCATCAAAACTATAGTTAAATTTGTCTTGATTTTCATGCTTTTGAGATTTTGTTGCATAATTAGCTTATTTTCATTTAGAATAATAATATGTTGCATCTTAATGTATTTTTATTACATATCTAGTGGCTTAATTTCATCATCTTTTCAAGCATTCTAGATTAATATGCATTTCAATTCTAGACTAATGGCACTTCATTTCTAGATTAATGGAATTTCATTTCATAGATTAACAGCATTTTGCTCATCTTTTATGCTTTAGAAATCCTCCATTTTAGCAATGGTCAAGGTTGTTGGTTCTCATTCTGATAGTATATTTTACATCCCCAACTAAATAGGAGGCAGTAGGTCGCTTCAATCAAGTTTGCAAAATGAACAATTCATGTTCATCTTTGCAAATTGAATGATTGAGTAAGGACCATGTTGTTTTTGTGCTTGATTTAGAGGTCACATTCAAGCACATAACACTTACAAGGCTCTTGTGTTAGTAATAACTAAGGTGGGGGGCAGGGGGGGTGAATCGGTGGCTTCAAAACTTATCCTTCAAATTTAACCACCATTCAATAAATCTCAGATTATTATGTCCCTACAAGATGCATGCCATTAAATACTAATAATGATTAATTGTCTATCAGTTTTCTCTTTCAATGCTTATTCTTTCTTGATTACCAATAAGCAGTATAACTATTTACTGAAACTCAATAAATAAGCAGAGTATACCGATCAATCTAGAGTTAGCGATGTAAGATGCAAAATAGTAAAGAGATGAATCATTAACACATAACACATGAATTTTTAATATGGAAACACTGTTAAGGGAAAAACCACTGGGACTGGTACCCTAAATTTTCACTCTTCTAAAGTGAGCTCTATTAGGATCCAACCCTATTAAAGGTTACAAACACACTATTAAGTGCGACCTTGTTAGAGGATTCTATACATGGAGGTTGTCACTTAGTACCGGGAATCTATTGATACCATCCTTGAATTAGCCTCCTTCTTAGACTGTTAATAGGTATCGGACAAGTCCAATGCTACTTTCATCAAACAACCTTTTTGGCACTCCTTGAGATGTACCTCAATATATAGAAGACTGTTAAGTTCTCCTTGGTTAAGAGACTTGATGCTTCAATGGTTAAACTGAAACACTATGACATGTTCATATTGCAAGTTTGAATTGCAGATTTTTAGATCTATTTAAGTACATTATCTCTCTGACCAATGTATCAATTCAATCCTTTGTGCTCCATACTTTCTTCTCTGTGATGTTGTGCTCATTGTTCATCGGTGTCTACAAAATTCCTTAGTGCTTCCTTTAGCTTGTTTGATCAAGACTGCATGAATTTGTTCTTCATTAGTTTCTCTTTAGAATCCTCTTTCTATTTACTCCCCTTAATCTCATTCGTAAATGAATTAAACATGTCTCTTATATATATACATGATATTCATTATTTCTTGATTCTTGATTCTTGGCGTGAAAAATAATCTAGCCAATTAGATTCAAAGCATAACTCTTGATTTATCTCATAGATATCTTCTTGCCAACTATAAAAATCATCTTTAAATAAATCACTTATCTTTGGTCGAATAAAAAAGTAGACAACCTGTTAAGTCTATTTTTAGCTCTACTAGCTAGATATTTTGTCATTTTCTAAACTCTTTGTTTCATCGGTCACCATTGTAGTTAGTTGTCAGTGACAAATGATATTTCCATCGATGAGACTCTAGTTAGCTTCGTGATCTTCATCCATCGGGCATCATTTGAATTTTACTCATCGGGCAACCTTCTGACTTTTCTCGTCTGGCATCACTGTGATTTAGCTTCATCGGGAAACACTATATACTTCTAATCGTTGGATATCACTATGACTATTCTTCTTTTCTCTTACCATCAGTGTGCACTCTATTGGTGTTGTTTGTCACTTAGTGAATACTTGAATTTTGTGCATTGCTGAAAGCATAACCTTTGTTCCTTTGATTGTCTGAAGTCTTTGGCATTATGTACATGAATGTACCAATGATATCAACTTGACATCAATGATAATACAATACATTAACTGATTTAATGCCTTTCATTATCTTCAACTTAACATTGTCAAACATTCAATCAGTTACATGTCATCAATCTCTCCCTTTGGCATTGATGAAAACATATTATATTATCATACTATACTATTTCTACTACAATATGAAATACAATAGTTGAGATTCATCAAACTACCAATCTTTTTATTTTGATAACCGATAAATGTCTAAGCATCAGTAAGCTCTATTTTAGCTTAGATTTGATTCTTGTAGCTCTCTATATTTTGATGTGTTGTGTTCTTTCTTTGTGTCAATTTCTCTCCCTTGACTGTTCTTTCTCTTTTGATGTGTTTTTTTTTTTAGCAACTCTCCCTTTGTATAATCTTTCCATACAATTTCTCTCCCTAAGGCTATAATCTCTCCCTGTTGGAGTAATGTGATAATGGATAATCTCTCTCCCTTTCCAGAAAGATATGATAATATGGATAATTTATCTCCCTTTGACAATAATGCCAAACAAATATCTTACAAATATCTGACATTCATGTCAAACAGTCTTTTCTCTCTATCCATAATATATTCCTTGAATTTCCCTTACCCATCAACAATATTCTTTGGGTCTTGGTGCTGATATATACATGTCTATATATAGATGTAGCTTTGAAGTTCATCTCTTTGCTTGCATCAACATTAATGATATTCTGATAATATGTAGGCTGATACAACCTTTAGTCCTTTTTACTAATTGGTAGACAAGGATTTGACCCCTAGTCTTTTTCGCAAGTACTCAAATGTGTCCTTGGGTAGTGACTTGGTGAAGATATCAGCTAATTATTCTTTAGATTACACATAATCAAGTGTCACTTCTTTTTCTTGAACTTGTTCTCTCAAATAGTGATACTTGATAGCAATGTGTTTAGTCTTAGCATGCATGACTGGATTCTTGGAAATTTTTATTGCACTAGCGTTATCACAATAGATAACTACTGGTTCTAAGATCTTCATATGCATACCTTCTAGCAATTGTTTGATCCATGCAATATTTAAGCAATTTGTAGCAGAAAAAACATACTCTACTTTTGTAGTAGGCTAAAAGATGCATCCTTGCTTCTTGCTAATCCATGTGACAAGTTTGTCACCCATACAGAATGCTCCTCCAGTTGTTCTCTTTCGGTCATCAAGATTTCCAGCCTAATTAGCATTGGTAAACACCTTAAGTTCAAATTTTCCTTCTCTTCTATACTATAAGCCATATTCCTCAGTATTCTTCAGATATCTTAAAATCCTTTATACAACAGTCATATGTGATTCCCTGGGGTTATCAAAAAATCTAGCAACTATTCCTACTGCATGTGCAATATCTGGTGTAGTGTGTACAACATACATGAGTTTTCCAATCATTGATCTGTACAAAGTCTGATTTACCTATGTTGTCTTGTCCTCCTTTGTCAAATTACATCCAGTAGCCATCGATGTTCCAACTGGTTTGGAATCTTCCATCTTGAATATTTTTCAGGACCTCTTTAATGTATTTGGACTATGTAATGAAAATACCTTCACTTTGTTGAATGATCTGTAGACCAAGAAAGAACATGATCTTAGAAAAAATAGACATCTCCAACTCTTTTCTCATCTCATTAGATAATGATTTGCATAGCATATCATTTCCTCCAAATATGATGTCATCAACAAATATTTCAACAATCAAAGTGTTAGCATCAATATCTTCCTTCAAATAAGGATTATTGTTTTCACTAGTCCTTACAAATCCAATACTTATAAGATAGGAATGAAGGCATTCATACCAGGGTCTAGGAGCTTTTTTCAATCCATATAAGGCTTTATGAAGTCTACATACCATGTTTCTCTTGTCTGGATCTACAAACCCTTCTGGTAGCTGAATGTATACCTCTTCTTCAAGTATTCCATTTAGGAATGCTGACTTGACATCCATCTGGTATACCATGAATCCTTTGGATGCAGCATAAGCAAGTTGTATTATTACACCTTCTAGCCTAGCAACGGGTGAAAAGGTTTCTCCATAGTCAATACCTTCCTCTTGTGCATACCCCTTGCATACTAGTCTTGCTTTGTTTCTTGTGACTTCTCCATTCTCATTCAGCTTATTCTTGAATATCCATTTAGTATCGATGACATTCTTGTCATCTGGTCTTGGCACAAGTGACCATGTCTTGTTCTTCTCAATCTTCTCAATCTCATCATTCATAGCACTTATCCATTCTTCATTATCTAGTGCACAATTGATAGATTTTGGCTCAAACTCACAAATTAAACAACTTGAGTTTAAAGACTTACTTCTTGTTCTTGTACCAGCTTTTTTTATCTCCTATGATATGGATCTCTAGAGGGTTCCTTCTTACATATCTTCCAAGTACAAGTATAGCTCTTTGTCTATCATCTTGATCATCATTTTTTCCCTCATTTTTTTCTTCATCACCTTGCATATTATTTTGATCATTATCTTGACTGTCGGTATTTGCAACCTAACTATTAGTTACAACATTCTGTTGCTCAAGAATTAAGAAATTTTGCTCAGGCAGAGTGTTGGGTTCTTCATAGTATACAAACTTGTTGTAGTCCTCTAGTTCTTTTGTACTTTCCAGCTCATTCATTTTTGCAAATTCATCTATCTTTACATTTGCACTTTCAACAATTTTGTTAGATGCCTTAATAAGACATTTATAAGCCTTGCTTTTGGTGGAATACCCTAGAAAGATACCTTCATCACTCTTGGTGTCAAGCTTTCCATTTCTATCATCCTTTAAGATGTAAAATTGACTACAAAAGATTTTGAAGTAACTTACATTAGGTTTTTTACCATACCATAGCTCATAGGGTGTCTTCTTTGTGTCCTTCTTCAATTGTACTCAGTTTAATGTGTAGACAACAGTACTAACAGCTTCCCTCCAGAATATTTGGGTGATGCCTTTCTCTATCATCAGTGTTCTAGCACAATCAACTATGGATCTGTTCCTTCTCTCAGCAATCCCAGTTTTATGTGGTGTTCTTGGTGCAGAAACCTATTTTTTTATACCATGCTCATTACATAATTTAGTGAATTCATCTGATATAAACTCTCCTCCTCTATCTCATCTCAAGCATTTCAAATCCTTACCACTTTTTTTATACCATAGCCTTATACCATTTAAACATCTTGAATGCTTTAGATTTATCTTTGAGAAACATAACTATCATTATTCTAGAGTAATCATCAACAAAGAGAATAACATATCTATCCCCATAATAAATTTTTGTCCTCATTGGTCCACATAGATCAGTATGGACTAATTCTAGAATATCATCATATGTATGGATTTTACATTTGAAACTAGACTTTGTCATTTTACATTTTTGACAATTCTTGCACATGATGTTGTCGGGCTTTGTCATCATCAGTAAGCCTCTTACATTTCTCCTTTTGCTTATTTTCACCATATTGTCAAAAATCACATGACACAATCTTTTGTGCCACAACCATATGTCTTTGGTTCTATTCATTAAGCAAGTGGTGTTAGTATCATTCAAATAGAATAAGTTACCTTTTGTCTGTTCACTGGTACCAATCAGTCTTCCTGATCCATTGAAGATCTTTGCCATCTTATTCTCAAATGCTACCCTGTGATCTAAATTATTCAGCTGAGATATACTCAATAGATTATAATTCAATCCTTTTACCCAATAAGCATTTTCACATTGAATCAGGTTATTCAACATTATAGTTCCTTTACCTTCAACTAGACAAGGTCTATCATTACCCATTCTTATTGTACCACCATTATAATACCCAAAAGTGTTAAACTTATCTTTGTCACTTATCATGTGGGGAGTGCAACCACTATCTATAATATAGATTTCATTTTTACTAACCTTAGATATGAGTGCAGATTAGATACATACCTTTCATCTTCATCTGAACCATATTTCACAGCCACAAACACCATCTCGATGTCTTCATCAGGTTTGGTGTCAGTATCTTCATCTTTGCAAGCATCTAGGTAGCTAGATTTCTTTCATTTGTCCTTGTAGTCTTGGGTATCTTTTCTTTCTAATTATAGGTAACTTCTATAATCCTTGTTATCACCTCTGTCAGATTTCTTGTCAAAAGATTTGTCATTAACTCTGTCATCTTTTCTTTTGTTCGGACATCTTGCAGAAAAGTGTCCAATATCTTTACAATTAAAGAATACAAGTGGTAACTTGCTTTTGTATTTACCTTTGCCTCTCTGCATTCTTCTAGCCATAAGTGCTTCCATTTCATCTAGATCTTCTTCACTTTCACTTTCACTATCTTTTTTAGATGTGTTTCTATGACTTTATTTGTTTATTCTCATAGAATACTTAAATGCAGACTCTAAGTTTGGTAAGACACTATTATCAAAGTTATTCATCTCAAATGAAATTAGTCTACCAATTAAACTATCAAGAGTAACTGTATTGTTTGCTGCTGCTCTAATTTCTTGAATGGTAGAAACTCTAATAGCATATCTAGGCAGTAAGGTTCTTAATATTTTACTTACCACTGTCTCCTCTTCAAGTGTACCTCCAACTCCTTGTATAGCATTGACTAATTCATTGATTCTTGTGCTGTATTGTGTGATGTTTTCTCCTTCTTTCATTCTGAGATCATCAAACTTTCCTGTAATGCTTTCTGACTTGGCTCTCAGAACATTTGTATCACCTACATGCACAAGCTTCAGTTTGTCCCACATCTTCTTTGCAATTTTGCAATCTTTAAAATCTTCAAATTCAGCATCAGAGAGTGAGGAAGAAAGCTCTATGACCATGCAATTGTGCTCATGCTTCTCTCTTAATTGATCTACTATCAATACTCCTGTGGGAAACACATATTCACTATCTAGGAATTGAGTAACATCATTACCAATACCTAATAAGTGGAGTCTTATCTTTCTTTTTCATGAAGAAAAGATGTCTTTGTTCAACTTGGGCACATATCATTTGTTCATCTTGTGATCTTGACTTAGGTCTTGAAACCTTCATTTCTAAAAACACAAGCTCTGATACCAATTGTTAGTAATAATTGAGAGGGGGGGGGTGAATCAGTGGCTTCAAAATTTATCATTCAAACTTAACCACCAATGATTAAATCTCAGATTATTATGTTCCTACAAGATGCATTCCATGAAATACTAATAATGATTAACTATTTTTCAGTTTTCTTTGTCAATCCTTATTATTTCTTGATTACCGATAAACTCAGTATAACTATTTACCGAAACTCAGTAAATAAGTAGAGTATACTGATCAATCAAGAGTTGGCTATGTAAGATGCAAAACAATAAAGAGATGAATCATACACACATAACACATGAATTTTTAACATGGAGACCCTGTTAAGGGAAAAATCATTGGGACCGGTACCCCAAATTTTCACTCTTCTGAAGTGAGCCCTGTTAGGAGCCAACCCTGTTAAAGGTTACAAACACACTATTAAGTATGACCTTGTTAGAGGATTTTATACATTGAGGTTGTCACTTAGTATTGGGAATATATTGCTATCATCCTTGAATCATCCTCCTTCTTAGACTGTCAATAGGTATCGAGCAAGTCCAATTCTACTTTCATGAATCAACCTTTTTGGCACTCCTTGAGATGTACCTCAATACATAGAAGACTGTTAAGTCCTGCTCGGTTAAGAGACTTGATGCTTCAATGGTTAAACTAAAACACTATGACATGTTCATATTGTAACTTTGAATTGCAGATATTCAAATTTATTTAAGTACATTACCTCTCCAACCAATGTATCAATTCAATCTTTTATGCTCCCTAATTTCTGCTCTGTGATGCTGTGCTCACTGTTCGTCAGTGTCTGCCAAATTCCCTAGCTCTTCCTTCAGCTCATTTGATCAGGACTACATGAAGTTGTTCTTCATTATTTTCTCTTTAGCATCCTCTTTCTATTCACTCCCCTTAATCCCATTCGTAAATGAATTAAGCTTGTCTCTTATATAGACATGACATTCATTGTTTCTTGATTCTTGATTCTTGATTCTTGGCGTGAAAAACAATTTAGCCAATTAGATTTAAAGGATAACTCTTGATTTTTCTCATAGATATCTTCTTTCCAACTGTACAAATCATCTTTAAATCAATCACTTATCTCTAGCCGAATAAAACAAAGTAGACAACCAGTTAAGTCTATTTTTAGCTCTGCGAGCTAGATATTGTCATTTTTTGAACTCTCTGTTCTATCGGTCACCATTCAAGTTAGTTGTCAGTAACAACTGATAGTTCCATCAGTGAGACTCTAGTTAGCTTCATGATCTCCATCCGTCAGGCATCATTGGAATTTTACTCGTCGGGCAACCTTCTGACTTTTCTTGTTGGTCATCACTGTGGTTTTTCTTCATTGGGCAAACGTATTTTTCTGATCGTCAGGTATCACTGTGACTATTCTTCTTTTCTCTGACCATCGTTGTGCACTCCATTGGTATTTTTTGTCACTTAGTGAATACTTGAATTTTGCACATTGCTGAAAGCATAACCTTTGTTCCTTTGATTCTCTGAAGTCTTTGGCATTATGTACATAACCGTACAGATGATATCAAGTTGACAATACAACACATTAACTGATTTAATGTCATGCATTATCTTCAATTTAACATTGTCAAACATGCAATCAATTGCATGTCATCATGTCGAACCAAAGTCAATGTAAGTTAAGGTTCTCTGCTTTGCACCTAAGTGACCGTAGCGGACAAATGTGCCAAAGATATTTAAAAGTGTTCCAATGGCTGAATGGGGTGAAACCACTTCATAAATTATCAATTTGGACCTTAAGTAACATGATCCAATATACAAATCCTTCCTAGCAAAGATTGACAGGATACTTCCTTCCTTAAGGGCTCCTAGTCCTTGTAGCCTTTCATAGAGGGGTTTTCAACGATAACAGGTACACAAAATCAAGGTATTATTATTGTTTCTATAGTTTTAGATACCTTTTATGGACTACATAAAATAACTCTAATCATAGTATTAGATCATGAGATTTAGTTCCGCAACCCTTAGACTCTTTGCTAGGCCTAATAGACCTAATTGGGCACATTTACAAAGGAAGTTCTCTATTTTTTCACTATGGGATTCTCCAAGTCATACATATAGTGAGGATAGTTCCTAAAAATCCCAAAATTAAATCCGCGGATCTTGATTCCACCCCAAATTGCTCCAACCCCTCAATCTTCAAAAATTGTCATACATAACCACATAGAGATGTCTACCTATTTGTGCTGAAATCAAAACCAGACACACTCCAAACTGCAAATCACTTCAAAAATCATAAAATAAACATGCGAAGTCCTCATCCTACCAACATTTAGATTTTTTTTTAATGTGGCAAGTTGAAGAATTGCCATTTATTTGTGAAACCCTAGGTTGGCTAGGATTTGAGACCTCTGCTAACATAAAATTAGATATCTTGTTCCTCACAAATCCTCAGAAGCCCAAACCAGGTTCAAATGAAATCTAATTCAAATACTCAAATTTTTCAATAGGCCTCAGATCTTCATTTGTCCATATCAGTTCGTACCATTGAAAACACTTGCAGAATTACAAGAAAAGTGTGTATTTATTGATTAAATGCAAATATTACATCATCATGCATCCAACCCAAAAAAAGGGGTATAAATAGGCTTTTCGCAATGTTCGCAACTGATTTTATAAAGTTTGTGACCATTGGGGGTTTAGTTACAAGAAGTTTCAAAAAGTTGCAAAGTTGACAACTTTTGGAAAGCAACATTTTGTGCATTTTTGCATTTTTTTCTCCTAATGAGCAATTCATATATATTATTCACATTTGGGGTTCCACATGAACCAAAATTGACAAAAAAAATGCAAAAACTCTAAACATAGCCTAGCTGACCTTCTAGGTGATCCTTTGACCAACTTTGACTAAGAGGTTTATAGAAACACCTACTTGGTAAAGGGTCTTACAAAGTGAATCTTATTACAAAATTTGAGTCCAATGGACTTTTATTTCTTCATCATAATCCTAGGAGATTTGTTCATCCCAGGAATTGAAGGATTTATTCCATATTATTCAGGTGCTCTTGCACCAGAGTCCCAACTAGATAACAAAAAACCCAAATGAGTAAAGACAATCTGACCACTGACCAACCCCATTGTACGATGAAGCCATCAATGAAATACATGAAAAAATAATACACAATGTGCACCACAAAAATGAGTGACTAAAGAAAAATGAATACGAGAATCACAAAGTAAAAGAATGATCATAATACCTCGAAGAGGAAGAGGCACTATCAAAAGTAGACAAGGAAGTAGATAAGACATGAAAACATTCCAAGGATCATCTAATAAAATGGGGCTAAGTATATCATCGGATGAAGAAGAATGATCCTAAACATCATGCTGATGAAAAAGGGCCAACCATAATAGATGAACATGTTGAATATCATCTCCAACACATTCCTTGTTGTGGATCAAGATAATGTGGATAGCTAAGAAGTGACCAAGTGTAGTTGAAGTTAAACTAGGCTCAAACGTCATTACATAAACATTATCATCCATTCAAAACAATTGTTAATTTTTTTTTTAAATTTCATAATATTTTTAATTCTTACCATCTAGGTAGTTATTCTAATTCATGTAACATTCAAGCAAGTAATTGAATATAGACTAGAAGAAAATTCAAACAACTATCAATGAAACCACAAGGAACATACAATAACTACATCAATATTTAAAGTATAAATAAAAATGATTGAAAAGAAAAACCTTACAATATCTTATTACCCTAAAGTTCATAGCTATAATATTTAAGATAAATACATATGAACAAAGAGTACACAATAGTAATTGAACATGGTTCAAACAAGATAAAAATATCAAACAAAAAGAACTGTAAAATGAAACTTAAAAGAAAAATATGCATAAATACTAGCAATCGCACCTTAGTGTGCAATGGGTACGCCGTACAGATGTAGAAGGTCAATTAAGTATGTGTTCTTTTGTTGTCTTTCCCTCTCATCCTATATGTCCTTGTCTCTCTATCAATCTATCTCTGATTCTCTATTTAATTCTCCCCCATCCTTGCACTCTATATTCATCTCTATTTCTATCTTCCTCTCTCTCTATCCTTCGACCTCTATTTTCTATAATTCTTAATTAATAATATAAACTAATATTATTAATAATAAATAACCCTGACTAAAATTTAATTGTGGTCCATTTTTTTGTATATATTAATGAAGTACAAAGGTCAAATGGTAGACTATTAAATAGGATGATGTTGTTTGTTCAAAAAAGATCTCAATTGAAAAGTGATAGCTTAAAATTATTATTACACTCACATACTTCACCTCTATCCTCTCTCTATTTCTCTCTCTCCCTCTTTATCTCTATCTACATATCACTCTCTCATAAATAGTTCTCGAATATTGTTGTTAAATTAAAGAACACACAACATGAAACTAATATAATATGTTATTTAACATAATATATTATGTTTTAATATAAATTTTCACTTCAAATATTTGTTATCACTAATGATATT
>MU226585.1:252431-302192 GCA_018584345.1 Thuja plicata | reverse complement strand
CAAAGCAACCTTGTAAAATTAACATGCAAAATGACACATGGCCTGCACATTTCTATGTGGTGGTAACACGGTTTGCATGGACAATATAACCACCATCTACCAAGTATTAAAGAAAAGAAAGAAACCGAAAGACATTTACATTTCTCTTTTATCTCTTTCTCTTTGTGTTTTAAATGTCGTGTTTTCTAAGAAATTTGATTTGGGTTGCAAAGTGGTTTTAGCCCTCTTAACTAGGCAAAGATCATATGATTACATGCCCCAACCACATGTCATCCTTTATTACACACAGAGAACAACTCCAGGTGGCCTCTTGATGGCAGAAGTAGCTCCTATTTCTGAAACTGCCAATGGGTGGGTAAAAAATGTTTTTATTTTTATTCTGAAGGAAGAAATAACCCCTGGAATTTGGACGGAGGAACACATTGAAGCGTAGAAGCCCATTGTCACTTCTGTCCATGAGAAAGGAGGCATTTTCTTTTGTCAATTATGGCATTGTGGAAGGCGTTCTCATGTTGGTCTGTGTTTTATTTCTATACTTCTTTGTAAATTCTACTTCTAATTTTAATCCTATACAAGTAATCACTGGTTAGAATTATATTGGGGATGCAGATTATCAGCCTAATGGGCAGCCCCCAATTTCATCCTCAAGCAAAGCAATCCCTGGAAAATTTTTTTTACCAAATGGTAAAGATGTGGTAGAGATGTTGGTTCCTCGTCCCCTAAAAATAGAGGAAATTCTGCAGGTTATTGCAAATTTTTGCAATGCTGCAAGAAATGCCATAAATGTAGGTCAGTTTTACTCACGGGATTGATTTATTCTTAAATCTTGAATACTTTAAAGGTAAATATCGAATCAATTTTCTATGCAAGTGTGGAACATAGACGATGCTTAATCTTATTCTTTCTCAGCTGGAGGAAGACAGAGTGCTTTTTCGTGTATCTGCTCCATGAGTTTTTGGATGACGAAGATGTGAGGTTGATTGGAATGGAAGGCCTAGGTGCGACCAGTTTGAGTGGGAGAGGGGAGGTGGGTGTGATGCATGGAGGGATGAGCCTTTTTCTGTAGGATGACGATGGGTAGATTGTTGAGCCATCTTCTATTGCCTCTGGACTGAATTACCTGGGCAGTGGACCGGAGCACAATTATATGAATGATATTGGAAGGGAAGAGTTCTACAGTGTTAGAGATGAGGAGGCATTGGAGGCTTTCCATCTATTGTCGAAGTTGGAGGGCATCATACTGACGCTTGAGATGGCTCATGCGATGGCTTATCTGGGTAAACTGTGGGCTGAAGTGGAGGAGGGGAGCAAGGTGGCTTATCTTGGTAATTGGGATTGGGACTTGTTCCCTGTACTGACAATTCCTGTGCAGATAGCAATGGTGTAAGACCAGTTGGAAGTTTCAACAACATTTCATTTGTGTATCCAGCCACAGCCATATTGTAGGCTTATTATAATAATATTAGTGGAGTTTTTACTAGAGATTTTCCAAGTAATCCTCCGTAGTGATTCAATTACACTGGAAATGTGCCTCTGGGTCTTTGGAGCCCCTTATTGGGCACAAAATTTAAGGTTTTTAAGTTCAATAGTACTGTTCAAATTGTGTTCCAGAACACCCAGATTGTTACTTTCATCAGCCATCCTATTCACCTTCATAGCCATGATTTTTATCTTGTGGGTCAAGGATTTGGTAACTATAATTCCCAAACGGATCCTCAAAACTTCAATCTTGTGAATCCTCAAATGTTAAACACTATTGTTGTTCCTACCGGTGGGTGGGCGGCCATTAGATTTGTCGGCAATAATCTAGGTGAGCTTGTTTTTAAGTTTCTTTTGCATGTGTGTTTTAATGGTTTTGAGATTTCAAGAGATTTGTATGGTATATGTGGATGCAAGTTTCTTTTCTTGATTCAAATTTTCTTTAAGTTCTTTAGAGTTAAATTGTTTGTTGTTTTGAATCACAGGAGTTTGGTTGGCGCATTGCCATTTTGAATCTCAATCTTCACTTGGGTTTGACATGGTGTTTCTGACCGAGAATGGGCCAGGAAGTTCTGAAAAATTGCCGCTGCCTCCTTCTAATCTACCAAAATGGTCATCCTATCAACTGTAAGGATGAACAACTGGGATGGACAGCTGGTGGCTGTAAGGATGAACAGCTGGGATGGACAGCTGGTGGAAAGGTGATCACCTAAAATACTCAGCAAAAATGACCTAAAATACTCGGTGAAAATGACGAACGGCTAGGATCATTTTGATGGTAGTCATTTGTGTCTCCAGCAGTTTCAACCTTAGGATGGTTTATTTTGCCCGAGTGTGTTCAAAGGGGAAACACCTACGGCGTAAATATCTTAAAACAAAAAATTTAAAAACTAACAAATCCTAAAATTATATTTGAATGGATGAAAAAGCATAATTTATCATATAAAACCAAACTTTGATTTATAATTTAAATCTCCCTAATAATAAATTTAGTTTAAAAAATCTTCACATAATAGAAATTTATAAAACTCATATTTTAATCTTTATATTTTTTGTTAACTATAATACAAAATAATTAATTCATTAATTTGCTAATAAACCATTCTATATTTCTTTTAAGAAAATTGTGAATAATAAAAAAATGGATTCAATTACAATTTGGACTACTTTAACAAACGGAAACCCTTCATATTTATATTAGTTGCCTTATCCACTTCAATTTCAAAATATAAACCAACACAAAAAAAAATGTATACAAGATTAAAAAAAGGTCTCATTGCATGTACATATTCTTCTTAAATATTCACATACATTAACATTCATTTTAGTCTACTAAGTGAAATATTATATTATGAATGACATATAAGTAATCTTGAATTATATGAATGTGGGATTTGATGGATCAAATGCTCCTAGTATAAGGACACAACACTACATCATACAATTTTTGTTAATTTGATATATAAAAGGAAATTATTAACAAGAGTTAACAAAAGTTGAATTAAAAAAGTTAATTTAAAAGGATCGTGTTTAGGTTTAGGTTCAAATTAATGATTATAGATTTGGCTTAGGATCCAAGAAGAGACAAATTAAGGTGGGTTACAAATGCATGTGAATGCCTTCATACTTACCCTTAGATGTATTGGAGTGTATGAAGATATGGATGGGATAATATAAATGTGGTTGGAATAAATTTATTGGTACATATGCGGATATGGATTAGATAATGGTAAATGTATAGGAATCACATGGGGCAAGGGATCTAATTTTACAAAGAAAAATAATTATCATTTATTAACTACGAATGTTAGGAGACTTTTAATCTATGTATATCACTATAAAATTATCTAATAATATTTAATGTTAGTGAGATATAATGAAAGTAAAAGCCTTTACTAAATATTTCTTAAGGAAGATAGTTGAACAATAATAAAAGAGTAAAATATTGGAACTTTGATTAAAATGACTATAATATATAGTTATACTTATTAAAATTAAATAAAATCCTACAATTTGGTCTGTGGATCCCTTGGTATTTTTTCTTTTCTCTTCCTATAGGAGGACCCATGGCCTTCTGTATTTCTTGCATGGCGTGGATGGTGTCCTTGTTCTCTGCTTCCTTTGCTCTCGTTTGTTTGGTAGTTCTTTTAGGTTTTTTTGTTTTATGTTCTCTCATTTTTTTTTCCTTTCCTCGTGTGTGTGCCCTTGATGCACCTCTTTTGATCATTTTTGTCCCCGATTCGGCCTTGGTTCATTTGAGAGTGCCATTATTTCGAGTTATGAGATCCATCTAGTTGCAAGAATTTTTTTTTTGCCACGAGTTTCTCTCTAATGGACACAGACGTTCTTAATGATGGAAATGATGGCTCCAAGGACAATAAGAAGGAAGGAATGTAGAATATTAAAGTAGCCAGTGCACAAGTTAAACCATCCTACAAAGCGGTTGGTGCAAAAGAAATGGTCTTACAAGAGGCAATGCAATTCCTAGTAGTTGACAATAATGGAAGAGAACCATCCTGTCCTGATGGAGATAGACAGAGAGGAGGCAACTCTGGAAGCCCAGCAGAATGCGTCAGAGAGGGTAAAGTTGGAGGAGAGGAAGGTAAGATCACGTCGCCTAGCCCCAAGATTCTCAATCTCTCTCCAAACGCAGAAATTATAACTGCTATAAAATCTGAGCAATCCCATTTAAAAAATGTAGCAATTTTCTTTGCTTGCATGAATATTAAGTTTCTCCCCACTAGAAAGTTCTTGGATGATTGCATAGGGAATGTATGGGGAAAAAATTGGGCTTAATGGTTAGTTTTAGTCACATGGTGCAAAGGGGCTTATTTGTTATCTTTTTCAAAAATCATTCTATGCAAGAAAAAGATTTAAATAAAGGTCTGTGGAATGTTTGTCAAACTATTTCAGAGCTCTCTCGTGGGCTACTAGTTTTATCTTGGACAATGTTATTGCTCGGGCCTCCTCTTTGTGGATTGAAATTAGAAATGTGCAGCCGGAATTCTGGCATTTTATTCCACTTCTCCTCAAACCCTGGGGCTCGGTGCTTCAAGTTGAAGAGGCCAGAGTAACCCTTCCTCATCTCAATGCCCATGTCCTTGTTATTCTGAACATAGAGGTTACCTTCCTCGATGAAATTGCAATGGAAATTGAAAGAGAGAAAGTTTTTTGGCCCACGGTTAAGCTAGGGGACATTGGAGCCTGCTTCCATTGCAAAATCAATGGACATAAAAGACATGACTGTCCTCTCCTTAAGAATGTGTAGAAGACCTTTAGTGGAGAAGAATTAAACAATAAAGACAATAATCCCATGCCTGACTCAAATGTTGAAAATGATAAACAAAACACGCAAAGGAAAGATGATAATGTTGTGAACACCACTAAGAATAAAGGGGTTGATAATAAGGATATGGTGGACTCCCATCTGTAAAAATTTATATCCCTTTCCAAACCTCTGTTTGAAGATGAATTTGTTGTCGAAATGGCTACCCCAAAAAAAGAGGTACCGAACCCTTTTGCATGTTAGCCACATCACATCCCTATTCCTAGAGAAAAGGTGAATGAGGATAATGCCTCATTCAAATATGCTCAGTAGATAGCCTTATTAGAAATTAGAAACAAAAATGCCAAGATTTTATTGAAACAACATTCAGTTGGACAGGGTGAGGTCTGTTCTGATGCCACGACTCCCGAAACACTTATCACACACCTTGTTGATGAAAACTAGAACCTGAATTCTGGTGAGGAGGACTCCTATTGTCCTAACGATAATCTAGCCTTGACTGTACACACTTAAAAAGACAATGAGGAGGATGGCTTTGTAGAAGTGATCTCCAACAAAAAGAAACAGAAAACTTATGAAAGGAGCAACAGTTTGAAAAACAATGGTAAAAAACATAGAATCAAAACAAGGAAATCCCAGAGTGCTTTAATAGACTCTGTCAGAATCCTAACCCCCATAAAGCTTTATGATGATGAAAATCTTTAGCTGGAACATCAGGGATCTGAAGATGCCATATAGAAAGTATACTATTAGGAATTGGTGCAACAAGATACCTTACAAGGACATCATGTATTTCCAAGAAATCAAAGTGGCTGGATTCCAAGCCCTAAATACCCTTCAATTCATATGGAAGAAGGCCACATGCATACATTCAGAACATTCTAGAGGGAAAGGAGGTGTGGACATGCTGATTAGTGAAAAATGGGCCAGTAAGATTAGTTCTAAAGGTACATCTCCTTGTCAGAGGGTTATTTGGGGGATCTTCAAGGATAACAACCAGGAAATAGGAATATGAAATATCTATGTCCCAAATGACTACCGAGATAGGGTACAATTGTGGGATTGGTTGGCATCTAATTTACCTGAGTCCAAATGGATATTCATTGGGGACTTCAATATGATTGAGAGTAGAGAGGATAAATGTGGCAGGAATAAACATAGTTGGAAAGGAAATGAATTCTATTTTTAGGCCAAGTTTAAGAGAAGATTCAAAATTAAGGATCTTTTGGAGAATATGAAACAAGAATATAACAATATCTGGTTCACCTGTTGTAATAATCAAGCCAATAGAAATAGATTTTATTGCAGACTTGATAGGGTGTATTTCAACCCTTTGTGTTTTAACATTAGTAAGCACTCTGGACAGAACCTAGTGGAAGTGACCCCTATGAGTTTGTCTGATCATTTTCCCATTCATATTAATATCTCTACAGATAATTTTCCCTCACCTATCCTCAAGAAAAAGAGTAAGAGCCTCTTCAAACTAAATACATCCCTACTCGAGGAACAGGATTCCCCTCAAGCTCTGCGGACTGCTACAACCCTCTCCAAATTTTGCAATTTTGAGCTCTCTGCCAGAGACAAATGGGTTCAGCTGGTCAAGGTCTAGAGGAAGTTATTCAAAATCGTTGGGACAAAAGAAGCCCTTGATAGGAACCAGAAAAAAAAATTGTACCATAAGCAGTTGAACCAAATTTAATCCCAACTACAGACTAGAGGTCACGATTTGGAATTGGAAAAATTTCTTATCAGCACTAAATCCAATCTTAGGAAGATCCAAAACACTAAAATTCAACGTCAAAAGGTTAGATCCAAGGCCAGTTTGATCAAGGATGGGGACAGAGATTCTAAGTACTTCTTCAACCTTATCAAAGCTATATAGAGCAGAGAAGATATCAATGGCATCCAAATAGACACCGGTATTACCTCTAAAAATGAAGAGACTTTGGAAGATTTTGTTGAGTACTACAATAAGTTTTTCTCCTCTAAACATAACTCTAAAAACTTTGAAGTTATGAAAAGATGCATCAGCATGATTCCTAAGAAAGTGTCCCAAAAATAAGTACTGGAACTTGAACAAAGAGTCAGTCTTAGAGAAATTGATGAAGACATTGGGTCCTTAGCAAATGACAAATCACCTGGGGTGGATGGTCTTTTGACAAAATTATACAAAAATAATAAGGAATGGATAGCAGGGGAACTGCTTGAAGTATATGAAGAAGCCTATGAGTATGGGTCCCTTGGGAGGGACATAAACAAAGGTCTGATCAAACTCCTACCCAAAGAGGGGGATAAATCTCAAATAAGGAACTGGAGGCCCATTACCCTTCTAAACATCTCCTATAAGATCATTGAAAAAATTATGGCTAGAAGAATTAGTGAGATCCTAAAGAATGTGGTATCAGTCACCCATACTGGTTTTATCAAAGGAAGATACATCTTAGACAATGTAATTACTAGCTAGGAAGGTATGCAATGGGTTAAAATAGATGGGCAGAAGGTGGATATGATACTTCTTGATTTTGAGAAAGCATATGACAGAATTGAGTTGTCTTTTGTTCTAAAAATGTTAGAGGGTTTTGGATTCTTAGACTACTTCTGCAAGTGGGTAAGTATGCTACTAACAAACTCCTCAACAGTCATTGATGTCAATGGAGAGATTTTGGAACACATCCCCCTGGAAAAATCCATTAGATAGGGATGTCCCCTGGCACTTGCACTATATGTTATAGGTGCAAATGCATTGACCTATATTCTCAGGGCAACAGATATAGGTCCCCCTATCAAAGGGATAAAGTTACCTAATAGTGAAGATCTCCTTGTTGAGCAATTTTTTGATGACACAACTCTTTTCATTAATCTTGAAGAGGACAACTTTGATAATACTCTTAGCCGGATATAGACGTTTTGTTTAGCTTCTAGAGAAAAAGTGGCTCCTCACAAATCCAAGATATTGGGATGGTTAGAAAATCCTCCCAGGTGGTTGGAGGATAAGGACTGGCAATGGGCTGGCCCCTCTACCATTGTCAGATACCTTGGCATTCCCTTTTCCATTGAACCCACTATTAATGACATGTGGACCTGGATATATAAAAAATTTGACTACAAACACCTCAAATGGAAATCTCACATGTTGTCTCTTGTTGGAAGAGCTCAAGTGGTGCAGAAAGTTCTCTCCTCTCATGCTGTATACTATGCCTCTTTGTGGATGTTGGCCAATAGCCAGATTAACAAACTTGGGAAAATTCTTAGAGAGTTCCTATGGTCTGATGGAATGGGCAAAAGAAAGATACATTGTGCAAAATGAGAATGGTGTTGCACTCCAAAAGGAAGAGGAGGATAAGGTATGAGGGACCTCCAATCACAAGGATTGGAACTAGCTTCCAAATGGATCCTTAAAGCCCTAAAAGGCAATGAGCCTTGGAAATTTCTAGTTAGGAATAACATTGAGAGATCTAGCATCAAAAAAGGAAAATTATTGAATCCCTACTAAATGAACCAGTTGACAAATCTATAAGTAGATTTGGAGCATATGAAGAAGAAAATTCAAGGATAATGAGTGGCTTAGTATTTAAGAAGATAGTGAAGAATCAAACACAAATAGTAAAGACGCTCGAGAAGAAACTCTCGATAACTGATGAAGAGTTAGAATAAATAGAAGATATCACTGAGGAACAGTCACCTATCGATTAAGGTAAATAAATGAGTGGCTCTAGGTCTAGCGAATCAGATCTTGAGCCACCAAAGGCCAAGAAATTAAAGGTTACTAATGTAATAGCTGCATTTAGGACTAGAAAAAAAAAATCCAAGGTAGACTCACCACCTTTGAAGAAAGGTACAATGAAAACTTATATGAAAAGAAAAGCTTCAACTGGGAAATCAACACCGAGACAACATAAAATATATGTAAGAGGAAGAGAGGAAAAGGATGACACTACTAAATTAGAAAGAGAGTAGAGAATACAACGAGAAAATGCCAAAATTCTTAAGATAGTTGTTGAAATTGGAGAATCAAACATCAAAATAGGCAGTATATCAAATAATAAGATAAGAAAATTGGTAAATCTATCTACAAAGGATCAGAATAAATTAGAGGAAGCAATAAATAAAATGATGGAATCATACAAGTATGTACCTCTATAATTTGGAAGTCATATTCCACAAGAGCTAAATGATAATATATCAGTAAGGTGGACATATGCATTGCATATGGAGAAACAAATGAGAGAAATAATGTTAGTAAATTACATGCCTAACTCAATAGTTGAAGAAATTGAATCAACAATGCAAGAGCATGCAAAGAATTTTTTGGCAAATGCCAGAGCATACAAGGTATTGGAAAACTAGCTCAAAGATATTGACACTGATAGCAATAAGATTTGGAATCAAATCATTAATCCACCCAAGGAGGTACTAGCTATCACCAAGACAACTCACAATGAGGAGAAGGAGGCCACACTGAGCCCCTAGCATATTTTCATCAATGACATCGAGGATCTCAATCCCATTGATTTGACAATAGAGGAAAGTAAGGCCATGGATGACATTCCTTGGATATTGCAATCATTAGGAGAAACACCAAATGCCACTATAAAAGATATAACTCAAGGTGATTATGATGATAATGTCAAGGCTGATGAAGACGTATGTATTACCACCAAGCAAGAAATAGAATAGGAAACTACAAATGTCACACATAAAAATGTACCAAGTAACAAGCCTTTATTGGTACAAGCTATCAATATAGTCATTGAAGAAAAAGGAGAAAACACCTGAGCCTAAATTAGATACATTGAAGGACAAAGGTGATGAACAAGGGGAAAAGGAAAAGATAGATCATAGTGGAGAGAAACTAATTGATAAACCCACCGCTCAGATAGTGGAAAGGGATAAAAGGCTCCAACTCAAGAAAATTTTGATGTAGAGATGCCTACAACTGACCAACATGTATTGATTGAGATAGCTAGAAAAGGAACCACACCTCTCAAGCAGTCAATGAGAGAAATAGAGAAACAATAGGCTCTTACAATTGTACCACATTCCCCTACTATCAGCAACATTCCAAAGAACAAAAAGAACAAGAAGAATAATGTGACCGTAACACTTAGAGAGATAATAGAAATACCCGACTTTGATCCAAGAACACTAGATTATGAGTCACTAACAAGGTATGGGGAGCTATGCAAAAGGAAAGCTCAAAAAAACATCTTTTGTTGTTCCGCTTCTTGAAACTCTCAGTCTGATCCATAGATGTGCTCATTGGTTGTATATTCATCCTCTCCTCTTTTTCAAATGAATGATTACATCATCTATATATAACATAGATGTCATAGTTAGTTAATTATTATTAGTAAAATAATATCTCAATTACATTTTATATGTAATCATATATATAATAAGGATCTCATTCTTCATTAAATTTATATGCTTACATATTATTATTAATTTATAAAATAATAATCTATCACTCTTGATAGTATTTATTCGAGTGAAGCTATATATCATTAACAATACCCATATATGTTTCTTGAAATATCTATAATAGCTATGTTGAAATTTGCATAATAATCCTCTCAAGATTAGCGTATAAAGCATTTCCGCATACCTTTTTTTCCTTTCAAATTTGATAGGATAAAACCCAAACACCATACAAAGTTGCTTCTCTATTCATAAAATTGTAGGAAATGCCTACATAAACAAAACACAGAGATGGCTAGTGAAAAACTTCAAAGTTTAATAATAAAAAAATTAAAAATATGTCACTTTTAGATTACAAATTGATTACAAAATTACAACCACAATTGACTTCTTCTACTTGAACGTCATGGTCTTCTATCCATCTTGTTGTATTTTTTGTTGTGCTTAACTATATTTTATCTATTATTTTTACACATTCTCTGTGTTGGAAAGCCCAAAAAGACAAACTCAAACTGGAGGACCAAAATAAAAAAGTCTTGGAAACAACAAAGGATATACTACAACAGGTAGTTCCTCACACAAATATTGATCAAGATGCACCAATCCTTGATCAACTAGCAGTTCTCACCGAGGAAATCACACAATAGAATGAAGATGTTGAGAAGGTTATTGAAGAAAGAGATAAGTAGAAGTATCACTACAAGCTAACAACGAAAATTATCCAAGAAGTGGCAATAAAAAAGGTCAAACTTTTTGAACTAGTAACTCAATTAGAACCTATTATTTCAGAGTTAGTTATCCTAGTTAAAAATATATGCAATATTACAAACTTCACCACTGAGCATGATGCACAAATAGCTAAGTTGAATGAAGATCTACAAGCTAGTGCACAAAGTCTTTCAACAGAGCCAAATGCATTCAAATTAAATTATGAAAAGCTAGTTGAATCCAAACAGTTAAGACTTGAGATACAAAAGGAAGAAATCAAAATTCAAGATGATGTAACCGAGCTGCAAATTTTGTTACTACCGAATCTCACATTGCTGATGACACAAATGACAATGGAAAAGACTCTAATTTCTACCCCGAAGATGTTAGTAGCTGAAAGAATCTATGACATGCATTCTCAAATAACATTGGAGCATATGGCCCTCAAACACCTAAAGGAGAAATGGGAGATGCTGATGGAAAACATCAAGAAATCTCATAAGAACATTTTTGACAAGCTGTACGATATACATATTTGTCATTATTTTCAAAAAAGGGGGGAAAATGTATATGTACATTCATTGTATCGACAAAAGGGAAAATATACCAAGGGAAACATGTACATATCGAGTGCATGCATATAGGGGAGTCATTGTATAAATAAAGAGTATAAGTAACAAACCTGGTTTGTATATTGTACATATTAGTTTTTGTCAATACTAATGCTAAAAGGGGAGATTGATAACCCTTAAAGGATCAGATGTTGTCATTAGTATACAAAGAAGACATTTTTTGTTGGTTATTATTCATCGAGTATCAGCATTCATCGAGTGACAGTGTTCACCAAGCGCAGTGTTCACCAAGCGCAGTGTTCACCAAACACAATGGTCATTGAAATGCTAAGTACACATATAAGAGACACAACTAAGCATCGGTCTACAGAGATATAACCGAGCACTAGTTTACAGAGACACAACCAAGGAAAGACATCACTGAGCAATAGTCTAACCAAGAGAGATTTTTAATCCAAAGAAAAGTGGATCTAAGATACACCTTAGCTAAATCACTTTAGTCTTTAAATTAGCTTTTTGCTAGTGCAGGAGCACCTAGGTAAGGCTAGATGGTAACCTAGGGCTTCTAGTTTGATTTTTTTCTTGTAGTGGTCTTAGCCTAACCACTAGTGAAATAATGGGACTAGATGGGTCCTAGAGTGTGTGTGATAGGTTAGGAGGCCTCATCAGGCCATTGGTGACTTTATTTGAGAATGTTGTCCAAGTTTGGCAAGTTGTGTGCATGTTGCCAATATTATGGCAAAATTGGAATTTATACATTTAGAGGTCAAATTGGACAAGGGAGTGTTTAGGAGAATTATTTTATGTTTTACTTAGCCTAGATATTCTTCTGGTTAAGTTTCTTGATTTGTTGACCAAGTTTGTATGCAAGAATCCAAAAGTTGTGAAACTTGTCAATGTTATCATTGACAAAATTTCTTGCAATGATGCCTCGAGCATTTGGGTTTCTAACTATCTAAAACCATGGAGCTTTGGGTCAGGGTAAACTATATAAGGCCTCTCTCAAACTTTTTATGAGGTTGGATGAAGTTTTGATGAATGAGCAATTTCTGTGATCACAAGTTTTTAGAGCAAATAAAGACATTTTCTTGTTGAAGATTTTCAATGGATAATTTTTTGTACTATAACTTGTGCTTATGATAGATTCTTTGTGGAATTGTTTAGTCATTTAGTTTGAATTTTAGTAGTTTTGTAAGTTCTTTTGTTTTTAAGCCTTGTCGCTGGTCTGAACTAGTTAGGTTTTGAAAATGGAGTCATAGCTCATCATTCCACTGTGGCATTTTCCCGAGCTCTTGGAATAGGTGAGATGACTCCTTGTACAATATTTTTGTATAAGTATGGGCCCTGGAGAGCTTGTTTTATATTTTTTTAGTGATGCCCTAGGCGAGCTAGTGATGCATGGCTAGGGAACATAGAACACTGCACGATCCTTTCAGCAGATTGAATGTATTTAATGCTTAAATATAAGACACTGGAGAGGAGGATAGATGGATAAGGAATCCCCATGCCCAAGGAGAAAGTTGGGTGTTGAATTTTGTATACCAACAGAATGAACCCTTATGTAGAAATTCCAAATGCTCTGAAACCCTTAATTTTAAGCATGTTTATAGCAACCCACTGTATGGACAGATTGGGTAAGAAAAACCTACTAAATCCTATAGGTTTTCTAAAAGGGTGGTAGAATATGGACTTTGATTTTCATATTATTAAGAAGATTTGGAAGTTATCTGCAAAAAGGTGACTAATGAGGCCTAATTTCTTGTAGCCCTGTTTCGATGCATTTGTAATGTTTTCTTGAACTCGATTAGAGTCTCATTGAAATTTATTTTTTTAGAAATTGGACTTAGATGCAATTGATATGTTAGTATCCTACCTCTCCATTTTTATTTAATCTTGAAAATTTTGGATCATTTATTGAAGGAGATGCAAAAAGACCTCTATGGGACTATGTTATGAATTATTTTATTCTTTATTGGTGTACGCAAGCTGAATTAGTGAAGGATCTTGAGAAAAGCATCCTTGGAAGCTAGGGTTAGTATGAAACCAAAGATAGGATAAAGAAGAATCCTATAGTAGATCCTAAGAGAAGTTAGGTGTTGTGAGAAAGGCTTCTAGTTACATCAAATTGGTATCAGAGTAAGTTAAACATTTTGGAAAGTGTTATATGTCTCCAACTACTGGTGAATTAGTGGGAGAGTCAAACATGGTGACTAATGCAGAGCTAGATAAATAGGTGGATGAGAAAAAGGAGAGTAATAGACTCCTTTAAGAAGCCTTCGAAGAGATGAAGATAAGGCTAGAAGAAGTTGTTGATACAGCGAGGAGAAAATACCTAGAAGGTCATGATAGAGGCCAAAAGAAAATAGATGAAGAGGATTTCATCCCTGAACAAGACCCTCCAATGAATGAAGAACCATTCTTGAAGGCCATAAAAGCACTAGGTGGTAAGGCATTGGAAGGTATACCATTGTTTAGTGGGAAGTTGGACATTGAAGCAGTGATGGATTGGATTGAAGGAACGGAGAACCACTTCAAATGTGATGGTGTGACAGAGGCACATAAGCTAAAGGTGGCCAAGTCAAGACTCCGAGGGTCATCATTGACATGGTGGAATTATCTTCAAGATGAGAGGATTATAATGGGAAAGAAACCTATAGAAAATTGGAATGTAATGATAACCAAGCTAAAATAAAACTATCTGCCACCGGACTATGAGATTCAACTCCATAGAAAAAGGAAAAATTTGAAGCAAAAATACATGAATGTGGCCTCTTATATAGAGGATTTTTAAAGATTGTGTCTGAGGTCCAAGCAGCAAGAAGAAGAACCAATAAAGGTGAAAATGTACTTGGGGGGATTAAAGTGGAAAATCCAAGAAGAGATAAGTTTATGGACACGAACTACAATTCAGAGGTATCACCAACTAACCCTAAAGGTGGAGGAAAAGAATAGAAAGAAAGGTGACTCTAATTTCAAAAGTAGAGGTAGAGGAAGAGACCAAAGGGGTCAAAGAGGTGGTTATCAAGGCATAGGAAATTATCAAAGAAAGCAAGGTGAAACCAAATTGACAGAGCATAATAATGAAACCACTCCAAGAGGGGGTTATACCAGAGGTAGGGGTAGCCAAGGAGGCCCTAGTAGAGGAAGAGGGTTAGGTAGAAGAAACTCATACTTTGTAAGTATGAAGTGTTACAACTATGGTCAATTGGGCCACCCTGCATATAGATGCCCTAAGAAACCTACTACATCAAACAATGACAAGAGAGTTTCATATTCTCATTAGGAAACCTCAAGTGTCAAGGAGCCTAATTTTGATAACATAGAATCAGAGATGGGAGAAAAAAAATTTTAGGAGAGTGTTGATAAGACAACCAGTCAAAGATGAACCCAAGCATATGAGGGATCTATTCCAGATAAGATGCAAGATTCTTGGCAAAATTTGTAAAGTGATTGGGGATTCTAGTTCTACAAATAAAATCATATCAGATGAGGCAGTAAACAAACTCAAGCTAGCCAAAGTACATAATGTAAATCCTTACAAGGTGATATGGTTAAATAAAGGCCAAAGTGTGTTGGTGAATGAACAAACTTGGGTTGAGTTTTCTATAGCAGGCTATATGGACAAGTTGCTTTGTGACATCTTACCAATGGATGCTTTCCATTTTCTGTTAGAAAGGACCTAGAAATATTGAAGTGGGGTAGTGTATGATGGAAAGGAGAAATCCATAAAATTTAAGAAAGGAGGCATAACTTTCAAGATTCAGTCTCTATTGGAAGAGGATGGGCCACAGCCCAAGACTCCTAGTATTTTTTTTTGTAGTGGAAAGGAGTTTTTCAAAGACCTTAAGGATGAAGATAATGAAGGATATGATATTGTTCCAAAGCGCAAGGAAGATGAGAATCTTGTCAAGGAACCCTTACCATCAGAGATTCAAGAATTACTGGTGAAATAGAAAGATATAACAAGTGATGGAAGAACTGCAACCTTACCTCCTAGAAGAGGGATAAACCATTAGATAGACTTTGTGCTTGGTGCATCATTTCCAAATAAGGAAACTTATAAGCTCACCCCAGATCATAACATGGAACTGGCAAGACAAGTGCAAGAACTCTTGGATCAAGGGTTGATCAAGAAGAGTATTAGCCCATGTGCAGTCCTGGTTGTGTTGGCATCAAAGAGGGGAGGAAAATGGAGAATTTGCATAGACTCAAGGGCCATAAAAATAATTACAATAAGGTATAGATTCTCCGTACCTAGAATTGAAGACTTAATGGACTATCTTGGAGGGGCAATGTACTTCACTAAGCTATATTTGAAAAGTGGTTATCACCAAATCAGGGTGAAGGAGGGAGATGAATGAAAGACATCATTTAAGACCATAGATGGATTGTATGAGTCACTTTTGATGCCATTTGGGCTCACAAATGCTCCCAGCACATTCATGAGGTTAATGAATGAAGTGCTTAAGGACTATACAGTGAAGTTTGTAGTGGTATATCTTGATGATATACTAACATTTAGAAAAATAAGAGAGGATCGTATCATGGATGTAGAGACTGTATTGCAGAGGTTACATGTTGAAAAGATAGCCATCAATCTTGAGAAGTCTAAGTTTTTAAAGCAAGAACTTGTGTACTTGGGATTTGTAGTGTCCAAGGGGTCTTTGAATATGGATCAAGAAAAAGTTGCAACTATCCTAAACCAGTCAGTGCCACCTTCCACTAAAACTGAGGTAAGAATTTTCCATGGGTTAGCCCAATTTTATAGGAAATTTATTAGGGTTTTCAATGGTATTTGTGCACCATTATTAGATACCATCAAGGTTTGGGTAAAAACCAGGTTTAGGTGGAACTTGGAAGCAAAGAAATCCTTTGAAATGTTGAAGAAGCAAGTAGAAACACAACCTATCCTAAAATTGCCTAGCTTTGAAAAATTGTTTGCAATAGAGTGTGATGCAAGTGGTATGGTAGTAGGGGGTGTGTTAAGACAAGAAGATAGGCATGTAGCCTTCTTTAGTGAAAAATTAAATGAAGCCAAGAAAAGGTACTCTTCTTATGACTTGGAAATGTATGCCTTAGTTTAGTCACTTAGAAAGTGGAGGCATTACTTATTACCCAAGTAATTTTTAGTGTTTACTAACAACCAAGCCATTAGCTATATAAATACCCAAGAGAAACTAAGGTATAGATACTCAAAGTGGATGAAATACCTTCAATAATTCACATTCACAATTAAGCACAAGAAGGGGCAATTGAACAAGGTTACATATGCACTAATTACGTGAGGTTTCTGACTATTCAAGAAGTTCAGTTGAATAGAATTGGGATAGAGAGTTTCAAGGATCTCTACAAGGAAGTTGAAATTTTTTCTAAAGCCTACAAGGTGTGCACTGATTTTAAGAATCATTTCCATAGGAATTTTTCTAATTTTACTTTGCAAAATGGACTCTTATTTAAGGGTAACCAGATCTATGTGCCAAAGGGTTCAATGAGAGAGAATCTCATACAAGAGAAGCATAATGGGAGTTTGAGTGGGAATTTTGGTGTGCAAAAACCTTGGAACTAGTGAAAAGATTTTACCATTGGCCAAATTTGATAAGAGATGTGTCTAGGTATGTTGAGCAATGTGTAGTGTGCATGAAAGCCAAAGGAGGAATAGGAAATGCAGGTTTGTACCAACCATTACAAATCCCAAATAGGTCATGGGAGTGTGTGAGAATGGACTTCATAGATGGTTTACCCAAGACAAAACAAGGATATAACAACATCTATATTGTGGTTGATAGATTTAGAAAAATGGGTCACTTTATGCCTTGAAAGACTACACATGATGCCAGTTATATAGCATATTTATTCTTTAAGTAGATTGTGACAATCCATGGTCGGCCCCTAAGAATTATATCAGATAGGGATGTCAAATTTATGAGCCATTTCTGGAGAACATTATGGAATAGATTGGGTACCAATATTTCATTTGGTTCAGCCTACAATCCTGAGGTAGATGGCCAAACTGAGGTGGTTAAAAGAGTGTTGGGTAACTTATTAAGGTTCATCATTAAAGAATATAGTTAGCCATGGGATGTTTTCATTATCCAAGCAGAGTATGCATATAATGATTGCAATAATAGAACAATAGGGAGAAGTCCATTTGAAGTTGTTTATGGGATGCACCCAAGGGGTGTGTGTGAGCTTAGAGATCTTGGAGGCATGCATTATAGGATTGGTCATGTTGAAGACTTAACTCAAACCATGAAGTAGATCCAAGAACAAGTTAAGAAGACCATACAAGACACTACACAAATGTTGAAGGCCAAAGTAGATGAGATGAGGAGAGACATTCAGCTTGAGATAGGTGACTATGTGATGGTTCATTTGAACAAATCCATGTTGCAGAAGGGTGTTCCTACTAAACTTCAGATGAAGAGGGTAGGACCTTGCAAGATCATAGCCAAGTATGGGGTTAATTCATATAAAATAGATCTACCTTTGGATTTGAGCATATCTCATTTTTTTAATGTCCAAGACTTGGTAAAATCCAAAGAGCCATTAGTTGAGACAGTCCAGAATAGCCCAGGGATTAGTAGTGATGTGGAACCTACTGTCTTACCTCCCACGCCACAACTAAAAGTAGACAAGGTTCCTGGATTCAAGGGTAAAGAAGTCTACAAGGCACAGGGTGTACATGGAGCACCTCATCAAGTGGAAGAATAAGCCGGAGTCAAAAGCAACATGGATTACATCTACAAACTTCCAGAAGGTGGGCATCTTTGAAGAAATTTTTCACATAGGAGTGACACGACTTTCCTTTGTGGGGGAGTATGGTGCCGGACCACCTAGGTAAGGCTAGATGGTAAATTAGGGCTTCTATTTTTATGTTTGGTCTCTAGTGGTCTTATACAAACCACTAGTGAAATAGTGGGTCTATATGGGTCCTAGAGCATGTGTGATAGGTTAGGTGTGAGAATGTTGTCCAAGTTTGACAAGTTGTGTACATGTTGCCAATATTGTGGCAAAAGGTGAATTTATGCAATTACAGGTCAAATTAGACAAGGGAGTGTTTAGGAGAGTTATTTGATGATTTAATTATCCTAGATATGGTTTTGGTTAAGTTTCTTGATTTGTTGACCAAGTTTGTATACAAGAATCCAAAAGTTGTAAAAGTTGTCAATGTTGTCATTGACAACATTTCTTGCAATGATGCCTTTTCAAGAATTAGGGTTTCTAACTATCTAAAAATGTGGAGTTTTGGGTCAGGTTAAACTATATAAGGCCTCTCTCAAACTTTGTAAGAGGTTGGATGAAGTTTTGATTAATGAGCAATTTTTGTGATTACAAGTTTTCAGAGCAATTAAACACATTTTCTTGTTGGAGCATTTCAATGGATCAATTTCTGTACTATAACTTGTGCATATGATAGGGTATGTGTATTTTAGATTCTGCATTCCATTTTTAGGCATTTAGTTTTAATCTTAGTATTTTTGTAAATTCTTTTGTTTTTAAGCCCTGTCATTGGTCTAAACTAGGTAGGTTTTGAAAATGGAGTCATAGATCATCATTCCACCGTGAATTTTTCCTAGGTTATTGGAATAGATGATATGACTCCATGTACCATATATTTGAAGAAGGATGGGCCCTAGAGATCTTTTTTCTATTTTTGCATTGATTCCCTAGGAGAGCCAGTGATGCATGGCTAGGGAACACATAGCACTGCAAGAACCTTTTAGTAGATTGAATGCATTGAATACTTCAATATAAGCTAGTGGAGATGAGGATAGATGGATAAGGAACACCCATGCCCAAGGAGAAGGTTGGGTGTTGAATTTTTTATACCAAGAGAATAAACCCTTATGTAGACAATCCAAATGCCTTAAAACCCTTAATTTTAGGCATGTTTATAGCAACCCACTATACAGACAGATTGGGGAAGTGAAACCTACTAAATCCTATAGGTTTTCCAAAAGGGTGGTAGAATATGGAATTTTATTTTCATCTTGTTGAGAAGATTTGGAAGTTATCTCCAAAAAGGTGACAAATTAGGCCTAATTTCTTGTAGCCCTATTTGGGTGCATTTGTAATGCTTTATTGAACTCAATTAGAGTCTCGTTGAAATTTATGTTTGTAGACATTGGACTTAGATCCAATTGAAATTTTAGTAGCCTAAATCTCCATGTGTGTTTGATCTTCAACATTTTAGATCATTTAGTGAAGGAGGTACAATAAGACCTCTATGGGGCTATGTGATGAATGATTTGATTCTTTATTGATGTACCCAAGCTAAATTGGTGAAGGATCTTGAGGAAATCATCCTTGGAAGCTAGGGTTAGTATGGAACCCAAGATAGGCTAAAGAAGAATCCTATAGTATACCCTAAGAAAAGTTAGGGTTTGTGAGGAAGGCTTGTAGTTACATCATTTTCTTAGCTGGACAACCATTTATTGAGGATCAAGAAAAGCATAATTGATGGATTTAATTAGTTTAAATGATTGTATTCATGCAAGATAGGAGATCAAGGTCAATTTTTACACCTTTGATCTTAGATTTATTCAATAAAATAATGTAACCTAATTAGGTCAATACATTGTATATATACATGTGTAATCAATCAAGAAGATGATGATTGCGGCTTTACAAAGACATCTATGGATCAGACAAAGGTTATCATGCAAAATTACACATAAAGAAGAATTTAGTTATGAAGAACTAGATTCAAGGATACCGAGGAGAATAGATGTATTATCCATCACAATATGTGATATATAATTTTGTGAACTTAAAGGATCTGTAATCAGAAATTCAAGATTTCAAACTATCAGGTCATAAATATTTTTTTCTACTCTCTAACAATTGAAGAAAATAGAATAAATCCTTCAAGAAGGTGGACATAACAGTCTTATTGTAAATCTCTTAACCGAGTTCACACATACATTGTGTTGCTAAAATATCTTAACTGAGTAGACCTAACAAGTCTAAAATGTTACTCCTAAGTGGATAAGATCATCAGAATTGATCGCAATATGTAGTCTTAACTGACACCTTGCATTTTGTAGATAATGAAGCTTTGTGGGTTTCATCCCCACCATATTTTTTACCTTCTAATGGGGGTTTTCTGTGTTACCAATTCGTGTGTCATGTGTAAATGAGTTTCATGAATTTTTCTATGTTAGTTTACATGCACTTAAATTTATGTTCTTATATTACATGCATGAGGTAGTAAAGCAACAAAGGTCGATAATCCAAGCTGTGAGTACAAAGGTTAATTGGTAATTTTTAAATTGAGGGTACTGATTCACCCCTCCCCTCTTAGTACACATCCTTCCATTACTCCAACATTGCATAGGTAGTAAGGGAATATACAACAATTATTACATGATTTTGCATAAGTGGAAGTCTTGAAATCACTTCAAAGGGTTCCCAACCCGCTAGAACCACTCAACTAGAAAGACATGGACATGATCCATGATTGGATCTTGATATCCTCAATGTCATACTAAAATATTCAATGAACCAAGTTAGCCATCAACTCACGACATCTCAAGGAGGATATAAATGAATCCTCAAAAACCAAAAACACTAGGTTTATTTTAAGCCCAAACCAAAAGTTAGCTAAACTAAAACTAATTCAAGATGAAAATTGGAAATTAAATACATGTAAACACTCTCAAGAATGTAGGGAGATCAAATATAAAATTTATTTCTACACAAAACTGAAGGAACTACAACTTTTTATAAATGGGGAGGAATAAAGAAACTCATCAGTATGGATGCATTGGATAGAAGGACATATGCACAAAAATAAAGGTCATATGTGAAACATTATTGGATGTATGTGCAAGGGAAACATACATATATTCAATTCTATTTAATCTAAGTTATGCAACCAACATATAGCCTAATAAATGATAGCTCCACACCAGGGAGTACCAAATACACTAAATTGAGATCAATTACACTCAATTATATTTACAATCATCATATAAACATAATCCAATAACTAAATGTAAAATGTGAGCATATAAATAAATAAAGAGAGATCAAGGAAAGGAGTGAACAATAACAAGATGTGTCCCTCAATCAAGTCTTATAGATGTATGCTAGTCCCCAATAGTGGTTGATCATGCGACCCAACTTTGTGAAACCCTCAGACCCACTCCACCATGCTTGAGGAGGTAGTCACATGACCCAAACAAGGAATCAAACATACAAAGGAATGTAGGTATATAATAATTTCAATCAATTCATATAAGTGTAAATAATCAATAATACATGGAAAAAATTGAACATGCAGAACAATATCTATAGTAAAACTCTACTGAAAAATAATCAAAATACACCACAATACTACTCACTGCTTCTAGACCTAGATGTTAGAGTACTGAGCATAGGAAGTATCTATACCTACATCCCTCATGTCTCACATCCGAGGAATTCATAACTGCATGGGTCATACATAACATCCAGTGACTCAAGTATGATCTACTACATGTACATGGTAGTTGTGACATCCATGGATTCAATAGTTTCCACTACCCACACAAGTCAATAACTATCATCTAGGGTTTCCAATTTATCTTGTCAAATATTTAAACCCAATTTTATTTTTATTATATTATCACTTTTTAAGAACTCCTTGATGAGTCCTATACTGCCACTTATAGATGAGGATCCACATAAGGAGATACTCCCCATATTTACTGAAAGTCCCTAGTCCTATGACTCAACATCACAAGAGGGAGACAATGACAATAAGATCATCCACCCAGTCTATAATGAGGACATGATTAAAATACTTCATCCACTTGGCCTACACCAAGGACATAATAAATCACAACTTGACCACTCGGTTTATGCTGAGGACATGGGTATAACATACACCATCTAGCTGGTCTATACCAAGGACATAGATAAGATGAGTACCAATAAGACATCAAACAAGAATGGGAGGATCATCATTCTGTGAAACACTCAAAACATAAAATTGAGAAACTGCATTATAAAGTACAAATATAAAGTTGCTTGATAGGACAATTTTCCAAGAGCACATATTCTAATAAAACCTATCAAACAAGTCACTATAACACATGAGGAAAAATGCCCATGAACACATGGTACACAAAAGAAGAACATTTCTAGTCTCAAATGAAGAGCATGGGTCACTCAGATCACATCATAGGCATAGCTCAACCATGCTAGGAGATTTGGTCTCAACCCATCATAAACATAATCTAAAAATAATGCAAACATTTTTGGAATAATGGAATGGTGTGTACTGAGAGGGGAGGGGTGAATCAACACCCTTAAAACTTTTTATCAATTAACCTTTATCCTTTAGTAATCAATTTCTTTTATTACTGACCATATGTGCTATTCTATCTTTGTTTATGAAATATCAAATCATAAAAACAATTTGTATATAAACATTCATAGAAAAATTCATGAAATTTAATGACACATGACACAAGATTTCGTAATGTAGAAAACCCATGTTAGAAGGTAAAAACTATGGTGGGGATGAACCCAAAAAACTTCACTATCTACAGAATGGAAGGGGCCGATTAATGCTTACAAGTTTGATCAGTTCTGATGATCTTACCATGTTAGGAGTAACATGTTTAGATTGGTTAAGGTCTACTCTATTAAGAGATTTAGCAACACTGTTTACTGCACACTCAGTTAAGAGATTTACAAAGGATTGTTAAATCCACCTTCTTAAAGGATTTCTTCTATTTTCTACTCTTGTTAGAATATAGTAAAAAATAATTATAGATCTGATAATATGCAATCATGAATTTCTGAGTATAGATCCTTTAAGTTCACAATATGATGTATCACCTATATTGCCTGATTAATACCTATGTTCTGCTCGGTAGCCTTGAATCTGATTTTTGATAACCGATTTCATCTTTTGATGTCCTTCTACATAAAACTCTATATTTGATCCATAGATGTGCTACTTGGCTATGCTCATCATCACATCACTTTCTTCTGATTGATTACACGTCTATTAATACAATGAATTGACCTATTTTAGGTTTCACACATTTCAATGATAAATCTATGAACAAATCTTTACAACTTGACCTTGATCACCTAGTTTGCATGTTTTCAATTAGTTAGATTGATTAAAATAATTACATTTTCTTTACTTGTCGCTCAAGAAATGGTTGCAAAGATGTTCTTTAAAGCTAAATATAAAACTTAAGTGTTTTATCTGACACGTAAGTTAGATCCACATTTCTTAGAACAAAACTGTCTCTCAGTAGACTAGTGCTCAATTTTCTCTTAGTCTTTCCTCGGTGATGTTTCTGTAGACATTCTTCTTCTCAGTTTTCTTTTTCGACTGAATTTCAGTGTTCATTGTTAACTTTTCTATCAGTTTCCTCTCGGTACTATGTCTTTCAGTTTGCACTGTTAACTGCTCTGTCGGGTTACTCTTTAGGTTGTGTTTTCAGTTTACACTGTATCCTGTCTGTTGGTGAAAACAAATTTTGGTGACCTCTGTAAGCTATTGTGTTGGCTTGCACTATATCTTATCTTTCACTGATCATGTTACCGATGGTTTAGAAGACTATTTCCTTTGCATACTAATGGTAAAATATGATCATCAATCTCCCCCTTTGACATTAGTATAAAAAAATTGATATGTGCAAAACTAAAATGTTTAGTATATACACCATGTGTTTACCATGTTAATATGACTCCCCCTATGTGTATGCTTTTGTATAGTATATGTACATGTATATACACTTGCCTTTATACATATATTTCCCCTTTCACCGTATCACACCGAATCATTTCTCCCCTTTTATCATATCAATTCCCCCTTTTGTCATGTCATATCATTTCCCCCCTTTTTTGAAAGTAATGAGAAAGGTGAAATACTTATGACCTATCAAAAATGTGGTAATGGGATCGTTGGATGTCATCCATTTGCTTCTCCCATTGTTCTTTTATGTGGTCAAGGGTCATGATCTCCAAGGTGATTCTTGGGTGCCTATCATATATGCTTTCTTTTACAGACATTTCTGGGGTGGCAATCAATTGTCTTGTGATTTTCATATGTTGTTGTAGTAATGTGAGGTTCAGTAGAAGTAGAGCCTGGAGCTCGGTTACCTCATCTTTGAATTTTTATTCTGCCTCTAAAATCTCAAGTATCAACCTTTTTTCTTCCATGATCTTCTCATGATGCAACTTGAATACATTGTCAGTGGTTGTAAGACCCTTTACACTAGCATTTAGATTTGCATCTATATTTGCATTATCCTTAGTGATTACTCTATTGTGCATAAATTTTCAAATAAGGATATAACTTCTCAAATGATTGGTTCCAATGTATTTACTAGTTCAAATAGCTTTACCTTTTTCTCTGCTACTTCTTGGCTGATTTTGTTTGTCAATTTATATTGGTACTTCTTCTCTGCACGTTCTTCTATTGCCTTCTATGCATCCACATTCTATTATTTGATAGCTTCGGTAATAAGTGCTAATTGATCAAGTATAGGAGCATTTTGATCAATGTCAGTATCAGGTACAGTATGTAATAGTATATATCCTTTGTTGTTTCTAGTGCCTGAGTGTCCTTTGTCTCCTTTTTGAGATTTTCTTTGATAGCTTTCCTTTGAAAAAGTTTTGCATACTTTGCGAGTGATTCTAGATCTAATGTCCTTGGATCACAAGAAGGTATTTCTATTATCTCATCCAATGTAACTAGATTCTTATTCTTTTTCTTCTTTTTCATTGAAATTTTTGTGGAGGCACTTGTATGCAGTACCATAGCAAGCTCCTTTGCTTTGTATGATGTACTTGATGAAGGCTTTGGAGATGTTGTTCCTTTTACTTGATGCTTGGTATTTACCTATCGGTTGGTAGGGGTTGTCTCCACATCAACCTTAGCTTTATCTGTAGCTTCTCCTTTAGTAGCTTTAGGAGTTCCATCACCTTGATTCTCTTCTTCACCAATATCTTTATGCTCTCCATATAGTTTTTTTTGTTATTTATTTGTTCTTTTCTTCTATTCTTCACACTTATCCTCAGTTATGCCTGCATCATGGTCGGGTGACTTCTCCTTTTCTGAGATGATATTGATAGCTTGTATAAATAATGGCATTTTTCCTAGTATATTAACCTTTGTAGCATCCGTTGTTGTGTCCTGTTCCTTGATTTTCTTGGTGGCACTAGTGATATCTTCATCTTGATGAAACTGATTGAATGTTTGAAGATGTTAAGTTGATCACTGAAATGCAGAAGTATAATGCAAGACATTAAATAGGTTAATGGATTGTATTTTCAATGATGTCAACTTGATATAATCTAATCGGTTATAATCAAAGTTTCAAAGACTTCAGAGAATCAAAGAGATAAATATTATGCTTTTAGTAATGCATAAAAGACAAATATTCACTATGTGACTTCAAAAACCAACAGTCAATGGAAATCGATGGACATAGATCACCAAAAGTCAAGTCACAGTGTTTCCCAAGAAAGAACACCAACGAGCATTACCAACAAGCAAAATCACAAACATAACTAATGACCAGAAACATAGTGTAAACCGATGGAGAATCCTGAGGATAACTGGAGTGTTGAATGAAGCTATTAAAGAGTTAAACATAAAAAATAACTAGAGTTCAGAAATGACAAAATATCTAGCTGGCATAGCTAAATATGGACTTAACTATTAGTTATAATTTTTTTTATCAACAAGATAAGCTAGATATAAGTAAAGGATTTAAATTTGTTTTGTCCAGTTGGAAAGAAGGTCTATGTGAGATAAAACAAGAGTTTTCCTTCAAATCTAATTGGCTAAGATTGTGGATCACGTCAAGATCAATAAAATTGAGAACCTAAAAATGGTGATATCATGTCTATTTAAGAGACAAACTTGATTCATTACGGATCAAGGGGAGTGAATGAAAAAGAAGATGCTAAAGAGAAACTGATGAAGAGCAACTTCATACAGTCCTGATCAATCAAGCTGAGGAAAGAGCTAATGTTTTCTGTGAACACCGAGCAACAGAGCACAGCATCACTGAGAAAAATCAAAGTGGAACAAAGGTATAAAAAAGGGATATAGTGATCATATTAGTTTTATGAGATTAAAATAGATCTAAAAATATGAAATTATAAGTTGTATATGTGAATAGATCATACTGTTTTAGTTTAGCCATTGATACTGAAAGTCTCTTAATCGAGCAGGATTTAAAGATCCTTTCTATATTGAGATATATCCGAAGGAGTATCAAAAAGTTTGTTCATGAAGATAACATGAGATGCTAGATACCTATTGATAGGCCAAGTCAGTGTTTCATTAAGGAAGGTTGCATAGAGATGCCCAATATCAAGTGACAGACTAAAATTTTAAATCCTCTAACAAGGTCACACCTAACACTGTGTTTTTAACCTTTAACAGGGTTGGCTCTTCACTGAGCTCACTTTAGAAGAGTCAAATTTTTTTGTTACCAGTCCCAAGATGTTTTTCCCCTAACAAGGTTTCCACGTTAAAAATTCATGTGTCAATGTGTTTATGATTCATTACTTTAGTGTTTTGCATTACACATAGCTTAACTAGATTGATCGGTATACTCTTGATAATTTACTGTCTTTCAATAAATTAATAGAGTGTTATTCGGTAAAGATACAGTAAGAAGTTTAAGAAAGCATTTCAAGTAGTAGTAATTTGATAATAGTAATTGAAGGCATTCATGTTATAGGACTCCCGATAACTAGAGGCTTAATATTGTGGTACTAATTTTTTTGGTTGATTATTGGAATATTTTTTAGGCCACTGATTCACCCCCCTCTCAATTATTACTAACAATTGGTATCAGAACTTGTGTTCTTAAAAAGGGAATTTAACAACTCAAGAAAAAGATCCCAAGATGAATAGATGAGATGTTCCCAAGTTGAATAAAGACAACTTTGCATCATGGCAAAGCAAAATAAGACTCCACCTATCAAGTATTGGAAATGATATTGTTCAATACTTAGATATTGAATATGTGTTGCCTACAGGACCTCACACTCTTGAGCAATTAAGAGTTAATCATGAGCATAATTGCACAATGATATAACTTGCATCATCACTCTCCGATGTTGAGTTTGAAGATGTCAAAACCTACACCTCTACAAAGAAACTATGGCATAAGTTGAAGCTAGTACATGGAGGAGATGCCAATGTACTAAGAGAAAAGGTAGAAATCCAAGAGGGAGGTTTGATGACCTAAGTATGAATGAAGGAGAAAATATCACTCAGTATAGCTACAAAATCAAAGAAGTAGTCAACGCTATTTGAGGAATTGGAGGTGTACTTGAAGAGGAGACTATGGTAAGTAAAATCTTGAGAACCTTACAGCCTGTATATTCTACTAGAGTTTCTTCTATTCAAGAAATGAGAGCAGTTGCAAACAATACAGTTACTCTAGATAGTCTAATTGGAATACTAATTTCATTTGAGATGAAAAACTTTGATAATAGTGTCTTACCATCTGTAGAAGATGCATTGAAATCTTCTTTAAAGATAAGTAATTCAAGTCATAGATATGCTATTAGAAATGATAGTGAAAGTGATAATGAGGATCAAGGACTTGATGACATTGAAGCGCTAATGGCAAGAATATTACTGAGAGGAAAAGGTAAATACAAAGGTAAATTACCACTTGTATTTTTCAATTGTAAAGAGGTTGGACACTTTTCTACAAGATGTCCAACCAAAAGAAAAGATGACAGAGGAAATGACAGATCATATGAGAAGAAGTTAGATAGAGGTGATAACAGATATTACCAAAGCAACTGATAATCTGAAAAAAGAGATACCCAAGACTACAAGGACAAAGGGAAGAAATCTTGTTACCTAGCTGAGAATAGAGATAATGACATTGACACCAGATTAAAATAAGACATTGAGATGGTATTTGTAGCAATGAAGGATGATTAAAATGAAGATGAAGAAAGGTATGTAGAAACTGCACTCATATCTAAAGTTAGTAAAAATGATGTGTGGATCATAGATAGTGGCTGCACTCAACATATGACTGGTGATCAACAAAAGTTTGAGACTTTTGAATGTTATAGTGGTGGTTCAGTGAGAATGGGAAATGATACACCTTGTCTAGTCGAAGGTAAAGCAACCATAATGTTGAATAACATGATTAAATGTGAAAATGTTTACTAGGTAAAAGGACTAAATTACAATTTGTTAAGTGTTTCAAAGTCGAACAATTCAGGTCATAGAGTAGCATTTGAAAATAAGAAGGAAAACATCTTCAATGAATCAGGAAGGTTGATTGGTATAGGTGAGAAGGAAAAAGGTAACCTTTTCTATCTTGATGACATTAACACAACTTGTTTAATGGCTAGAAATGAAGAAATATGGTTGTGTCACAAAATATTGTGTCATGTGAACTTTGACAACATGATAAAGATAAGAAACAAAAGGAGTGTTAGAGGCTTACTGAGCATGACTAAGCCTGAGCATATCATGTGCAAAAATTGTCAAAAAGGTAAGATGACAAAATCTAGTTTCAAGATTAAAACCCATACATCTAATGCAATTCTTGAATTAGTCCATATAGATCTATGTGGACCCATGAGGACAAAGAGATACTATAGATATATGCATTTTATTCTCTTTGTTGATGATTATTCTAGAATGATGACCATAATGTTTTTAAAAGATAAATCAAAAGCATTCAAGATGTTTAAATGGTATAAGGCTATAGTTGAAGAAAAAAGTGAAAAGATATTGAAATGCTTAAGGTCAGATAGAGGAGGGGAATTCACTTCAGATGAATTCACTAACTATTGCAATGAGCATGGAATTAAAAGATAGGTTTCTGCACCAAGGACACCACACCAAAATGGAATTATTGAGATGAGAAATAGATCAATTGTTGACTATGTAAGAATATTAATGATTGAGAAAAGCATCACTCAAAATTTTTGGAGGGAACCTATCAGTATTGTTGTATACACATTAAATACAGTATAATTGAAGGAGACAAAGAAGACACCTTATGAGATTTGGTATGGTTATACACCCAAAGTAAGTTACTTCAAAATCTTTGGCAGTCAATGTTATATTTTGAAGGATGATAGAAATGGAAAACTTGACTGCAAAAGTGATGAAGTTATCTTCCTAGTGCACTCAACAAAAAGCAAGGCTTATAAATGTCTTAACAAGTCATCTAACAAAATCATTGAAAGTGCAAATGTGAAAATAGATGAATTTGTAGAAAAGAATGAAAAGGAAAGAAAAAAGGAACTAGAGGAATAAAACATGTTTGTTTATATAGAACCTGACACTCTACCCAAGAAACAGTGTATCGCTCTTGAGAAATAGATCATTGCACCCGAGCATCAGGCTGCAATTACCAAAAATCAGGAAAATCCTCAAGATGATGTTCTGAGCGATGGAGATCAGAATGAAGGTCAAGAAGTTGATCAAAATGATGAACATAGAGTTGAAAAAAAACTTTCCAAGTATGTCACAAGAAATGATCCATAGATTCAAATCATAGGAGACAAGAAGGTTGGAACAAGAACAAGAAGTAAGTCACTAAACACAAGATGTTTACTTTGTGATTTTGAGCCTAAAAAAGTTAACAATGCACTTGAGAATGAACAATGGGTCAGTGCTATGAATGAAGAAATAGAAAAGATGGACAAAAATAGTACATGGACACTAGTACCGAGACCAAAGGACAAGAATGTCATCGGTACCAAATGGATATTTACAAACAAGTGGAAGGAGAATGGAGAAGTCACAAGAAACAAAGCAAGGTTAGTATGAAACGGATATGCACAAGAGGAAGGTATTTATTATGGAGAGACCTTTGCACCCATTGCTAGACTAGAAGGAGTTAGAATCTTACATTTTTATGTTGTATTTAAAGGATTCAAGGTATACCAGATGGATGTCAAATCTGCATTCCTAAATGGAATACTAGAAGAAGAGGTATACATTGAACAACTAGAAGGGTTTGTTGATCCAGACAAGAGAAACATGGTATGCAGACTAAATAAAGCCTTGTATGGATTGAAATAAGCACCTAGAGACTAGTATGAAAGACTTCGCTCATATCTTATTAGAAAAAAAAATTTAGAACTAGTGAAAATAGCAATCTGTACTTAAAAGAATATATCGATGGTAATATTCTGATTGCTGTAATTTTTGTTGATGATATCATTTTTGGGGAAATGAATTGTTATGCAAATCCTTTTCTAATGACATGAGCAAGGAATTTTAAATGTCTATGTCTAGAGAGATCAAGTTCTTTCTTGGTCTAAATATTGTACAACAAGATGCAGGCATTTATATCACTCAGTCCAAATATATCAAGGAAGTACTGAAGATATTCAAGGTGGAAGATTCCAAACCAGTTGGAACACCTATGGATACCAGATATAAGCTGACAAAAGAAGACAAATCTAATGAGGTAAATCAGACCTTATATAGATCAATGATTTTAAAACTAATGTATGTTGTTGATACCGGACTAGATATAGCACATGCAATTAGAATAGTTGTAAGATTCTCTGCTAATCTCAAAGAATCACATATGACTACGGTTAAGAGAATTCTGAGATATCTGAGGAACACTGAGGACTATGGCTTATGGTACAAAAAAGAAGGAAAATTTGAGCTACAAGTCTATACAGATGATGATTGGGCTGGTAACATTAATGACTGAAAGAGCACAACGGGAGGAGCATTCTTTATGGGTGACAGACTTGTCACATGGATAAGCAAGAAACAAGGATGCATCTCTCCATCTACTACAGAAGAAGAGTATGTGGTTGCTGCTGCAAATTGCTCCAATATTGCATTGATCAAACAGTTACTAGAAGGTATGAATATGAATATTATAGAACCATTAATTATCTAGTGTGATAATACTAGTGCAATAAACAATTCTAACAATCCATTCATGCATGCTAAGACTAAGAATATTAATATCAAGTATCATTATCTAAGAGAACATGTGCAAGAAAAGGAGGTGATGCTATAATATGTTCAATAAAAGGAACAATTAGCTGACACATTCACCAAGCCATTACCGAAGGATACATTTGAGTACCTGAGACAAACACTAGGGGTCCAACCCTTGTCTATCGGTCAGTAAGATGACTATGAGGTTGCATCAGCTTATACCAAATATGAAGATCAGTCATGCTGATGCAAAAACTGAGATAAAAAACAATAGATACATCTGTACACAGCAAGGTACAAATATGCACAGAACACTAGAGACATTGTATTACTAATGGATAGGGATATTCAAGGAATATACTATGTAAATGATGGAAGATGATAAAAAAAGGAGAAGTGTTTTTGTTTGGCATTGTTGTCAAAGCGAGAGATTATCTCATTATCATTAGGGAAATCAAAGGGAGATATTATCTCATTATCATAAAGGGAGAGATATGATAAAGGGAGAGATTATCTCATAATCATAAAGGGAGAGATTATCTCATTAAATCATAAAGGGATAGAATATCTCATTGATCACAAAAAATTATATCATTATCCATGAAGTGAAGTCCCTGAGACTCAGAAGAAGGAGTTAATCAATATTATAAGGGAGAGAAACTGATAACATGTGAAATATCAATCTAAGGGAGAGAATTAATAAAGAGAGAGAGAGTTCATACAAAGAGAGAGATAGATGTCAAAGGAAAAATATATTATCAAGAAGAGGAAAAATCAAGGCAGAACACATATCAGAACATAGACAGAAGATGTTACATCTATCTAGTGAAGGGATTGAAGATTGAAGACAAATTTCTAAAAGAAACAAATCTAGGCTATTTTGAGCTTACCAAAAGCCAGACATTTGTAATAGTTACATTAGGAAAGCTTGAGGAAACTATATATTTCATATTTTATTTGTGATAGTATAGAATGATAATTTAGTATGTTTCCATCAATGTCAAAGTGAGAGATTGATGACATGTAACTGATTGAATGTTTGAAGATGTTAAGGTGATCACCAAAATGTAGAAGGATAATGTAAGACATTAAATCAGTTAATAGATTGTATTTTCATTGATGTCAACTTGATATAATCTAATCAGCTATAATCAAAGTTTCAAAGACTTTAATGAATAAAAGAGATAAAGATTATGCTTTCAGTAATGCATAAAAGATAAGTATTCACTATATGACTTACAACACCGACGATCAGTGGAACCTGATGAACAGAGATCACCGAAAGTCAAGTCACAGTATTGCCCAAGCAGGAACACTGATGGGCATTATCGATGAGCAAAATCACAAGCATAACCGACAGCTACAAACATAGTGTAAACCGACGGAGAAGCCCGAATAGAACTGGAGTGTTGACCAAAGCTATCAAAGAGTTAAACAATGAAAAATAACTGGAGTTTAGAAATGACAAAATATCTAGCTGGTAGATCTAAATATGGACTTAACTGGTAGTTATGATTGTCTTCATTGACACAATCAGCTAGAGATAAGTAAAGGATTTAAAGTTGGTTTTTTCGTTTGGAAAGAAGATCTATGCGAGATAAAACAAGAGTTTTTGTTTAAATCTTATTGGCTAAGATTGTGGAACATGCCAAGATCAAGAAAATCAAGACCTAAAAATGGTGATATCATGTCTATTTAAGAGAAAAACTTTATTCATTACGGATCAAGGGGAGTGACTAAAAAAGAGGATGCTAAAGAGAAACTTCATACAATCCTGATCAATCAAGCTAAGGAAAGAGCTAAAGTTTTCTGTAGAAATCGAGCAATAGAGAACAACATCACCAAGTAGAATCAAAGTGGAGCAAAGGTATACAAAAGGGATATATTGATCATATTAGTTTTATGAGATTACAATAGATCAAAAAATTTGCAAGTATAAGTTGTATATGTAAACATATCATATTGTTTCAGTTTAACCATATATATAGAAAGTCTCTTAACTGAGCAGGATTTAAAGATCCTTTCGATATTGAGATACATCCCAAGGAGTATCAATAAGTTTGTTCATGAAGATAGCATGAGATGTCAGATACCTATTGATAGGCCAAGTGAGTGTTTGATCAAGGAAGGTAGCATAGAGATGCCCGATATCAAGTGACATAATAAAATTTTAAATCCTCTAACAATGTCACACCTAACAATGTGTTTTTAACCTTTAACAAGGTTGGCTCTTCACCGAGCTCACTTCAGAAGAGTGAAATTTTTGGGTTACCGGTCCCTAGTGGTTTTTCCCTTAACAGGGTTTCCACGTTACAAATCCATGTGTAAATATATTTATGAGTCATTACTTTAGTTTTTTTCATTACACATAGCTTAACTAGATTGATTGGTATACTATTGTGAATTTACTATCTTTCGGTAAATTAACAAACTGTTATTCGGTAAAAATACAGTAAAAGGTTTAACAATGCATCCAAGAAGTAGTAATTTGATAATAGTAGTTGAAGGCATTCATCTTATAGGACTAAATATAACTAGAGGCTTAATATTGTGGTACTAACTTTTTGGGTTGATTATTGGAATATTTTTGAGGCCACTGATTCACCCCTCTCTCAGTTATTAGTAACACATCTGCCTTTACCTCATCGGGAGGATCTTTAGTGATATCTATTATTGACACATCTTGGATTATTTCATCTATTGTGTCCCCTAATGATAGAAAAATATATGGTATATCACTCATGGCCTTACTTGCCTATGTTGTCATATCAACTCGATTGACATCCTCAGCATCATTTATTAAGATGTGTTCAGGGTTCGGTGTTGCCTCTTTTTCTTTATTGTGAAGATTCTCAGTAAGTGCTACTACTCTCTTGGGGCTTGAATCCTCTTTAGGTGGATGGATTATTTTTCTCCAAGTATCATCACTTTCTTTGTCAAGCTCTATTAAGTTTCCATGTAGTACTTTGTAGGATCTCAATTTTGCTGATAACTTCTTTGAATGCAACTTCATCATTTCTTCAATTTCTTCCATCTTTCATTCTGATTAATATCCTCGTTCTCTTAGGTTATGATGTATTTTCAGTTTGAGTCTTTCTATTATAATTCCTCACTTGTCCTTTTTTTTAAAATTTGAGGCGAGTCTTCTTTTGCAGTTTGACTCCATGTTCTTGATGTAGCAGTTGTTCTTGGCTTCTTTTAGGGTGGTTTATCAGACTCTATTGATTCTATGTCACTCAATTTTTCACCTTAACCAATGGGTGACTTTCCCTTGGTGTTTTTTGTTTTTTCTATTTCTTCTTCATTTACCGACAACTTATTTTGAAGTGTCTTTACCATTTTGGTCTTCTTTCTATCTATCTTTTTAAAAACTAAGCCTCTTTTTATTTTGGCCTTAGCTTCTTCATAGGTGCCAAACCTTGGTAATGATTTATCCAGTGGTTCATTCAACAATACTTCAATATAATTTGTGGCTTGATTTATGTTTATCTCATAGTCAAGTGGTGCTAACCATGTTATCCTCGATACAACTATTTTGATCAAAGTTGTGTCTGTGTTCACTATTAAACAAATATTATCATTACATTGATCCACCTATTGTTCTGGTATCCTCATCCTTTTCTACATTTTATCATTGAATCCAGTGAAATATTCATCCATAATTGATGTAAATTTGTCCCCTAGTGACTGGATAAACTCACTAATCCGTATCGTCACTAGTTGGGTAGTGTCCCAATTGACATTAGCGACAGATGGGAAGAGGTCTTGAAAGTAGAAAAATATGCACATGAGGAGTGAACCAAACTTACATGTATTAGACCTTGTTGATCTAATGGTCCTCATTTTCTCCTCCAATTGCTTCAGTAGACGCTCGGATAGATCCAGTTGTAGGCCCTTCTTTGCAATCCTATGTGCAGTGTCAATAGCTCCACTTGTAATGTTGTTTAACCAATTGGCTTTGAATATCTTGTATCCCAATACACCTACACTGAAATTCAGTTCTGGATCAGTGATGGAATTTACCTTTAATCCTTTGTCATCCCATACTTCACCTATCATCTTTTATATGTCGGGGCGAGGAGGATGTTTGAGTGATTTTTCCTTATCAGTTACTGGATAACCGGTCACTACGTGTATAACATCCTTAGTGATCTATTTTGGCTCATCTAGCCACATCTTTGGGTCATGTACTAGACTAAGAACTATCTAAATACACTCAATCTTAAACTACTTTGGGAACATTAGGTCATTTGTCAGCCCTTTCACTTTGATGTTTATGTTCATCCTTGATGGTTCCATTTGTGCAAAGCTTCTTGTAAGCTTCCTCAACTTCCAGATCTCTTATTTCTACAACTTTACAGTGGATGTAGGCTTGGGCATCCTTGATTAGCAAAACCCTAGGTGGTATACTTGATAATGCACCAACATCATTGTTTTGTGAAGCAACCTCTGGAGAGAATTTGTATTTTGGCTCTTCACATGTAGTGTTCTATATTAAACTTACTTTCTTATCCTTGGAATTCTTGATCTTTGAAACACAAGATGTGGTTTCCATTGTTTTATAAAATTTAGGGCTTTTCCCAAATATAAAATGTGAGCTTTGGTTGTTCTAAATCACTCACTTGATTTGTTGTAGATGTCATGGATCTTTCTAAATGTCGTGAGTTTTCTTGTGAGTCACTCTGCAATCGGTTAGTTGTTCTTCACTTTTTTTTTCTCTGCTTCTCTCTACTCTTTGCTTGTAATTGCATGGTGAATGAATTATATTTTATGTCACCTTTTATAGATGATGCCCTAAGTGGTGTGATTAATGCTTCACCCACTTCTTAGTGTTCAAAGACATAGTTACTCGAGGAAAATGCAAAATTTATTCTTGGTGAGAGTGTGATGCTCGGGGTAAGTGTCAACTCAATTGAGTTTTCACACCTTCACCGATGATGCTTGGTATGCACTAGCAACTTAGCCTTTCTATTTTTAGTGATGATTCTCAGTTTTCTTAGATTGATGAGATTGGATTCACAAATTTATAACAAGCAATACCATAGTGCATCTTTAATCATGCTAGTTTGGCATATCATCAATGTATAATGGAACTGATGTAAAATATAAATTTTTATAGTGCAGTTCCATACTTACTTATTTCTACCTAGGTGGGGGTGGTGATGTCACCAGATCCATTAGATAAGGTGTCACCAATTGCATTGCTTCATCTAGGATCATCTATTTTTGTATCTTTCCTCCACATTTTGTTTCTCATCTTCCTAATGTATTTAATGGTATTGCCATTGGAAAAGGTGTTTGTCTCTATCACTAGGTCTTTGTAGTCCTTTCTTAGATCACTAACCCTATGACAATGTAAGCATTCCATTTTGGGGCTGGTCCAACTTCTAGAACTTCTCATCCATTTCCTCATGCCGTTTGCAGCTATGTGACCATATCTTCCACATGTTGTGCAATTTTTCCATGTATTGTAATCCCAAACATATGAGTTACTGATTCTTTTCGGTTAATAGGAATTATCTTGTTCTTTTGGATTCCATGCTTGCCTTTTCTTTTTCCTACATTTAAGAGATGTGTGCCCATGCTTTTTGCAATTAGGACAATATTTTTTCATGTAGGATTCCTTCTTTGGTTGTTTTACTTTATATTTATATTTATATTCTTTATGTCCATGCTTGTTACAATTATAACACTTTCCTATGAATTTAGATGTAGATTTAGGAATACCTTTAGCTTTGCTGCTGCAAAAATTTGAAGTGTTCATTGGTTTTCCATAGTGATTGCATGACTTCTTCCTTGGTCTTGGATTTGTGTAGACATATTTGTGATCAGATCGATTTGGCGATTCTCCATGCTCAATATACCCTAGTCCGGTATTGTTGTTGACTCTTCTTTTTCCATCCAAAAAATCATCCATTCTTTTGTTACTCTCTTCAGCTTTTTTTATCATATCATTATGTTGCTTCTAAATCCTTACTTCATGCTTTAGTCTCTCATTTTCTTCTCTTAGCTCACCAATAGCTTCCAATTTCCCACTGAGTTCTATGTTCACTTGGTTTTCCTCATGTCTCATAAGAACTATTTGATTGGTGATCTCATGATGATGTTGAGTAAGTCTTTGGATTTCTTATTCCCTCTCTTATATCTTTTCAGTGATCTTCTTCCTGTCATCAATAGCTAATGTTCTTTCTTGTTCAGCTTGTCTAGCATTATTCATAACATCAATCATCCTTACCATCTGTGTCTCTTGACCAATTTGCAGTATCTTTACTTCCTCTGTCAGATGTTAATTGATTTCATTCAGACTTGTAATGCTTACTTTAGATGTGTCTGATGTATTGCTAGATGTAGATCCTAATGACAAAAATAAATCAGGTATCTTCTCTTCATGATAATCTGTTTCATTGCAGAGAGATTCCATAAACATTTATTCATCTAGTAGCTCTCTCATCTTGATTCTAGCTACTTTGTATTGGTCATAGAATATTTGTATCTCTACCTTCTAATTCTCAATACTCGTGTCTAGCTTATACCTTTCCATTGTGTGATCTTTTCTATCAAGTGATTTAAAATTTTCCAATTAAGAAACCTAGCATTGATACAAATTATTTGAATAATGGAATGGTGTGTACTAAGAGGGGAGGGGTGAATCAGTACCCTTAAAATTTTTATCAATTAACCTTTACCCTTTATTAAACAATTCCTTGTATTACTGACCATATGTTTTATTCTATGTTTGTGTATGTAATATAAAATTATTAACACAATTTGCATGTAAGCATTCATGAAATGTAATGACACACGACACAAGATTTGGTAACACAGAAAACCCCTGTTAGAAATTAAAAACTATGGTAGGGATGAAACCCACAAAACTTCACTATTTACAGAATAGAAGGGGCCCGTTAAGGCTTGCAAGTTTGATCACTTCTCGTGATATTACCCTGTTAGGAGTAACATGTTAAGAATGGGTAACTTCTATTGTGTTAAGAGATTTAGCAACACCATTTAGTGTGCACTCGGTTAAGAGATTTACAAAGGATTGTTAAATCCACCTTCTTAAAGGATTTCTTCTATTTGCTACACTTGTTAGTATGTAGTAAAAAATACTTATTGACCGTATTATATGCAATCCTAAATTACTGAGTACAGATCCTATAAGTTGACAACATGATGTATCACCTATATTGATTTATTAATACCTTTGTTCTTCTCAGTAGCCTTGAATCTGGTTCTTGATAACTGATTTCATCTTTTTCTATCTTTATGTATAAAACTCTATATCTGATCTGTAGATGTGCTCCTCATCTACAATCATCATCACATCACTTTGTTTGGATTGATTACACGTCTATTTATACAATGAATTGACCTATTTTAGGTTTCATGCATTTCAATGATAACTCTATGATCAAAGGTTTACAACTTGACCTTGATCTCGTAGTTTGCATGTTTTCAATTAGTTATACTGATTAAAACAATTACATTTTCTTTACTTGTCCATCAAGAAACTGTTATAAAGATGTGCTTTAAAGCTAAATATAAAACTTAAGTGTTTTATCTAACGTGTAATTCAGATCCACATTTCTTGGAATAAAACTATCTCTTGGTAGACTGGTGCTCGATTTTCTTTGTAGTATTTCCTAGGTGATGTCTCTGTAGACATTCTTCTTCTTGGTTTTCTCTATCGAATGATTGTTAGTGCTCAATATTAACTTGTCTATTAGGTTCCTCTCTAAACTGTGTCTTTTAGTTTACATTGTTAACTACTTGGTCAGGTTACTCTTTAGGTTGTGTTGTCAGTTCAGACTGTATCATGTATGTTGGTTAAAATTAGTTTTGGTGATCTCTATAAACTATTGTGTCAGGTTGCACTATAGCCTATCTTTCGGTGATCATGTTATTGATGTTTCAGAAGACTATTTCCTTTGCATAATAATGGAAAAATATGATCATCAAACGCAAAGGCCACAAACACAAGCCAAGAAAACAAGAGTAATATTAAACAGAACAAGTATACTTTATTAGCCTATATGCTAAGAGAATGGATCCCTAGATGATCTGAGGTATGCCTTGTAATTTGCACTTAATTACAAAACTCAAAAAGGGAATAATAACCATTAAAGGCAACCATCTTTTTCAACTAGCTAGGCATATGAACTAGAAGTTTAGTTTAAAACACATGGTTCAGAGAATGATAATAGATAAAAACAATGTTATCTATTTATTTTGACCACATATTCCAACTACAATCATAGAATACAAACAAGTCCAATTTACAAAACATGCCCACATGATGATAATTCTAAATGAAGATCATGCAAAAGGAGGGACACATAAACTTGTCCAAAAATGAAACTCAAAATCTCATGATGAAATTAAAACCCATTGGTTCTCATAATCCTAATATTTGAAACACACAATAAAATTTCAATTACAACATTGTGGGAGAAAATAGACAACCTAATGGTGATTATTTTCATTTTAGAAGAATACAAACTCGCATAAGTCTAATTGGACACCAAAAGCAATTGAATGAGTGAAGAAAATGAAATTAAATATTTAATAATTTATTTTCCACAAATGAGAAGCATTAAAATGTAGAATTGGGAGAAAGCCAAGATGTCCTACCTCACAAACTAACTGAAAACCCAAAAATTAGAGAAATAAATAAATACTCGACATGTGTAGAGGAAATTCGAAGAAAATTGTAGCAATCTCACCATGATTCTAACAAGATTCTACTCACAAAAATTAAATGTCCATCTAAATACCAAAAATAAAAATAAAGTGAATTTCTCCAAAAAGGATGTAGCAAATTTTTAAAATCCCTAAAATAGAGAAGTGAGTAAAATAACTCAACTTCTAAATAAGAAAGCATTTTATTTTTAAAAAGGTAATTTTTCCCAATTAAATAAACTAATTAGAAAACCACTTAACCAAAAATTAAACTCCCAAATGCTGAGGGAATTAATTAATTAAATTTGCACAATCGAACTATGCCCAAGGCACCTTTGTTAGCGTTATAAATAATCAGCAATTATACATATCAATCAGTTGAAATATATATTATAATATAATATAACTGAATCCACTAAAGATTGCCTAAATGTACAAACAGATACCAATCATATCATAATGCATGAAGTCAAGGCTCTTGCCTGCATACTAGGAATAAGGTAATAATAAAATTTTGATACATCATCTTCCATCTAGGAAAAATATTGGATAAGTGTAAAAAATGGCCAATGTGACTATCCCCTATAACCATTGCCAGAGATGAAGGCATGCTCAAACTTGAGGCTCAGTCGAAGATGATGTTTGGTACTTGTTCACTTAAACACGCCCACAATATATATAGCCAAAGCACATGCATATAATAACCAAAGTGCGTCTAATGGAAGATGATGCTCTTGTGGCATAATTATTTGTATGTATTATAATTTTATGACAGTGGTCATTCAATATTTAATCCTCAATGTATAACATAATTAAAAATTGTATTTAAAATATTAAATAATCATTTTACGATAATACAAGCATGTAACCTTGACAAATCCAAATGTATATCCATCAACATGATAATGCATAATATGACTTAAAATTAGATATAACATCATGATAACATAAATAATGATCTTTGATCTAGATAAAAACTAAACATGCTAAATAATCATAATCATGTAGCCACTAGCAGATGTGTCAGTGAAAATAACAAATGACCTCATTGTTGGAAATATGTAGAGTCCAGGTGATAGAGAGGGGGGGGGGGGGGTGAATCNGGTTGAATCAAGAGCCAATAAAACTTTATCCTTTTAATCCAATGTTATATTATTCAATCTTATTGCATACATGAAATGAGAAAGCAATAAAACATTCACAACACTTGACACAATGTTTGGTTACCCAGAAACCTTCCAAACAAAAAGTAAAACTAGGGTGGGGATGGTACCCACATGATTTATTGCTGCAGTATAAATTTATCCTACTAAAGCTTACAATTGACCAATTTTGATGGCTTGCCCTATTAGGAGAAATAAGGACTGTTAGGTCCACCTTGTGAAAGGATTTAGTGCAATACAATTAAGTAATACAACTCTGTTAGGAGATTTGTAAAGGGCTGTTAGGTCCACCTTGTTAGAGGATTTTGTTGATGCATTTGTTAGGATGAACCAATAGATGGTATTCAATGCAACTTTGATCTGTTGAATAAGATCCAATCATTTAAACTAATCACCTAACTATGATGAATGAGTCTATAATGTTCCTTATACTATTGTAGCCTCTTAAATAATATATATCTTCATATTCGCATACATGCCTCTACACTTATATTCACACTCTATTTGGATAACAAGATACTTTATATTTATACCTTATCCAAACCAAATGTAACTATAAGTCAGCTTCTATAAGATAAATTAATATCTAATAATATAAGCTAAGTCGGTCCAAAACTGTCACTCGGGTCCAGTGATCCACTCGGGCAATATACTAGCACTCGGGAATTATACTGTCACTCGGGCTGCTTTGTGTACTTGGGATACTTTGATCACTTGGGTAATACTGATTACCATTTTTGGCTTGGTTGACACTACCACTACTTGGGTTACATAGTAACTGCTCGGGTTTCACTACTCGCCTGGTCAACACTCTAATGACTAAGTGTTTTGGCACTAATTGACAATATGTCTTTACATAAGGTCATCAATCTCCCTATTTGGAATTAGTGACCAAAAACACTTTTCATATCCAAAAAAAATTTCTAAGTCAAAACTCCCCCTTACCTTGTGCTTGGGTACTTGCTCGGGTTTTGTTAGCTGCTCTGCTACTCGATTAAAACTGACTCTATTTTTTATTTTCAAAAATTGTTTTTTGTAACTTATATGTCTCTTCTCTACTTCTTTACTTTGTACATGTGTTTCCTTATATATATATATATATATATATCTTCTCTATATACATTTCCCCCTTGTTTTGAAACAAATCCTAAAATATATCTATATGGTAATACCAAAATAGGATAGGAAATCACTATGTACCTTGAAAATCTAAGACAAGGTATTGTCCCAATTATCCTACAACACCTTCAGGACATGAAATTCAATCTTTAACTCTTGTGATAGCTTAATCATAAGCTCTATAACTAAAAATTTGTTATCATGAATTAGTGTCTTGGCATAAGCTAGATGTTTCTGCATTACGTCCATGTGTGGAAGAAGTTGGCTTTGCATAGCTTTGAGAGATTCTCTTGTCCTTTCTTCTTCCCTTAGCAATTGTTCTTGCATGTCAGTCAGATACTTAATTTTCACAAAATGTGCTAAACTTAAACTCGGGTTAAGTGCCAACTGATTTGCACTTTCCTTCAGATCTGTATCTACCTTTTTCATCTTTTTCTTTATTTTCATTGTGAAGTTTGAAGTATCACTTAAATTTACAAATAATGAAGCAACATTACTTACTCTAGTTTAGATAGAGCTAATGAGAGAATTTAGCTTTATTTGATCAATTGCAATCTTGCTTGCAACATTCTCTAGAAGTTTTTTTTCAAAATTCCTTTCTACCTTCTATAGCAGTTTTTCTTGACCACTTAAATCTTTATTGAACATGTGGACTATGTCTACAAGTTGGTCCATAATAGAATCATTTTCATTTACATTTACTTCTAGTGCATCTAGGAATATACCTTTTATGTATTACAACACCATGTTCATCTTCTTCTCTGCTCGGAGCTTCTTTTGTGTAGCTCTTTTCTTCCATAGCTCCCCTAGTGTATCCATCTACTCCACTGTCAGATTGGATATATCCCAATTTGGAATCACAATGTCTTTCTCAAGATCAATATCATAGGTGTTTATTTCTTTTTCTTTTCCACTCTCCTTAGGATTGGGTGAAGGAACAATTTCCTTACCTTTTCCACAATCATCCATATCCTTTCCTTGCTCAGTATTCAATTGTAATATATCATTAACATTTACTGCACCAAATGTAGGATCTGAATCAAATGTAGCATCTATGCTCACCAAAGGAATGTTCATAGTTACCTTTTGTGACTTGGTCATGATTGGCCCAGTAGTAGGTGGAGCCTGGTGCTTGGCCCCTTCTAGTCCTGATGTTAATTCAGTAGACTTGGCTTTTCTTAGAGATATGATGATATGTATAGGTGATTGTGGTAGAGATGCCATTACCTCTACTATTATTTTGTCTACATTGGATGCTTCAATGGATTCTACTTCAAGTAAATTTGCATCATCACTCTTTTCCTTGTGTTCTATACTCGGTACTTCAGTCTTGTCTTTTTCTTTGATTTCTAAGACTATCTTCCATATGTTTGTAGCAGCCCAAACCACATCCTCTATATTCTTGTTTAATATCTGAAAGGTTCTGAACCTTGGAGTGTGATTTTTTCATATTGGGTCATGGCCTCATTGACCTCTTTATTTTTCATGGTAGGCATGACTTGCCTCAATGTTTGTTCTCTAATGTCTTTCTCTGTTCGGACAACATTGCTCCAGGGAATAGATATTGCCTTGAATAGGTCTTCAGACATGTGGCTCTTTAGTTCAAATGAATCATACTTCCATCTAGTCATCTTCTCTACAACTGCTTCCTCAATTTTCTTCTGTTCATCCTTATTTCTGGAGGCATAATTCAGAGATTATAGGGAACTCATACCGCTATTTTCTCTTAAGGCTTAAATTTTCTTCTCAAAGGTAGGTGGGGGATTCTTGAAAGTGATCTCATCTTCTTCATCTCCCTTAGGTAATATGAGTTTCCTTCTTGATCTTCTTGGTTTGTTGGTAGTGAGGATAGGGGTAGGGGTCTTAGGTATTTACTTGAGAACTATTCTCTTTTTTCTTTTTCAGGAGATCTTCTTCTACCTCTTCCTTTTCAAATACATCATCTTCTATCTTGATTTCATCTTCTTTTCTTGCTGAGATTGAAGGAGGAGAGTGTGAAGTCTTTCCGTACTTCTTTCCAAACTGTTCTAACGTCTTCTTTCCTCTTTTCAGAATCTTAGGAATCTAAATCTCTATTGAAATTATACTCTTGGCTTCTTCATATGTACCAAAGTAAGGAGCTTTGGGTTCAACAGGCTCATTCATAAGATCTTCAATGATTTTCTTGGTCACATCTATGTTAAACTCATATGTAAGAGGTTTAACCCATTCAACCCTAGGTTTGACTGCCTGAATATATACTTTATCACAGTCAATTAAGAAATAAACATCATCCTTATGGTCTTCAACCAATTATTTATGAATTCTATACCTATTTTGCATCTTTTATCTGATTTCCTCAAAATATGCATCCATGATGCTCTCAAGATTGTCTCCTAATTTAGCTATGTACTTATTTATCTAATATATTATCGGTCTCTCTTTCTTCCAAACAACTATGCCTTTGGAAGGGAAATACTTCTATATGTAAAATAATATGCAAACCATAAGTGAACCAAAATACATGGATTGGTCTTTGATGTCCAGATGCTTTCCATGTTCTTTCTCAATTGGATGAGTTGAAACATCGCAAGTTCAAAGGAGAGGTTGTTCTTGACCAGCTTGTATTCCAGGTCCACAAGCTCACATGGTACACTGTTAGGTCGGCTAGAAATATAGATTTTGTGAGTAATAACATGAATTCAAAACTTCAATTCCATGTCAGTTACTCCATTTAGTTTCATACCTCTGTCGTCCCACTCGGTAAGATTCTTCTCAGCTAGATTATCCTAGGAAGGGTTTTGGTATCTTTAGACTTGTCAAGCATAGGATACCCTGTAATACAGTGTATCATTGTCTTGCTAATCTTCACTATTTTCTCCAACCATAGCTACATGTCGTGAACATGGGTCAGAATGAAACTAATGTACTTAACCTGGAAATTTTGTGGCATATGCATGTTGTGATCGAAACCCTTCACTTCTAGATGTTTATGCTCTAGCTTCAGGTTTCCAACTTCACAAATTTTATCCTAAGAATTCTTCATTTCTAATTTTCCAAGCTGTTGAATTGTGCAATGATAGAAGGCTCGGATGTCATTGATCATTAATAGCCTTGGAGGAATTAGGGAATGAGTTCCCATCGGTTCTATCTCCTCTGCAACTGTTGGATAAAGCTTAAAAGTAGGAGGTTCACAGATTGCATTCCTGACCAACATCTCAGATCCTTTCTTAACCTTGCTACTAGATGTAGATGCCATTATGCTTGGAGGTTCAATAAAAATTTGCAACTTAAAACTTTTGAATACAAATTTGCTCTTAATCACTTAAGGCACTTAACCACTTTGCAAACTGAAATCTTTGTAAATAACAACACTTGCATTTCATCTTTTATAAGAGACTTTATTGTTGGGTTTTCATTAAATGCTTCCTACATGGTAGCTAGCATAGCTCGGAATGAAGCTCGAGAAACACTAACTTTTGTATCCTCAAAATCATATAACCTAACTTAACTCTGTTAAGCCTGTGTAACTCGTGTGATACAGAGATCCTGACTCGATTGAAACACAATGTGTCCTAGTGAATCAATATGTTTATTTGGACTTTCTAGCATGTCTGGAACTGATGTAGGATGGATTTTATGCATATTTCCAGTAGTCTCCTTTCTTATTTATTCAGAGATGGTAAATCCACCCAATTCACTACTTTGGGTGTCATTTGATCCTTCATTGTTTTGATCTGAATTTTCAAAGGATTTCCTTACCCATTGTCAACTCATTTGAGTTCTGATTTTTGAGTCCTTTCCTTTGCCTTTCTCAAAACCAGTATCGACTTTTTCTTTTTTCATGCAAGTCTTGCTTAAATGACTGAGTTGTTTACATACATAACATCTCTTAGTAGGATTCCTTTTCTTGAGGTGATTCTTTACACATTTTTCACCAATATGCCCATCTTCACCACAGTGATAACATCTACTCCATCTGTTTTAATCCCAACCAAAAATTTCCTTAGCTATTTGTTCACCAGGGTTCAATTTCTTAGTTCTGCACTCGGAGGATTTGTGACCTTGTTTGTTACAATTGAAACATTTTCCTTCAAAATTAGTTTTCTCAGTACATTGACTTTCCCTATGTCCATTTTTATTGCATCTATAGAATTTACCATTAAATTTGATTTCCCATTGCTCCAACACTTGTTTGCTGTGTGCCTGGACTTGCCACAATGATTATAAGTAGGTTTGCTATTCTTTTGAGTTCCTTGCTGTGAGGATTCACCTTGTTTAGTATAACCTAATCTAGTTTATCCATGATGTCTGAGTTGATTTTTATCTATCAACCAATCCATTCTTACATGTGAATTCATCATGCTCTCATTGGTTTGTCTTTCAGTATTGAGATCATTCTACAGTCTTTCATTTTCTATCCTCAGATTGATAACTTCTTGATTAACATTATTTATTTGATTTATCATATCTGCTTGCTGAAGTGACAAATGATGGATTTCATTTTCTTTTTATTTAAATCTTGTACTCAACAATCTTTTATCTTCTTGTGCCATTTATCTGTCATTTTCTTCTTTGATATTTTTTTCTATGACTTCACATATTATGATTAAATGAATTTCTTGTTATCTTTTCAATTTTCTGACCTCTTCATGTAGATTGAGATTCTTTTCAAGTAGGTCTTCAATTGCTGCATCTTCTTCTTCTGAACTTATTTCTTTGCATAAGTCTTCAATTCTTTATTCTATGTAATTTTTGTCACTCATGTGCACCACTAAACCTTTTCTTCTTTTTAGGGAAAGAGAGAGCCACTCCTTGAGTTTTCTGATCTAATCCATGGCCACTTGTAGATCTATATTTTCATTTTCAATGGCTTTCTCGAGTCTGTATATTTCCATTGCCTCTGATATTTTCTCAAGATTTTAAAATTATCTTAAGAGAACCTTTATCTCTGATAGTAATTATTGGAAATATGTAGAGTCAAGGTGACTAAGAGGGGGGACGGGTGAATCAGGAACCAATAATACTTTATCCTTTTAATCCAATGTTAGATTATTCAATCTGATTGCATACATGAAATAATAAAGCAATAAAACATTCACAACACTTGACACAATCTCTGGTTACCCAGAAACCTTTCAAATAGAAAGTAAAACTAGGGTAGGGTGGGTACCCAAAATATTTATTACTGTAGTATAAATGTATCATGTTAAGGCATACAATTGACCACTTCTGGTGGCCTGCCCTATTAGGAGAAATAAGGATTATTAGGTCCACCTTGTGAAAGGATTTAGTACAATACAATTAAGTAATGCAACTCTGTTAGGAGATTTGTAAAGGATTTTTAGGTCCAGCTTGTTAGAGGATTTTTCTGTTAGAATACTTTAGGGATAACTAAGAGGGGGGGGGTGAATCAATTATCAACAACTTTATCTTTTTCTTATACTTATTAATCTAGATAAATGCACATTTAGATAAGACATTACACAACACATCAATTTGGTTATGGGGAAACCAAATGGTAAAAACCCTAGTGGGAATTAGTACCCACAAAGAACTATACTGCTTGTAGTAATCCCTGTTAAAAGATCATACAACCCTGTTAGGAGTTATTCATTACAATGTAGTAGTATAGTGACCTGGTTAAGGGTCTGACCCTGTTAGGAGTCTTGTACAATAACCCTATTAGGGGTGGTGGACTCACTATCCAAGGACTCATTGTCTGAGTGTTGATGGCTACAACCTTCTGGTTATTTGATACACACTATATCAACAAGGTGAACTGCTATTTGTGACACTGCTTGTTTGATTAGTTCCTTTTGTGCATCGATGCTTTAACCTCTTGTAAAGTACTACAACATTCTTATCTATATTCTGAAAGCTTCAACTTCAATATCTATATTATCAATATATGATAAATATAGCTATGCTACTTTAACACTCTACTATGCTTTTCTTATCTCTGGCTTTTGCAACTCTTCTTATCGCAAATGACCTTCTATAAGTATATACTCCAAGTATGAGATCATGGGACCTGTTAGACAACTCTTCATAACATCCTTGTCAACTCTACTAAGCACGCAAGCATAATTACAACCACGCAAGTATAAACTAAATAGACACATCACTTCACTAAATCGGCTTCACCAATTTAATCATAACTTTGCAATCTTCTTGAAATACATTTGGCACCTTTAGAGTAATATCAAAAACTCATAACTAATCATGAATATACACACGCATATCCTAAAGATAGGTGCAACTCAATAAACACATTACATATGTCAGCCTTAAACTGTTATTCCACCAGAACTGTAACCATCAATAACATAATTACATATCCTTACTAAAACATCATATCTGGGTCTATGTGTATGAACATAGCATAATAAACATGTCAACAACATGTATCTATCCATGAAAGTCTTCATGTCATCATATGGATAATTACATACAGAAGTGTTGTTGTGTATTATATGTTGTCATCAATGACAAACATACAATCAATCAACTGTTCAGAATGAAATCTCCAATAATCTCCTCCTTTGGAATTGATGGAAACATATGGTAAAAACAACTTATGCTCATGGTGTCTTCTTTCTTTTACAATCTTTTCAATATCCTCATCAAGGATTCATCTACACTGTTGCAGTTACATAGACTGTGTTTTATATGTATACTCCCCCAGAGTATAAGCTCCTTGTATGTGTTCCTTGTTTAGCTCTTTGTTTGTGTTCCTTGTTTTTAGTACATAATCCCCCATTGACATCAATGGTAAAGGATGCCATAAACCATTATGCACAGGTACTACTTGAGAAGTAGAGTAGTCAACCATTCATCAGTCACACAGGCCTGATGTACTTGCTACTTTCTCTAATCATACTTAGGAGAGGGAATGAATCCCACCTTATCCCTTAGATACTCAAAAGTATCCTTTGCTAAAGGCTTCGTAAAAATGTCTGCTAACTGATCTTTTGTGCTTACATAGTCCAATGTCATTTCCTTGTCTGCAACTTTTTCTATCAGAAAATGGTACTTGATATCTATGTGTTTTGTCTTTGCGTGCATCACAGGGTTCTTAGACATGTTAATAGTATTGGTGTTATCACAATGAATAACAATAGGATAGTCAACCTGAATACCAAAGTCTTTAACCATCTTCTTGATCCAAACAATTGTTGTACAATTCAGTGCTGCTGTAACATATTCTACCTTTTCCATTGACTAAGAAATACAATTTTGCTTCTTGTTTGTCCAATATACCAACTTTTCTCCAAGAAATAATACTCCTCCTAAAGTGCTCTTCTTGTCATCAATACAACCTGCCCAATCTGCATTAGTATACACATGAAGTTGTGTATTCTCTGATTTAGGATACCATAAACCATAGTCTATAGTTCCCTTAAGATATCTGAATATCCTCTTGATTGCCAT
>MU226585.1:230888-244958 GCA_018584345.1 Thuja plicata | reverse complement strand
CTCAGCTTCAGCGGAAGAAAGAGCAATAGAATGTTGAAGCCTGGAGGCCCAACTAATAGCAGCTCCAACGAACATGAATGTGTAACCGGTAGTAGATCTACGCTTATCCAAATCTCTGGCAAGATCTAAATCTGTGAATCCTTGCAGCTATTTATTGTTTCCACCAAAACATAAAACATAATCTAAAGTGCCTTTTAAATATCTTATTATCCATTTAACAGCTTCCCAATGAAGCTTCCTGGGATTGCTCATGAATATACTTACCACTCCCACCGCATGGGCAATGTCAGGACAAGTGGAAACCATAGAATACATTATGCTACCAGCTGTTGATTTATAAGGAATATTGTCCATGAATTCCTTTTCCATTTGTGTTTTTGGGCACAATTCAACAGACAACTAAAAATGAGAAGCAAGAGGAGTAGAAACTATCTTGGTATCATTCATGCCAAATTTGTCCACAACTTTGTTAATATAATCCTTTTGAGACAAAGTAATTTATTTCTTCTTTCTGTCCTGTGAGATTGTCATACCAAGAATCTTCTTGGCTGCCCCTAAGTCCTTCATGGTGAATTTAATTGCCAACTTGGTTTTCAACTCACCAACAATTTGAGAACGTGTGCCGGCTACCAACATGTCATCAACATATAAAAGAAGAAAAATGAATTCTCCATTTGGAAGTTTCTAGTAATAAATGCATGGATCAGATTCACATATTATGAAGTTTTTTTCAAGCATGAAGGAATCAAACTTAACATACCACTGCCTTGGGGCTTGCTTGAGACCATACAAGCTATGTTTCAGACGGAAATAAAGATGTTCCTGTCCCCTTTTCACAAAACCTTTAGGCTGATTCATATATAACTCTTCATTTATTTCTCCATGTAAAAATGTTGTCTTAACATCTAGCTATTCCAATTTGAGATCCCAAATAGAAACCAATCCCAATACTGTTCGGATGGATGTCATATTCACAACCGGAGAGAATATCTCAGTGAAATCAATCCCCTATTTCTGAGCATATCCTTTTACCACCAACTGAGCTTTGAACCATTTTTGACCTCCTCCTTCCTAATTCAATTTATAAACCCACTTGTTCTTGAGTGGTTTTCGATTTGGTTAAAGAGAGACCAAATCCCAGGTGTCGTTTGCTTCAAGTGAACTCATTTCATCTGTCATAGCAACCATCCATTTGTATTTATCGCTGCTTGTACAGGCCTCTTTATAATTTACCGGTTCAGATTGTTCATAAATTAATCATACGGGCTCTGCTTCTTCAGCAAATAGAAGTTCATAATCTGAGAATTTTGAAGGAGGCTTGCGATGTCTAGTAGACCTCCTTAATGGAAACAATGTGTTTTCCTCAGCATGTAATTCAATATCTCTGTCTGGACAATTTGCATCCAGCTCTGTTATATAAAAAACTTTATTTGCTAACTCCCCTATTTCATGTCGAGATGTTCTATCTCTTTCAACAGCAGTCCCAGAATTTTCCACTTTCTTGGAATTGTTTCCAAGCACATTACGGTGTTGTGGGTGATTCTAGGGCATGGTCTCTAAGAAAAATGGGGCCAAGTGCCCATCACCGCAGTTGTTCCCTTGCTGCGCGTGAGGACAGAGAGAGACATGCTATGTTTGGAGGGAGATGGCATGCTGTGTATGGGGGGAAACAATAGTGTATTGCTTGTGTGGAGGAGCAGCAATGTATTGTGCTGGGAGAGGAGCATCTTGCTGCCCGTGGAGACTATCAAAAACTCCCCGGGCAATTGGAGGACTGTCCTGCTGTGCAGAATGAACCCTCACTGCCTTCATAGCACACGGGCTTCTCTGCTCTGCTACTACTATAGAGTGTTGAGGGCTTAAGGTAGGCAGCTCACCCTCCCAAACACCAGCACTACTTTTTCCATGAGGAAAATGTTGAAAAGAATATGGAGCTGTCCTACTAATTTCTTTGGAAGAATATTCTGCCTCTTGTTCATCATTCCACATATTATCTGTGGATTTAATTTCACCAATTTTCTCATTAAAATCAGATGACAAAGAGCTTCTCTATGGTGCTAAAATAGAGATTGGAGAATTATACATGTGCTATAGCCCTGTGAATTTGTTATGGGCTGTGAAGTATCAAACAAGGGAATATAATTATTTCCATTTGTTTCTTTTGATAAAGTTGGAAATATCATCTCATTAAAAACCACATCTCGACTGTGAATAATTTGATTTTCAACCGGATCCCAAATTGTGTAATCAAATTGGTCTTCTCCATATCCCACAAATATGCCCTTTTGTGATTTGAAATCCAGCTTCGTCCTTCTTTCTTTTGGGACATGTACTTGAGCTTCACACCCAAAAACTCGGATGTGTGAGTATGAAATCCTCTTTCCCAACCATTCCTCTTCTAGAATACCAAACTCTAGACGAGATGAAGGAGACCTATTGATTAAACAGACCATTGTATTGCAGGATTCCACCCAAAATTCTTTGCCCAAACTGGCATTGGAAAGCATGCACCTTGCCTTCTCAAGAATGGTTCTATTTAACCGTTCGGCTGCCCCATTTGTTTGAGGTGAATAAGGAACAACCTTAATTCTTCTTATACCATGATCTGCACAAAATTGATCAAACTCCAACGAACAAAATTCACCTCCATTATCCATCTTCAAACACTTAATTTTATGACCACTCTGATTTTCCACAAGAGCTTTAAAAATTTTGAATTTAGAGAATACCTCAGATTTTCTAGAAAGCATGTAAACCCATACCTTTCTTGTACAGTCATCAAGAAATGTGACAAAATAATTTGCCCCTCCATGAGAGGTTACCTCCATGGGACCAAAGACATCCGAGTGTATCAACTCCAAGGGTGTTGTCCTTTTGTCATGTCCATCCTTCAAGAAGCTAACCCACTTTTGTTTCCCATGAAGACAATGCTCACAAAATTCCAACTTTGCAGATTGAAGTCCCGAAAGTTGATCCTGATTCAGCATTACCTCAAGCCCTTTCTTGCTCATATGTCCTAGCCTTTGATGCCAAAGCGCAACATCACTGCCCATAAGTGTCAAAGCAGCTCCCACCTCATCAATGGGTTTGACAATATAGAGACTACCGGTCTTGTCTCCTTTCGCAATAGTCAAGGAGCCTTTGACTATTCTCCATGTGTCCGTGAGCTCAGTTTTGAAGCCTTGGGTATATAATTGGCTGACTGAAATCAGATTCCTCTTTAATTGAGGAACATGTCTGACATCTTTGAGCAATAATTTTTCTCCTTGTTCTAGGTGCAAGACAATATCACCTTTACCAATGATTTTACATGCTTTGTTTTCACCCAAATATACTTCTCTAAATTCACCTTCTTGATAATTTGTGAAAGCACCTGTGAGAGAGGAAGCATGGAAGGAAGCTCCCGAATCAATTACCCATGAATTAGATTTTGTATCAGTAGTTGATAATATTAAAATACCATCATCTTTTTCATAAGCGACATTTGCTTCGCAATCCAAAACGCTTTCTTGCACCTTCTTGTATTTGTGACAATCTTTCTTAACATGACCAGCCTTCCCACAAAACCAACAACCGCCTTCTTTTCCTCTAGACTATGATCTCCTAGCAGATTGAGACCACTGGTTGTAATTATTTCTACCTCTGTATTGGCTTCTTCCTCTATTCTCGGTGCTCACCATAGTGAGAGCATCACGAGATGAAGACTCATTATTCCTCCTTCTCAAATCTTCGGAGAGAAGAGTAGCTGAAACTTCATCGAAGACCAACTTCTTGTTTGATGCTGAAGTGCTTACCACTGTTACAAATCCATCCCAACTGTTAGGAAGAGAACACAATAATATAACAGCCTTTTTCTCATCATCTTAGGGCCTGCCAACCAAAATTGCTTGACTGATCAAAGTATTAAATTCATTAAGATGATTTGTCATGGCTTCGCCTTCTCTCATCTTAAGCTTGTAAAACTTCTTCATGATGAAGACTTTGTTTGCAGTGGATGCCTGTGCATAAGTCAAAGTCATCTTATCACATACCTCCTTTGTTGTTTCTTTTTCTGAGACATTATGCAAGACATTATCGCCTAAAGCTAGAAAGATTGTGGCTTTAGCTTTTACATCAAGCTACTCCCAATCTTCATCTTTCATGGTGTTTGGTTTCTTTATTTTTCCTTCAAGTGCAAGAGAAAGATCTTGTTTAATTAACAGAGACTTCATTTGTATCTTCCAAATTCCATAGTTCTTCCTAGATAATTTCTGAACTCTTAAATCTTCCATGATTTCAATTTACCAAAATCTCAACCAGCGATTTAACCTCGCTCTGATACCAATTGTAGAATTAACGAATTAGAAATAAAACCAGAAATATAGAATTAATGAACATAATACAATTAAACACAGAACACACAATTTATCATGGTTCACCACAATAGTGGTTACGTCCACACTAAGAGCAGAGGAATTATATTAATCTCCAAATTGAATGTTTACAATAGAAAACAGAGACTTATTAATAAGCTCAAACAGAGCAACTGAAAGAGCAAGGCGGCAACAGACAAAAGTCTGTTGGCCTTCCAATTCTAACACTCGCAGCCTACGTAATGGTAGTAATGGTATTATTAAAAGAAATTGAACAGAATTGATTGTTTTCAACATTCTATCTGATCCAGTGATTTATATTTCTACAGTTTGAATAGAAGATTATTAGTTTACATTTTGGTAGTCTTGCATTTAATCTCTGTCCATGACTACAAATTTAATCATCGGGTTTTGAGTATCAGCTACTTTTTTTAGTATCAATGCTATGAACTTTTTCAAGAAAAGCATTCTTTTTCATCTTTGTCGACCTACGTAAGCCTGTCTCCCATTGAAATATAGCATTATTGGTTATTTTTATATATCATTTGTGATTTGATTTCAATCGATTTGAACATTGAGTTGTAAGCGATTTATATATGAGGCTCTCTTCTCCAGGATCGGCGGTCGTCGAAGCTTAATACACTTATAAACATGTTATTATCACATTTAACACACATGACGTGGGCTTTCAATCTGCTTTACTTTGAAGGACTATTAAAATGTGTCTTAATTTTCTTGGTTTTTTCAATAGTTCTACAGCTTGACCACAATAATTTTATTTAAAAAATACAATTCTCATTTAGGGTAGAGTCTCACTGAGTGCTCAAGCTTCTATTTTTTGAGGAAGATGATGTTTCATAAAGAAATAAAAAAGATTTACTAGAGAATTGTTTGAAATTTTTGCTTAAAAATATGAGGTGGAACTAGAAATTGCTCACTAGCTTTATTATGAGGAGCATATGCTCAAACACTGTAAGGACTCACTTTTCTCTTAGATGGCTGGTGTAGGCCCCATTAACAGTCTTGTTTACTATTTCCATCATCATTTCCATTGGCTCTCAAGCCCGCACAAATCTTAATTTTTTTAAACACTTTTATCGCTCATGTATTGTCTTAATGTGCGACAAACAAATTTCCAAATAGTTTTCAAGTTGTAGTCCTAGGTTGTGCCAAAAATGGGAGCTCTAGAACTGAGTATGGATGACCCATAAGAAATGCTCTGGCATACATGTATCTAACATATGTAATAATAGAAAATACATCCAAACTATATGCAGGATATGCGCATAAACTTGGCTCTTAAAATGCTAGAATTGCATATTTGCTGTACCAAAATGGGAGCTTTAGATCAAGGTAGCAAATCAATTGAAGGATTAAGTGATTAGGGATTTTGTCTCTATCAATTTAATGGAAGCAAGATTATTGTCAAACATTAAAGAATACAAGAATTGTGTTAGTGTGTGAGTAGCAGCTACCTTGGTAGACAAGGTAGCTTCATTGTTTTAAATTCTTTATTTATTGTCTAATGTCATTGTAATAGCAGTTTATCTTAATTAAATAAGGTGTTCTTGTTAAAAAAAAAATTTAGTTGTGTACTTTTAATAAACATTATATTAAACATTCAAACTTTCTACTGACTTCGAACTTTTTATTATCTTTACAAAATGTAAAATTTCTTTTTAATATATTTATCTAATTTTAACAATATTATCATTGGTTAATATTTTATAAAATATTATAAATTTCCAAGATCTTATATTTTAAACATTTTAGTTTATCTTAGAAATGTTTGTGTTAGGTCTACTAGAATTTACATAGAGGAACAAGGGTTGAGACAAAGATAGGAAAGTACATAAAATGAAGGTTTGTTGGAAGCTATCAGTTTCAAAGAGGTATTATAATGTATATAAAAAGAACAAAATGGTTTTAAAATTTTTATTAAAATATATAAATTAAGTAATGAAAGATGGGTTTGTGTCAACCACTAGTCATGAAACATGAGTCAATGAGTTTGACTAAACAAACTACATAGTTAAATCGTAATAGTAATATAGTCCTAAATAATAAATATTCAAGAAGGTTTGATGGAAACTGATGAGTAACATCAAAACATGCCTTCCATAGGGATCTCTAGCTCATATTATGTCATAGATAGGATTCTTGATAATAATTTTATTTACCATTATGCACAATGGGAGAAGGATTGACAAAAAATAGTAAAATGAAGCAAAAATGAAGTTTTTTGAAGAAAAAGGTATTAAAATGTATAGAAAAAGAAACTAATCGATTTAGAAAAAAAGAGTATTAAATTATAGAGAAAAAGAACTTAACAAAAAAACATTGGAGTATTGAGAAAAAGTGTTCTATAGTGCTATATAAAAAGATCAAATTTATAATAGTAGAATTAAAAAGAAATAAAAATAATGTGTATTCTCAATAGCATGTTAATAATTTTTATGTTCATATTTTTAAATTCAAAATTTCTATCTTTATATTTGAAGATAAGAGGAAAATTTGATATTAATATGTTTATTTAATCTTTAAAAAAAAATTGTTTCATAGATTGACAACTTTAAAGATATTTCAAATGTTCATGATCTTAGATTTTAAGAATTCTCAATCTTGTTTAGTAATGTGGGTAATAACTTATGTAGCATTATATACAAAGGTAGAAGGGTTAGAGAGAAAAAATGTTGACAAAAAAGAATTTAATTGAGAGAGACTACAATAATATTGTACAAATAATCTAAACTAAGATAAAAACAATTATTTTCCTCTAGAGTTTCCTAGAAAGAGAGGTGAAAGTATACCCACCATTAGTGTCCAAATGGGGGAATCCTAAAGTCTCCACTACCAATTCGTCCAAGCTAACTAAAACAAATTATAATTCATCCAAGTCAACCATACCTCAAATAGGGTTACCATTGTAAATAAAACTTTTTGGGCCATCAAATTATAAAACCAAAATTTTATTCAAGTCTTTGTATATCCATCCTTCTATCTCAATGAAGCTAACTAATAAAGTTTCCATTAACATTGAGACAATCTTATCGATTCAATAAAAGAAATTTAATAATTACTATAGTTATATTAGTTGAATCATATTGTAGGAGAAGCTAATTCAAAATCAAAGATGAAAAACTAATATATTACTAATGGGGAACACAATTTGGTGATGAGGAATTCCAGATAGATAATTAACAAAAATAAAAAGGGAGCGAATGATATCAAGTTGTATTTTATACGAAAACAAGTGTATATTGTAAAGTATTGATAGTTTTGGTAGATTAACAAGAGGTTGGGGTTTAAGGGTTGAACATGATGAAGTTTGATAAGGTTATGTGAAAATATCATATATAAGGGTGTAGCATCCTAAATTGTAAGAACCTATAATTAGATGGTCAATTAGGCCCCATTTTGGCATTGTCGAGATTTCATGTTCATTATGCTTGATCTAACCCTAAAACGCCTACATTTATGGATTTCTTTTTATCTTCCAAACTCTCAAACCAAATTTCATTCTCTTTTAGTGGGAAGAGGACACCCTAGTCATCATCTTCTTGGGAAGATGATGCCCAGGCTGACCTCTTCCCTTGGATTTTCCCCAAAATTTTAATCGGGGGCCTGTCTCATTGGTTTAGCAAAATTTCTAAATTCTCGTTAACCTCCATCAAATTTTCAGAGATAAAATGTTGTGAGAGGTATAAAACAAACCATTCTATCCTCATTTTGGTAACCATGATCAATATTTCAATTTCTCTTGTGCTATTTTGCATCCAAACATTCAAAATAAAGATTTCAAGCATTTATGAAGCATCCAAAGCCTCTTTCAAGTCAATATTCTCCATTGTAGAAATATTCCCTCACATGATGGCTAGTTAGAGGAGACCTCAATCTAGAAAGAAGATCCCTTTTCCATCTAGATTTGATCATGCATCAATTCTTCAAAGTAAGAGTTAATCATACATAACAACACTGAACATCTTTGAGGAATATTTGCAGATCTATACATTTGTGAAAGGTATCCTTGATTTTTTTACAGTCAAAGACAACATACAAATAAATTCATGCAACATACAAGAACCTTAAAAGATATCACTATATCAAAATTAATTTATGGTGGTATATCCATTTACAAAATAGGTCTAATATTTAATTTATATTTACATACTTCACTTTCATGCAATTTGATTTCTATTTAATGTTGATTCCTCAACCAGGGTTTTATAAAGGAAAATACCTTTCTAAATAATATTTTTGTCATTTTCCTATGTGTGGGAACAACTAGTTTTCACATCATTTAGATACATAAAGTATAGTACCTGACAAATAGTTTGCAATTAAGTTCAATCAAAAGCACTAACTAAAGGAAAACCCATGAACCCTCTTCCTAGGAACATGATGCCTTGATAATTCTCTTCATTGTAAGATAGCATCAAATTGAAATCACAAGTTAGTAGTGTTATCTATTTTTTGTTTCCGATGCCTGTGGAGAGTTTTTTTTTCAACACTTGTGTATTTTGTAACTTATCATATTTGTCTAATTTGTTCTATATCTTTCCTTTTTCAATTATATCTCTCAAATCAAGTCAATTCTTACATATTTATAAAAAAAACAAAGGATTATTGCACCCACTTAGTGCTTATGTCCTACTTGGGCCTAGTTTGCCATCTTTCACTCGATTGTGTAATAAAGAATTGGTTAGGTGTTATATTAGGGAACCACTCTAGAAATCCTTACTATGTTCCTAACCAATTTTTCTTATTTTAAAATTTTGTAAACCCGACTCATAGCATTTCGAGTTTTGTTTGTGGTTTGATGCATTATTCATTAGGTTTAATGTAGAATTGTGTATCTTAATTATATTTATATTACATAACCTTGATGAGTGTTTTCATTTATTTTTTAAATTTGCATTTACATTGTTTATACATATCTCTTTTATCTTTTGTTGTGCATGAGTGTCATAACCTTGAGTCCTACCAATAAAATTATAGTAAGGAGAAGTCATAGGCTAATGGGTTCCTTTGATTGTGAGTCCTCTATGTTTCCTAGGAATGTCGACGAAAAAACTATGCCTACAAATAAAATTACCACTATTGTTAAAAAGTCATCCTCTAACTCTTCTCATGATGAAGATGAGACTTTAAGATTGTCTCCTACCCAACTGCAAAATATATCTTATCATTTTGAAAAATTTGAGCAATGGTTAGATCAAGAATATTAAAATTTGAAATCCATCTTTTTAGTGGAAACAATGAGGAGGGGGATTCACAATGAAGAGAATTGGTGTTGAATTTTTGTTTACTTTTTCCCACCTTATTCATAACAATGTCAAACCCATTAAAGAATTTGCTCAAGATTTTGGTTTAACTCAACCTAATACTAGTGTTAAAACTTCTATTCCTACTTCACTACCCAATGTTCATACATACACTTCACCTCTCATAACTACATCCATTTCAACTATCAATACTACACATGTTAGTCTTACAAGTATAATTATGTTCATCCTCCTCCTTCAATCGTTCTATGTATTTCTCAAACATCGTCTATGCCTACTTACTACAATGTCCCATTTTTATATTCCAATGTTCGTTCCATTTCTCATAATGTTCCAAATGTTTTACATATTTCTAATACCAAACTTTCCACAAAATACACTACCAATATTCTTACCCAAACCATGTCATCCTTACAATAGAAAATTGCATCAATGAACCAATCAAATTCAATATCCACTTGTGACATTTCTAGTTAATTATCCTTGGACATCAATCATGTCATTATCCCTCAATACATGAAAATACCTCACTTGGAGATTTATACTGGAAAAGGTGATCTCTTGACTCATGTGAAAACATTTAAAATATTGTGTAGTGACTTGTTTCATTATTATAAACTAATGGCTAAATTAATTACTAAGATATTTAAAGATAAGACCTTAAGCTGGTATTTCTCTTTACCTCCTTACTCCATTGATTCCTTTTAATTAAAAATCTTCTAATGCTTTTATTCAATAATTTCTATATACATGAAAATTAATGATTTAGTGAAATGCAATCACCATAGAACAAGAAATACAAGAATCAAACTTAAAAATATTACTACATAATTCTGATCAAATTGGAATGTAAGGACCCTAATTCCATTGATTTTCTCTTTAATGGATGAATGTGGATATTCTTTCCAAACATAATTATTATATTACCCAAGTGATTTCTAATCTTTCTATGGATGAAATGAATCTCTATTTAGGAAGATAAATGGAGAAAATGATGAAGAAAGTGCAATGGAGATACAATTTGGGCGATCCCACAGTATTGTGTCCCACTTTTTGGTGAACTTTGACACTAAGAAGAACATTCTGTAAATAAAACTTCACTTTCGGACACCTTTTGCTGAAAAATCAGTAAGAATTTGAAGATCACATAAACTAGTGACTCTTAGTATTTTATTTCTAGTTTCTAAATATATGTATATTTTAAAAAATTTGGAATTGATTTGTATCCATTTTTCCTTAAAAAAGTGTTTTCTCTGAAAAATCAACATTTTTGAAGAGTGGCACTCTTTTTAGTCAGCATAATTTTTTTATTTTTTTTCTAAAAATGATAAAAACATAATTAATTTGAAGATTAGTTTGTAACACAAATATCTAGATATTTCAATTGGTTTCGTTTAATTTAGTTGAATATTTTATAGTTTATTGAGTTTTGAAGTGACACTAACTATAATTTTGACATAGGTTCATTCAGATTGATTTAACTTTATCTGCACATATAGAAATTCATTTTTTAAATTTTTTGATAGAAAGGTAACATAAATAGATATTTCTTATATATTTTTCATATTTTTTTCCTAGACGCGTCGAATGGAGAAGTTGATAAATAGTCAGAAAACCTATGTTTAATTAAACTCAAAAGAGAAAGTGACAATGAATTCAATATGTATTAAAATCAAAGTCATTTTAAAGATTTTTTTAGTAGTACTATCTGGCATTTGTGTTTCAGAAGATTATTTTATTTGGTTCTTGACTGAGACCTTCAAAGGGAAGAAATTTGTTAGCTTTGGGTATGAAGGCCAAATTTGGGGCCTTCGCCTAAACAACCCTTTGGTCGAAGGGGGTTCACATGAAGCCCTTTGCCTTCATGTGAACATGCTTTGGAAAAGACATGGGGACAACCAAAAATTCTTGTTTTTAAACCAACCATTTTTCCCCAAGCTGGGTCGGCTAGTTTTGGTTTTCTAGGACATGACTATTCCTTCGAGTATAAATAAAATATTTTATTTTCATTTTTAATAGAAACATAATCATGTTAATTCTTGTATTTTAATCATGGAGATTTTTTCAAATGATTTTTTTAAAGAAAGGAAATGGGAAATAAGAAGGGAAGGAAAAGTAAATTTGTAAGAAAATGGTCACCTGTTAGAGAAAAAAAATTGCAAAGATTCACTGGCAGGTTACTATAAAACTAAAGAAGGTAACCATCTTTAATTTCACATGCCTGAGATTTATATGTTTCTATTTTTAGTTTTCTCTATTTTTTTTTCTAATTTTGCTCTTTTGCTCGCAATCAACAAGTACAAGATGAAGGAGAAGCTTAGGTAGGAGGGTCAACCCAATTTGAAGAAATTTATGTTGGAGAAGGATCAAGATCACTCCCAAAGAAACCTCAATAAATGAATGTTTGAGAAGGGTCAGGATCACTCCTTACACAAGCTCAAGAAATGGATGTTGGAGAAGGGCCAAGAGCACTTGCTCATACTGGTATGGATGAACATGTAAATCTAGCTCAAACTATAAATAGAGGAATTCATAATAGAAATATAGATCATTTACATGAAATGAATGTGGAGAAATTAAGATCACTTCCTAAACAATCCTTAACTCTCTCTTACAAAAGGTAAATGAATAAGATAGCAAAGAAAATAATTGCTAAATTTGATAATCTTGAAATACTTGAAAAAGACCAATTTATTTCAATTGTATTTATACAAAAAAGTTGTAAGGGCCTTTAAAATTTATCGGTATAGACACAACATTAAAAAATAGAAAATTTTCTGGCATGCAAAATGATATTATTGAAAATCTTAGGAAATGTTTGAGCTTTTTAGGGAAGTGATTTGGTTCTAAAGATAAGTCCATTACAAGAAGAGTGATGTTGACATCCATTGTAGGTAACATTTTGCCACAAAACAAACAAATCTCTTCAGTTTCATCTGAGATTGGTTTTAGTAGGAAAATAGTATCACGATATGTTAAGAGGAGAATGATTTTTGATGATAGTAACTTAGAAGGAAATTGGGAAATAATATGTAGAGGTCTTCATTTTTATAGGAATGAAGAGGGAATTAGAAATTTAATCACATGATTTTAGAATGACAATACCCTTCATCGAACAATAGATATATTATCAGACATAAGATTAGAGATAATGAATATGAACATCATACAAAACATTGGTTGGACATAACACAACATGAAATGTATGTGTTGTTTTGTAGTTCAAATCCTAGTATAAATATTAGGTAAATATTGTTTGAAATATTGAAGTTGTATTATGTAAGGACAAATAAAGTGTTTGAAACTTGTTGTTTCCATTATCATATTGAATTTGATCTCTACTATTAAATGGTTTTCAAAATTTTTTGGTAGACACTTATGGTTTTCAAAATGCTCCTCCCAGTAGACGAAGTGAGATCATCTCATCCATTTTATATGAAAAAAGATATGATGCAACTAGTAAACTAAATTTCATATAAGGAATATGTGAAACATGTGTTGATTTGGCTCTTTTCCCTTTGAAAATTGGAGACATTGCAAGAGTTACAAATACATAAATAATGAAAAAAAAATTGGGGAAGAATCCAAAAGGTTAGAATATATTGAAGAAGATAATTTATGAAGCATTTTATAAAATTGATTCAACCCTACATACAACACTCTTTTTAACAAAGTGCCAAGCACAACAATTCCAAACACTGAGAGACAATTTCTCACTTGGAACTACTCTAGTGGTTGTTGATTTGGTAGAAAATTATTCTTTTGTTCATCAAAATTTCATTCAATTAGAATTCTATTTTCAAAGAAGATTACTATTATGGTACAGGTGTGTTATAGGCATGCACAATTATATTTGGATGGTGTTCAAAGTATATTTGAAGCTTGGGTCATCAAGAAAAAATATCACTTTTTGTATAAGTGATGATAAAGAGCATGACATTCATTATGTGGAAAAATGCTTCAAGAAGTTTTTTCAAATTTGAAAGACAGGGGCATAAAAATTGATAAACATTTTGTTCAAGGTCAGATGGATGTACAAAACAATTAAAATCATCGAGATCATTTTATGCACTACGTAGATATCTTCATAATGAAAAAATTTCATACGTTTAGAGTTTCTTTGGGAGTTTCCATGGAAAGGGTGAACATGATGGTGCTGGAGCTTGCATCAAAACATGCTCTTTGAAAGTATCAAATGAATTATCAAGGAGTTCATATAATAGATGCACACATGATGTTGTTGAATCGTGTAAGATACATTTCACAACAAATGAAGTAGGACATCATCAAGAATGAGTCAAGAGGTACTACAAAGTATTTTGGTAGATAACACGTATGCAAATGTCTAATTTATACATTATTTATACAAATTTTAAAAGTGAAATTCATAATTTGTCATCTTTTTATGATATATGTATATATATATATACATA
>MU226585.1:135900-199099 GCA_018584345.1 Thuja plicata | reverse complement strand
TAGGGGTCCTAATGTGTGATAAGGTGTACTAGGACCCCTAGGAAGACCCCATGACCCCTTTTGACCCATTTGAATGTTGAAATGTGTCCTAAGGGGTCCTAAGACTCCTTAGGACACACTTGACCTTTCAAATGGGTCAAGATGGGTCGTGGGGTCTTCCTAGGGCTCCTAATATGTGATAAGGTGTACTAGGACCCCAGGAAGACCCCATGACCCTTTTTGACCCATTTGAATGTTGAAATATGTCCTAAGGGGTCCTATGAACCCTTGGGAGACACTTGAGCATTTAAATGGATCAAAAGGGGTCATGGGGTCTTTCTAGGGGTCCTAATGTATGATAAGGCCCACTAGGACCCTCAGGAAGACCCCATGACCACTTTTGACCCATTTGAATGTTCAAATGTGTCCTAAGGGGTCATGGGGTCTTTATGGGGGTCCTAGTATGCCTTAACACACATTAGGACCCCTAGGAAGACCCTATGACCCATTTTGAACCATTTTCATGTTCAAATGTGTCCTAAGGGGTCCTACAACCCCTTAGGACACACTTGACAATTCAAATGGGTCAAAAGGGGTCGTGGGGTCTTCCTAAAGGTCCTGATGTGTGATAAGGTGCACTAGGACCCCCAAAAAGTCCCCATGACCCCTTTTGACCCATTTGAATGTTCAAGTGTGTCTTAAGGGGTACTACGACCGCTTAGGACACACTTGACTGTTCAAATGTGTCAAAAGGGGTCATGGGGTGTTCCTAGGAGTCCTAATGCATGATAAGGCATACTAGCACCCCCAAAAAGACCCCATAACCCATTTTGACCCATTTGAATGTTCAAATGTGTCCTAAGGGGTCCTACGACCACTTAGGACATAGTTGACCATTCAAATGGGTCAAAAGGGGTCGTGGGGTCTTCCTAGGAGTCCTAATGCATGATAAGACATACTAGGACCCCCAAGAAGACCCCATGACCCCTTTTGACCCATTTGAATGTTCAAATGTGTCCTAAGGGGTCCTACGACCCCTTAGAACACACTTGAGCATTCAAATGTGTCAAAAAGGGACAAAAACCGCTCATGTCGTATGAAATATAATCGCATTTAGTATACAATAAATGTTCAAGTCTATGACAGATGAGCAATGAACATTATCTTCCCAATACAAATGATAAAATTTAAGGAAGTGTAAACCTTTTGCATTAAGAATGGTGTTTAACGTAGGGTTTAAGGACATGTGATATGCTATCTGTGCTTGTTCGACACCCATCTATCGTTACTACACAAGTCTAAACTTACTGCATCATAGTCTCTAATTATCGTAGGGACATGCCTCCACACATAAGAAAGCAACATCAGGCTTTACGAGAATGGCTAAAAATGCAATAATTTGCACCTCATTCCCCATGTTCTTTCACCATGCCATATGCCCACCCCATACACTATATAAAACCATTCTCATGTATTCACACCTTATTATAGCAGGATGGATGGATGGATGCTTCCCAACAAAGAAATTATTGGAGATATATAATTAACAATTGCAGGTCTTGAGAGAAGGGTTGCATCTAGATTCCATAGAAAATAGATTCATTTATGGAAATCTTTTAGAAAAATTAAAATTTTAGCAAGCAATTTGAAATTATAAGACCTATAATTAGTGAGATTTTAAATTGAAAACCAAATCAAAGTGTATTGTGGAGGAGGAAAAAATTCTTCTTCCCATGGATTCAAACTGCCAGTCATGGCTACCAATAATTGATTTGCCTGCAATCCTCCAAACACACCACTCTGCGATGGAAAATTCAGAGGGTATTGTGGAGGAGGAACAAATTCGTCTGCCCGTGTATTCAAACTGGCAGTCATGGCTACCAACAATTATTTTGCCTACAATCCCCAAAACACATCACTCTGCGATGACAAATTTAGAGGTTATTGTGGAGGAGGAAAAAATTCTTCTGCCCATGGATTCAAACTGGCAGTCATGGCTACCAACAATTTCTTTGCCTCCAATATTCAAAACACACCACTCTGTGATGGCAAATTTAGAGGGTATTGTGGAGGAGGAACAAATTCTTCTGCCCATGGTATTATGGAGGAACAAATTCTTTTTCCCATGGGTTCAAACTGGCAGTCATGGCTACCAACAATCCTCAAAACACACCACTATGCGATGGAAAATTCAAAGGGTATTATGGAGGAGCAACAAATTCTTCTGCCCATGGATTCAAATTGGCAGTCATGGCTACCAACAATTTTTTTTCCTGCAATCCTCAAAACACACCACTTTGCGATGAAAAATTTAGAGGGTATTGTGGAGGAGGAACAAATTCTTCTGCCCATGGATTCAAACTTGCAGTCATGGTTACCAACAATTTTTTTCTTGTAATCCTCAAAAAACACCACTCTGCGATGGCAAATTTAGAGGGTATTGTGGAGGAGGAACAAATTCTTCTGCCCATGGATTCAAACTGACAGTTATGGCTACCAACAATTGTTTTGCTTGCAATCCTCAAAACACACCACTCTGTGATGACAAATTTGTATTGGAAAAAAAATAAAAGAATGAAGAACCTAATTCTAAAAGCTTTGGCAGAAACAAAAGGGTTCCAAGTGCCCTGCTCAATAGTGTTGCTGTTTTCTTGTCAAGTCCTAAAAAAATAATATTTCATCGAATGTTTAATTTAATTAATTTTATTGAGACGTGTTGTACAATGAAAGCAAGATTAAAAATATATCCTTTTATTATCTAAATAATTAGTAATGAAAAAACATAGTTAAATTTAGGGTTTTAATGTTTTCACAATGAAAATGCTGAATGCAGCCGCGAGCAACAAAAATGAGGAAAATAGCTTGCAGGTTTTGATTTATGCCGCAGGTTTCAGGTACTCAATAATATCGGGTACCCAAAAATATCGGGTAGCCGATTAGGCTTGTGCTTTGGTGTCAGGTTTTCCCAGGTGTACTGACACCCAGGCCTACTAAAAAGTCAACAAGCGCTTTCATGCACTTTTGGATGAGTGAAAAATGGATTTTTTCACATCGCCACTTTTTGGCCCCCCATGATCTTGCACATACCCTTCAAAATCTTCTATCAGTTCACTCCCCCATGTATCGGATTATGTATCGACCACTCTTTTGAATGAATTATGCTTGTCTCTTAAATAGACATGATTTTCCTTAATTATAGGTTCTTGATTCTTGATTCTTGGCATGAAAAACAATCTAGCCAAATTGATTTATGGCTTTAACTCCTAATTTATCTCGTAGTTATCTTCCTGCCAACTATACAAATCATTTACTTAATTAACTGTGGTCGAATAAAAAAAATAAAACAACTAGTTAAGTCTATCCTTTAGCTCTGCCAGCTAGATATTTTGTCATTTTCTGATCTCTTTGTTTCATCGGTTAATTTTGCAGTTCATCATCGATGACAACTGCCAGTTCCATCGGTGTCACTTCAGTTAGCTTCGGGATCTCTGTCCGTCGGGCAACACTATTTTTACCACGTCGGGTATCATGTGATTTTTCTTCATCGGCCAATACTGTCTTCTGCTCGTTAGGCATCACTATGACTTTAATGTCTGTCTTTACCAATGGTGTGCACTCTGCTGATGTAGTTTGTCACGTAGTGAATACTAGACTTTTATGCATTGCTGGAAGCATAACCTTTATTCCATTGGTTCTTTGAAGTCTTTGGCATGATTATACAAATGATATCAAGTTGACATTAATGAAAATACAAACCATTAATTGATTTAATGTCTTGCACCATCTTCAACTTAATATAGTCAATCATTTAATCAGTTACATGTCATCATGTGGATCCTATGACTAAAGATAAAAATCGTCTGGTTTTTGCTAGAATTTGTATCAATATTTACCAGTTTGATAACCTCCCATCAGTTATTAATATTAATTCTAAGCTGGGTATCTGTAAGCAAGATGTGGAATTTGAATCTCTTCCTTTTTCTTTCTTTGTTTGTCATAAAATGGGTCACTGGGAAAATAACTGTCCGAAGAAAGTGAGGAAGGATCCCAAAAGTGTGATCCCAGATCCTATTCCTCCAAAGGAACTCAAAATAATCTGGAAGGAGAAGTAGGCATCGAAAATTATAGAGTAATCAAGTATTAACAAGGGTGAAGAACAGGAAGGGGGTAGTGGTGACTTTGTTGAATCAAATGGGATTCTAAACCTGGAAGAAGGGGAAATTGTAGAATCGGTCACTCACATTTCTAATTCGTTGATTAAAGAGGTGCTGATAGAGGTTGTAGTTCCTATCTAGGCTGATGATCGAGGGTTCAATGTGGAAGGTGCCATCCTGTCCATTCATCTGAATAGAATGGCTATTGGGGTGGATTCTTACTATTCTAATCTGGATAAATCTGAAGAGGAAGCCTCATCTTGTGCTCCAGATACTCTGTCTGGTAGTGGTGATGATGAATCCTTTACCACTTCAAACAATATTGAATTGAATGGAAGATGGTTGAGGATCAAAGATTGTATTTTTGTGATCTTGCTTGGCTCGTTATGGGAGATTTCAAAATCCCTTTGAAAGAAGATTAGAAATTTGGAGGGATATATAGTTTGAGTCAAATAGAGGGAAGAGTTGATTTGATGAACTTTGTCAATCGTCAAGCTCTTGTTGATATTGATCTAAAAGGAGTTAATTATAATTGGTCTAATAGGAGAGTGGGAGTGGATCTTATTCAGGTTCGCCTGGACTATGCCATGATCTTTGGTAATTGGCTTAACAATTTATGTTGCTTGTTGTCTTCTATTATGAAGGTTGATTCAGATCACTCCCCTCTCTCATTTGTTGCTGAATTAAAGAAGGTAAAGGTAAATATTACCTTTAGATTTGGAAAAATGTGGATAGACCACCCTGAATAATAGCATATAATCTAGGAATGGTGGAATGTGGACATTCATGGGACTGCTATGTTCCGGGTTTCCAAGAAACTCCAGCACATTAAACAAAATATTAAGGTCTGGAGTAAGGAAGTGTTTGGGGAAATTTTCAAAATGAAGTTGAATCTACGAAAGGAACTTGACTCTATTCAGGAAACTATTCAGAAGATAGGCTTGTCTTAGGACCTGAAAGAGACCGAGTCAAAGCTTTTGGACAAGACTCATAACATCATTTCCAAAGAGCAAGTGTACTGGAGAGAAAGATCTAGATCGTTGTGGCTGAAGGATGGAGATAAGAACACCAGGTTCTTCCATTTATCAGCTTCTAAACATCGGGCCTCCAAAAAAATATCCAAGCTTAGGGTTTCTTCTGGAGTGGTTAGCAATGATAAGGAGATCTCTCTGGCTATGGTAGATTTCTTCTCCTCTCTTCTCTCCAGAGATCAACCACTTTTTCTAGATAATCAGGCTTTAATCCTTGACACTATTCCTTCTTTAGTGGATGATCCTAATAACATGTTTTTGAATGCTATTCCTTCCTCTAAGGAAGTTAAGAAGGTTGCCTTCTCGTTTGAGGAAGATAAATCCCCGGGTCTAGATGGTTTCCCTGGATTCTTTTTTCATAAATTTTGGGATATTGTTGGGAATGATATATGTCATTTTGTTAAAGAATTTTTTGGTTCTAGCTCTTTGCTCAAGAAGATTAATGCGACCTTTATTGCCTTGATACCTAAATCCCCTAGTGCTGATTTTGTTGACTCTTTTTGACCAATTATCCTTTGCAACTCTATGTACAAAATTTTCTCTAAGGTTCTTACCATTAGGTTGTTGGCTATTCTTCCTAATATCATCTCTCCCCAGCAAAGTGGCTTTGTTCTAGGGAGGAAGATTTTGGATTCCATTATGAAGGTTCATGAAGTTATTCACTCCACTCACTCTTCCTCTAATCATAGATTCCTACTGAAGCTTGATCTCTCGAGGGCTTATGACTAGGTGGACTGGGATTTTTTAATCAAGATTCTTCAATCTTTTGGTTTCAATAAGAAACTGCTGCAGCTTGTTTTCCATCTTATCATTACCTCGATGACTATTGTAATTGTTAACAGTTCCTCTTCTAGATTCTTTAAGCCTACACATGGGCTCCGTCAAGGGGATCCACTATCCCCTATTCTCTTTTCTATCTTGGTGGAAGGTCTTGGGTGCTCCTTTCAAAAATTGGCCTCTGAAGGCTCCCTTCAGGACCTTACTCCATCTTGTGCTTTGAGTCCTTGTTCTCACAAATAATTCATCAATGACACGGTGATTATGGGATCTTCTTCTATCCAGGAAGCCAGAAGGATCAAAAAATCCCTTATTATCTTCTCTTTAGCTACTAGTCAAATTGTTAATTGGAAGAAAAGTTCTTTGTTCTTTATTAATACTCCAATGGATAGGAAAAAAAGGATTGCTCACATCTTGGGGTGTGAAATTGGTTCTTTACCTATGTCCTATCTTGGTCTTCCTTTGGGATTGAAACCCCCAGACTCATTTTGGGTAGGTTTAGTTGACAGATTTAATAGGAAATTATCTAGTTGGAAAGGAGCTCTTCTCAGCCAAGCTGGGAAACTCCAACTTTTGAAGGCTTCTCTGCAAAGCCTTCCAATATATGCAATGAGCTTATTTAGGATCCCAGAAAAAATTGCCAAAGTGATAGAATCTATTCAGATAAATTTCCTATGGTCTAGAGTGGAAGATAAAAAGAGACTAGCCTTGGTGGTGTGGGACAAGGTATGCACCCCGAAGAAATGGTGAGGATTAGGGATTAGGCCTCTTAAGGTTATTAACCAAGCTCTTCTGAATAAGAAAATCTAGCAAATTTATGGGGAAAATAAAGAATGGAAGGACATTATTAAAAATAAATATCTCTTCTCTTTTCCTCACATGTTGGATTTTATGAAGTCTGCAATGAAGGTGCAGGGTTCTTTCATTTGGAACAGTATCCAACATTCTAAGGAGATGACTTTTAAGGGAGCCAAGTGGCTCTTGGGAAATGACAGGAGAATCCTATTTTGGGATGATTGCTGGGAAAAATATTTTCCTCTTATATCCATTCCAACGTTTCAACCTATTATTGATTTTTGTAAACTTAGATTGGGTTTGTATGTTTCTGATTACTGGATTAATCAGAACTGGTTTAACCTTTTAGCTGTTGATTTCTCTCTCAATCCCCTTATGCTGGATTTGAATGTCTATAAAGTGGACAATTCAAAGGAGGATATTTTGATTTGGGGAAAGCTTCCATCGGGTCTCTACTCAGTGGCCTCAGCTTCTAAGATCTTGATTAAAACTCTAGACCCTCTTCCTTTTTGGATTCTGGTTTGGAATAAAAGGCTCATTCTAAATATTAACATATTTTTTTGGATGGTTTTGCAGAACAAATTCTGGACCATTGACAACCATAAAATAAGGAATGGTCATGCTGAATAAATGTTTCCTATGTAAACAAGAGGAGGAATCAGTTTTCTAACTGGCTATTGATTGCGGCTTTTCGAGAGAAATTTGGTGTCTTACCATGCAAAGATGGAATATACACTAGATGTTCCCAAATAACCTGGAAAGTTTTTTCAAACAATGGAGGAATGTTGTTGTTCTTTTTGAGGGCTCTCAGTACAATATTATAGTTCCCCATATCATTTGGAAACTTTGGCATGAAAGGAATGAAGAGTTTTTCGTGATAAGGCTTCACCTCTAGAGATCATAGTAGAAAAGATCAAAAGAAGCATCAGAGAGAATGGTAATTTGTTTAGTGGTGAAGTGCTAGATCTCAATGCTAGAGTTTTTAAACACACTTTGGCTCTGCCTCCTTTAAGGAAGGAGAATTCCATTTGGATTTCCCCTCCAATTGGCTGGGTTAAAGCCAATTTTGATGGGGCTACAAAGGGAAACCCAGGCCCTGACAATTGTGGTAGGCTCATCCGTGATGACAAGGCCATTTGGCTTGTGGCCGTGGCCTTCTCTATTGGGATCTAGTCCAATCATATGGAAAGAGTGATGGCCATCCTTCAAACTCTAAAGCTAATCAATAATTCTATGCCTTCTAATGTTTGGATTGAAGGTGATTCAATGAATATCTTAAATTGCATTAAAGGGAAAACTAAGTCATCATAGTCTATCAAGGCAATCATTGATGAGGGCTCTTTAATCATTAATACCTTTTCCAATGTTATCATTTCACAGACCTTAAGGGAAGTGAATGGTACAGTAGATGAGCTAGCCAAAACCACAGTTAAAGCCAAGGGTATCATGACATAGCATGGAGTTACTAATTTGATGGTTGAAGTGAAGGCCAAGTTGGCCTATGATCTGACTCATAAAAAATGAGCATATTTGGAAAATCTAAAAAATATTTCATGATTTTATTGCATTCATTAATTGTTGGTAATAGGATTACGAAAAGGTGTGTCTTTCCTGAGAAGGTTATATGCAGACACGTGTTGACTAGCAGTTTTCAAAATTTGAGCTTGGCATTTATTCTATTTTTGTATTTCTTCTGCCATTGTTATTTATCTTCAAGGTATCATGGGTGGTGGGTTAAACAAAAAGGAGCTAAAAAATTGTAACAAATGGAAAATTGAAACTGACATTTGGGACAAACTGAAAAAAGGAGGCTTCACTAGCTATATGGAGTGCCTTCATGGCTCCAAAGATGCTGTCACAAATGCTCTTGTGGAAGTATGGAAGGATAGGATAGTGGTGATCGGAGGCATGGATGTTAAGATTACTGAATATTTTATAGTAGAGGTTACGAGATTAAACACTAAAGGAATAAAATTTTATAGAGATAAAAAAGATCTCCCAGAAAGCCATTCAACATTTCACAAAGGATAGAGAGGAAGAAGACATCCTGGTGAAGGATTCTTGTGGGTGCTATGATGTTAGCTCCATCAAAGGTTTCCAGGCTAAAGTTATTCTATAAATCATGGAGTATGTGTCTTTGGACAGAAAATACAAAAGGGCCCATTCTTATCACTTTGGGTTATTAGGCCATTTCCATCATAAGGTGAGAATTTCTTTCCCCTTCTACTTGCTGCAATCTCTCTTTCATAGCATTAATAATCATAGGAAGAAGGATAGCAAGCCCATTCTTCATGAGGGCTTGATTCTCTTGATTGTTGAACATGCTAAAAAATTCCTAGCCTCCAATCCTCTTATTATTTCCCCAAAAGATTTAGGCTCTGCTAAGGATGGAAAAAGGCATAGGACTAGAGATGATAAGGGAGATTTGACTATTAAAAAGCTGAAGTTTGAGAAAATTTGGGAATGGACACTGACTCTGATGCTATGAGTGCTGATGGCTATGATGAGACTGACTACATTCCTCACTCCCAATCTGATGATGATAGCAAAGAGTCTCTTTCTATTTCAGTGAGCGCCTTTGTTGAGGAAGAGGTAAAAACTAAGTAAACCCACAGTGTTAAGGAAGCCCGCATTGTTAAGGAAAAAAATAAAATGCCTGAGGTTTCTAAAGAGGATGTGGGAGGTCAAAAAGTACTGATCTTGGTTAATTATGTGAGTTCAAAAGAGCATGATATCCCTATCTCTCCAAAAATCAAGGTTCTTATGGAGGTGCATTCAGAACAGAAAGAGGCAGAAACTCCAGGTCAAGACAATATTTATAAGGAAGCTATCCCTGCCTCCTCTAAGAACATCTCTTTTTCTAGGCTGGTGGATATGCATGAGAAGAATGTCTAGCTTCTCCAGGAGGACATGGATGATAAAATTGAGCCCCCTTTTGGGGTTCTTCAAACTGCCAAAGTGATGTCCTTGTACTCATTTTGACTGATGAAATGGGTATTTTAGGAAATCAAAAATCTTCATCTGAATTATAGAGCTCTGTCTGCTCGTGTTGATCTTATTAAATCTAGGTTGGCTAGGGATGTTGGAAATCAAAACACTGAGGATAGGAAAAATCTACAGTCCTTGTATGAGCGTTTGGACACCTTGGAGACTACTATGAAAAAACACATGAAGGACATTAATGTCTTCAAGGGTACAACTATGGAGTGTTTTAACTCCATAAAATCTAAAATGGATTCCTCCACAATGAAGATTGATGAAGAAAAATATGATATTGATGCTGAGGGACTGGGAAAGCGTACATGATCAGCCAGGAAGAAGAAGATTCTAGATAGGATCTCAGATCTGTCGGATTTCAATGTGACCATCAAAAAGGTTTCTGATGCAAAGAAGGAAGCGGAAGGTACTCTCCTACAATTGGCCTAGCTCTGGTGCTCCCCTATTTTTTGGTTCTTTGTCTTTTGGTCACTGGTTGCTGGAGAGTCAAATTGTTTTCTAGCTTTTCTCTTTGTCTTTCTGTCTTTGTCTGGGTCTGCAGGATGGTTCTTAGTCTTGTTTCTGTTTAGTCTATTTTTATCCGCCTATCTTTATGCTTTTTTTGTAAGGGGTTTTGGGTCCCCATAAAACCTATTTTTACTAGAAATCAAAACCATATATAATGATCTTCGATCTAGATAACAACTAAACATGCTAAATAACCATAATCCTCTAGCCACTAGCACATGTGAAAGTGAAAAGATAAAATCACCTTATAAGCCACATAATCTGTGACATCTCATTAATCATATATACTAGATACCATCATAACCTTAGTAATAATCTCAGAATGAACAGAAGATTGAACTTAACTAGGAACACCTCACAATGCGAGCATACAATCAGATCATGAGGAACAATCACTGAATCACATAAAAGAGTCAAACACATGATCAAATCACTAGGAACATAATGAGTCAACATAACTCACACAATAATATCATAAGGTCTAGAATCCCAAATCAGGTATGCAACAAGCCACATTACAATGGTTATCACAACTAGGCATAAGACCATAAGCACATATCAATTATTTAGCATGAATGATAATTTCTTTTGGATATGTTATCATCTTACTATAATTCCAAATCTCATCAATTATTTCTTTGGTATTTCTCTAATTTGGCATACTTAATGGAAAGTTTAGTCCCTTTGTTACCCTTTCAAGCCATAATCATTTTGGATCTGATTTTCATTCTTTGATTTCTCTTAGTTTAAATCATTTTGAGATCTTATTTTATGGATGACATGTCATCAATTAGTACCTCATTTTTTATTCACCTTATATAAAAACTATTCAAGTGAGCTCAATACTTATTTTGAATGGCTAATTCAACTTTTGTTCCATTTAATGACTTTTTATTCCCAATGGATAGAACCAAAATGAAAAAATATTGACATTTGGATTTCATATTTCAATAGGAGACATTCTTTTAGGATTAGCCTATTGATCTCTCTTTAAGAAAATATGACATCATTATAATCATCTATATTCAGTAATCCTAGTAGTAAAAGAAATCAAACATAATGGAATGTTTTCAACATGCATAAGGCTAGTTGATCTAGTGATTTGTATTTCTACAGTTTTAACAAAAGATAATTCTATGTTTTCATAATGACTCTATTGTATAATGGATAATTTGTTTATGTTTTGGTAACTTTCATTTAATCTCTATCGATGACTAAAAATTTAATCACTAGGTTTTAATTTTAATTATCATCCACTTTTTTTTAGTATCCATGCTATGAAATTTTTCCAGAAAAACATTCTTTTTTATCTCTGTCGACTGCGTTAGACTGTATCCCATTGAAATGAATCATTATTGGTTAATTTTATTTATCATTTATGATTTGATTTCAATTTATTTGACTAGTGATTTGTAAGCGATTTATATATGGGACTCTCTCTCCCAGGATCGATGGTCTTCAGAGCTTAATACACTTACAAACATGTTATTATCACATTTACCATCTATGATGCAGGCTTTCAATCTATTTAACTTTGAAGGACTGTTAAAATGTGTCTTATGTTGGCAAGTTGACTTCCTGAGGATGCATGACTCATTTTGTGTTTTCACCATGGCAACAAAGTCATGTTTAGTTTTTGTCATGAAAGACAAAATGACTAAGTATGAAAACAGGGTAGATAGAGATACTCAGCAATCAGCACATCAGCGCACATGCAAGAGATCGAGTCAATGTATGCACATTTAGATATATGTTGTATGAAACATGTACATGGTACATCCAGACATGCATAGTATGGAACAATAGTACAACAAAGTTATAGGCAGATTAGTAGGCCAGCAGTCTAGATGATAGAGTATGGAAGCTGATTACTGTTTTGATCAGCGTGAATTATTTTGTAATGTAATGGCTAAGCGCCTTTGGTTCTATGTTTGTAATGATGTAATTAACATTGTAGTAAACACACCTGAGCCGACTTGTTTGGAAGTGTTGTATATTTTGTTTTAGGGCCGACTAGTGTTTTGTTTTGGGTCGCGCCTATTCGGATATAAACATATAAGTATGTAATGTAAAGTTATGTTACAAGCATCAATTATTATGTAAGAGGAAGATACAGAAGAGCAGTACAATGAATTCAGTATATGATATATCTCTTTAAGAGAGTAAGAGCATTCATGCATACACAGAACTGATTAGATAGCAGTGTCATCACAACAGTTCATTTTGATATAGTGCATATCATCTTTCAGAAGGTTGTAGCTTTCATCCTATTGGGAAGTGAGCCATATACCTTTAACAAGGATTTTTAAAAGAATCCTAACAGGGTCACACCTTTAACCAGATCATTGTACTCATCTTGTAAAGAATGCTTCTAACAGGGCAAAGGAACTCTAACAAGTTCATTATACCTAGTACAATATTTGTGGGTACTAATTCCCACCGAGGTTTTCCTCTGATCAAGGTTTCCCCGTAATCATATCATGTGTTATGAGTTCTTATGTTAAGCTTCATTCTATGTATGTTTGATTTATGTTTAAGTTACTGAAAAGTAATTAATAGAAAAACACTGATTCACCCCCCCCCCTCTCAGTGTTTCCAACAATTGGTATCAGAGCTCTGGTCCTCAACAAATAAGTTTAACCACTTGAGGAGATCATGGACTCAACAAAAGAAAAACATTTGAAAAAGAATCTTGAAGAAGCTCTTGAAGATCTTGATAGATCTGAAAAAAGAAAATGAAGAACATAGACTGAAAGTTGATGGCTCACAAATGCTTATCAAGAAATTAAGAAAAGATTTGAAAGATTGTTCTACAAGTGATTTAGGGAAAATGATCAAAAATCTCAATGAAGAGAATATGTCTCTAAAAGATAAAATTGAAAATTTGGATGAGAAACTCATAGACAACCAAATTGCTATTGAAGAAAATATCAAAGAAAGAAAACAACTAGATGATGAACTCTTGAAAGAAAACATGAAAGTCTTGGAATTGGAAAACATAAAGAAGAAGATGGAATCTGAATTAATAGAAGCAAAGGATAAGATTGATAAACTTCACACAAGTTCTGATTCACTTCAATCTTAGCTCAATGCACAAAAGAAAAAACACAACACTACTAGTCTTGGATTCAGTATAGCACAAATTGAAGTCAATTCATTACAAGAAAGAAAGAAACCTCATGAGGCATCTTCAGAAGAAAAGAAAGAAGAAAATATTGAAGAGATTAAAAAAGATCCACCTAAAATGGAAATCAAGCAAGTCAACAGAACTTTTTAAGTATATAACAAACATGGTCATTCGGAAAGAGATTGAAAAGAGGTAAGACCTTTTAATGGCTGTTGTTTCTCCTATAAAAAATTTGGTCATAGGGATATACATTGCAGAACAAATCAAATAAATCAGTCACAACAAAATCAAAGAAGAATGAATCAAAACAATCAGAGAAATCAACCTCAAAGGAATATGCAGAACACTACATGTCCGATATGCAACTACAATGGACACACAACAAAGAAATGCAACATGATGAACAAGAGCATTAGACTTCCTATCATTTGTCACACATGTGGAAAGGCTGGACACATCTCAAAGTTTTGTTGATCCAAAAGTCAAAAGAAAGAGGATCCTAAGAAGTCACTATTTGAAGAGAAAGGAGAAGTTAAGTTTGTCCAATAAAATGAAGATTCTAGCAAAATTTCGGTTGAAGTAAAGAAGGAAAATGATGTTGACAAAGTAGTTGATGCATCCACAGTGGATGCATCCTCTACTTCTGCTTGAATAGACCTTCTTGGTCTTAGGGGGAGCTATTCTAGCTCAGGACCCCTGCATGGTTGGTATACTCACCTCTGAGTATGCGCCTATGAATTCATGGTTACAAGCACATAATATTTCTATATGCATTCACGCACTGTCTAAAATGCATCGAGATCTAAGTTTCAAAATCTCTTAGTAATTTGCATACGTTTACAAACATTAAATGTAGTAGATTGTATAAAAGAAAGTAAGTGTTTGATCTTCTTCACACTTTCATTTGAGAGCACAAAATTTGGAGAGGATTGAAGCACTAGACATCAAGGCATGGAAGCATAATAGATTTGGTAGTTAAGTGAATGGATAAGAAGTTTGGAACGGAACCCTAGCAGTCATTTCATTTTGGAATTTCGTGAAACCCTACTTAAGCAAGTTCCAAGTAAGTATGACAACCCCAGTTGTGTTTGATATAGCAGAGAGGAAGATATTTGTATGCAAGAGGCATCCATTCAAATTCATACTAGATGATGTGGAAGGTGCTTTCTCAAAAACCCTGTTAGGTGTTGTTCACGTGGAAGATATCCGTGCGTACATTTAGTGTAAGAAAGAAATAGTAGGAGATATCAGCATAGCCACTCATATGGGATCTATGATGAAACCTGATTACACATTGAAGGATGAGTTCTTGCACTTGATTGATAACCGTATTTTCAAATATTTGAATGCGCACGAGTTTGATGAGCCAGAATGGGTGAAGATTTTGTTAAGCAGAATACATGATGATCTTTATTGGATTGGTGAGGTCCCTATGTGTATCACTATAGACCTAATCCATGAATTAACTAGACTTCCCAAGACTAGACTAGTTTTTCCTACTGGTAAGGATGTCAAGAAACAAATTGAGCAAGTTTGCCTATCTAGAAGTGACAAGCACTGAATGACAGTTGACCCTATCAAAGAAGATGACATAAAGCTCTTAACAATGATACTTGGGTATAAGTTTCAGCAAGAAAGCAGGTTTAATAGTGTCTCTATAGAAATAGCCCTAGCAGCTATCAGAATGGTGAAGGATAACACGCAATACAACCTATGTGAGATCTTGCGTGGTCAATTGATTGACAATAGTCAAATTATTAAGCATGACAGGAGCAAGACATTCAGGTTTGGATCTCTGATCATCTACTTGTATTTACATATAGTTGGAAAGGTTACAAACCTTTATCTAGACAGGAGCAAACCCACAATGTCTCAGATTTCTCTTAAGGTCACTTTAGAGAGCAGTGCAAGAGATGCCATGGATATGGATATAAAGACATTCAGGATCAAAATGCAGAATAGGTTTAGATTATCTGAGAAAATAGTTGAAAAATATAAGGATACCATATGTTTCATAGTAGAAACAGATTGCACTTGCGTGGAGGCAGTCAAACCTAGAACCAAATAGATACATCCTCTTGGTTATGAAGTGGAAGAACATGTGCTAACAGGATATGTGCAATTTCTATTGTCAGTGCCCAAAGATCCTAATGAACCTAGATGGGGCACTTACAGAGAGAAGACCAATGAAGTGGATACTATCTTACACAGTGTTGATAATAAAAGGAAAGCATCCGGAATTACATCTAAAATATTGAAAGTTCATGGAGTCACTCAAGAAGATCTTGACAAAGAAAGAGATGCCAAGATAGAAAAAGAACTTGAGAAATCTTAACAGATCCAGAAGAAGAAGAAAGTAGAGAGCACCTCTGTGCCCTCTACCACCATTGACTTAGATTCATCTCCACTATCTACACCAATCAAGAAAACTAGAGGAAGAAAATAGGCACCCACAAATCACCCATCCTCAAGGAACACTCGGAGCAAAGCAAAGAATACTCAAGCTCCTCCTGAGGTAGGATTTAGACCTAGTCTAAATGTGTTGAGGAACAAGATTGTAAATGAAGGGAGATTAGATACACTTTCTAAAGTATATGACAAGTATCAAGAAATTGATAAGACTACGATACACTCTATGATCATATCTCATATGATCAAGTTTAAGAAGACAGTTCTTGAACTCAAGACAATGATACCAGATCAGTTATGGAACTTATTGGAGATCATGAAAAGACATGCAATAGAGGAAGACATGGAAATTAGAGAAGAAACATTGGGTACTCTTCTCCCTGTATGATCGCATGATGAGAAGGCTATATTATTAGATCTGGTGAAGCCTCATCTCCGAACTAAGACAAGGACCTTACAGATTATGAACAAAGAATATGAGCAGATAGGTAAGAAGATTGAAAAGGCATTTGCACAAGTGTTTATGGATAGACACATGTATCCACCAACGATGCATATAGCAAAAGTTACTCTAGCTCCTCCCAAACAGGTTACAAAACCAGTGATTCCGATAGTGCCTGTGACAGGTCCATAGGTCTCAGTGCCCATAGTGACAATAACTTTTCATATAGATAAAGACTCAGAAGACACTATAGTAGTTGAAAATGTTAATATATCCATGACTGCATCTGAAAAAGATATGGATAAAGTTTATAAGGCATTTGTAAGCACTAAAGAAATGTGTACTGATGATACCTCTGCACAACAAGATGAAGTTCCCATCAATGATCAAATTGACATAAATGTAGATACTCAAGATGATACTCAAGGTGATAAGACACCAATAAAAGAGATACCAGTAAAGGTTGAATGCATGGATACCAGTCAGAACACTATATTCTCACCATCCACTCAACCATCTACCTCAATATTGTCAAGATTAACTCCTGATTCAACAAGTTTGGATGCATGGGGAGAAGAAGACCTAATCAAGATCAACGTTCTTTCTATGGAAAAGGAAAAAGAGAAACAAGTGATGAGGAACCCTCACTTTTTGGAAACAGTTAACATATTGAATGACTTATTGCCCGGTGATCAGAAAGTAGCCAAAGTCCAATCAGTTGAAGATGTGGACAACATTTTTTCAAACTTCAAATCACACTTTATAAGAATAGTAGAATCTACTAATAAGATTGCAGAAGATGAATACAAGAAGGAGAGACTGAATGATTTGGTAAAGAACTTTACCTTAGACTTGAACTCCTTAAAAATTGGGCAATCCATACTGAAAGAGTTGGTAGCTAAAGGCAAGAAAGTTATAGCCAACTGCATGGACAGAGTGAAGTTCACCTTTGAGCACACCAAAAAGGTAGAAGAGGAAGAGTTAATGGTGGATAGCATAAGAAAATCAGTTGAATCATCCACGCAAGATATGAACATATGCAATAATGTCTATCAAGGATTGTTGGATAAAATTGAGAAGGCAAAATTGGAAATCAGCAAAATAAGAATTAGACAAACCTAGTTGAGAAATGCACTTGCGCCATCTCTAGCAGTCCTTCATGCTAACATTAAATAGATTGATGAAACCATGGTGAAATATTATCAAGGTCCTTGCATGGATCTAATGAAAATGGAGAAACTGACATATGCCCTATGCGCGCATCTTCAGACAGTTGATGCTATGAAAGTATTTTGGCAGAAAGAGATTCAATCTCTTGAAATTGTGTACCCTGAAGTTTACATGGAGTAAGTATGCAAAAAAATTACTAGTTTTTGTACACCTTTGTCATTAATGTCAAAGGGGGAGTAATATAGAATGTGTATATGTGGAAAAATATATGTATATATCAATAAGATGTTATGATTTACAGTCACTTTTTGTGTTAAGTCATTTTAAGTAACTTGGCCACATTCCTTTGTTGCCATAAATGACAAAGGGGGAGATTGTTGGAAAGTTGACTTCTTGAGGATGCATGACTCATTTTGTGTTGTCATCATGGCAACAAAGTCATGTTTAGGTTCTGTCATGAAAGACAAAATGACTAAGTATGAAAACAGGGCAGATAGAGATACTCAGCGATCAGCACATCAGCGCACATGTGAGAGATCCATTTAGCATATGTGAATTTAGATATATGTTGTATGACATGTGTACATGATACATCCAGACATGCATAGTATAGAATAACCAGTTGGACAAAGTTACAAGTAGATCAGTGGACCAGCAGTCTAGATGACAAAGCATGGAAGCCGAGTACTCTCTTGATCAACATGAATTATTTTGTAATGTAATGGCTAAGAGCCTTTGGTTCTATGTTTTTAGTGATGTAATTATCATTATAGTAAACACACTTGAGCTGACTTGTTTGAAAGTGTTGTATATTTTTTTTTAGGGCCGACTAGTGTTTTTTTTTGGGTCGCACCTATTCAGATATAAACATATAAGTATGTAATGTAAAGTTATGTTACAAGCATCGATTATTATGTAAGAGGAAGATACAGAAGAGAAGTACAATGAAGTCAGTATATGATATAGCTCTTTAAGAGAGTAAGAGCATTTGCACATACATAGAACTGATCATACAACAGTGTCATCACAAGAGTTCATTTTGATATAGTGTATATCATCTTTCAACAGGTTGTAGCCTTCATCCTATTGGGAAGTGAGCCATATACCTTTAATAGGGTTTTGTAAAAGACTCTTAACAGGGTCAGACCTTTAACTAGGTCATTGTACTCATATTGTAAAGACTGCTTCTAACAGGGCAAAGGAACTCTAATAGGTTCATTATACCTAGTACAATATTTATGGGTACTAATTCCCACCGGGGTTTTTCTCTGACCAAGGTTTCCCCATAATCATATCATGTGTTATGAGTTCTTATGTTAAGCTTCATTCTATCTATGTTTGATTTATGTTTAAGTTGCTGAAAAGTAATTAATAGAAAAACACTAATTCAGCCCCCCCTCTCAGTGTTTCCAACATCTTAATGTTCTTGATTTTTTAAATAGTTCTACACCCTGACCATAATAATTTTATTTAAAAAATACAATTCTCATTTAGAGTGTAGTCTTACTGAGTGCTTAAGCTTCTATTTTTGAAGAAGATGAGGTATCATAAAGAAAGAAAAAAGATTTACTAGTGAATTTTTTGAAATATTTGCTGAAAAAACATAACTTCCTATTTTTATGGAGAAAGTGAAAATGAGGTGGAGCTAGAAATTGCCCACCACTTGTCAAAAATTTAAATTTTGATTTTAATTAAAATAATTTTGCAGGGAATATGATCTCTCTGACTTATTTTTTTCATGCACAAAATATAAGAGACAAAGGTAGCGTATTCATGAGACAACAAATTATGTTAAATTTTGGAATTTAAATTTCTAAGATGAATTGAACTATAAAATTGATGGGACCAACAAACTTAAAATATTTCTAAAAAATACCAAGCATCTTCACCTCTATTTTTTTATGACCTACTATAAGACCCTAGCATCAGTCAACTCTCCTATTTCCACATTTTATAGTTTTTATATATAAATAATTATTTAAAAACAAAATTTATTATGAGGAGCCTATGCTCCAACACTATAAGGGCTCACTGTGCTTAGGTGGCTGGTGTAGGCCCCATTAATAGTTGTGTTTTTTATTTCCATCATCATTTCCATTGGCTCTCAAGCTGGCAAAAATCTTGATTTTGTTTAACACTTTTTTCCCACATGTATTGTCTTAATGTGCAACAAACAACTTCCCAAACAGTTTTCAAGTGGTACTCCAAGGTTGTGCCAAAAAGGGGAGCTCTAGAACTAAGTATGGATGACCCATAGGAAGTGCTCTGGCATACATGTATCTAACATAGCAAAGAATAGAGAAGGCATCCAAACAATATGCATGATATGCGCATAAACGTGGTTCCTAAAATGCTAGGATTTCCAGATTTGTTGTGCCAAAATGAGAGCTTTAGCTCATGGTAGCAATTTAATTAAAGGATAAAGGGATTAGGGATTTTGACTCTAATGGAAACAAGATTATTGTCAAACATTAAAGGATACAAGAATATTGTTAGTCTGTGATAAGCAGCTACTTTGGTAGATAGGACAGCTTAACTATTTTAAATTCTTTATTTATTGTCTAATGTCATTGTAATATCATTTTTTCTTAAATTTTCTACTTTTAAGAAACATTATATTAAAGATTCAAACTTTCTATTGTCTTAGAACTTTTTATTATCTATTGAAAACATTATTTTTTAAATTTATTTATTTAATTTTTACAATATTTTATATCATTGCTTAATATTTTATTAAAGATATACATTTTCAAGATCTTATATGTTCATGTTCATATTTTAAAATTCAAATTTTTTGTCTTTCTATTCGAAGACAAGAGAAGGAAAATTTGATATTAATATATCTATTTAATCTTTAACAATTTTTTGTTTCATATATTGACAACTTTAAAAGTATTGCAAATGTTCATGATCATAGGTTTTAAGTATTCTATCTTATTTAGGAATGTTGGTAATAACTTATGTAGCATTATATATAAAGGAAGAAGGGTTACAGAAAAAAGGTTGGAATGTAAAGAAATTGAAGATAATAATTTTCAAAAAAAGTATTGAATTCTAAAGAAATAGAAATCAATGATTTTTGAAAAGTATTAAAAATAAAAATAAAAATATGTTGACAAAAAAAGTATTTAATTGAGAGAGTACAATAATATTGTACAAATAATCCAAAATAAGATGTAGAAATTAATTTTCCTCCAAAGTTTCCTAGAAAGAGAGGCAAAAGTATACCCCCCATTAATGTCCAAATGGGGGAATCCTAATCTGTCCAATACCAATTTTTCCAAGCTAACTAAAACAAATTACAATTCATACATGCCAACTATACCTCAAATAGGGTTACCATTATATAAAAGAAACTTCATGGTACATTAAAATATAAAACCAAAATTTTATTCAAGTCTTTGTATATTCATCCTTGTATCTCAATGAAGCTAACTAATAAAGTTTCCATTAACATTATGACAATCTTAATGATTGAATAAAAGAAATTCAATAATTACTATAGTTATATTAGTTGAATCATATTCTAGGAGAATCTAACGAAATTAAAGATGACAAACTGATATATTACTAATGGGCAACATGATTTGGTGATGAGGATTTCCAAAGAGATAATTAACAAAAAAAAAGGAGCATATGATAATAAGTTGTAATTTATATGGAAACATGTGTATATACTATAAAGTATTGGTAGTTTTGGTAGATTAACAAGAGGTTAGGGTTTAAAGGTTGAAAATGATGAATTTGGATAAGGTTACTTGAAAAGTCATAAATAAGGGTGTAGCACCCTCAATTGTAAGAAACTATAATTAGATGCTCAATTAGGCCCTATTTTTTCATTCTCAAGATTTCATGTTGATTATGCTTGATCCAACCGTACAACACATACATTTATGGCTTTCTTTTCATCTTCCAAATTCCCAAACCAAATTTCATCCTCTTTTAGTGGCAACAGGACACCCTAGGCTTCCTCTTCTCAGGAAGACGATGCCCAATATGACCTCTTCCCTTGGATTTTCTGCAAAATTTAAATTGGGGGACTCTTTCATTGTTTTAGTGAAATTTCTAAATTCTTGTTAGCCTCCGTCAAATTTTGAGCTCTAAAATGTTGTGAGAGGTATAAAATATCCTATTCTCTTGTACTATTTTGCATCCAAACATTCAAAATCAATATTTCAAGCATTTATGAAGCATCCAAAGCATCTTTGAAGTCAATATTCTCCTTCGTAGGAAGATTCTCTCCCACAATGGCCAAGTAGAGGAGTCCTCAATCAAGAAAGAAGATCCTTTGTCCATCTAGCATCATTCATGCATCCATTCTTCAAAGTAAGAGTTAATCATGCATAACAATATTAAAGATGTTGGAGGCATATGCATTTACAAAATAGGTCTAATATTTAATTTATATTTACATACTTCCCTTTCATGTAATTACATTTCTATTTTAAAGTTGATTCTTCAACGAGGGTTTAATAAAGGGAAATCCCTTTCTACACAATATTTTTATCATTTTTCTGAGTGTAGGAGCATCTAGTTTTCACATCATTTGGATATGGAAAGTACACAACCTCAAAAAAAGTTTGCATTTGAGTTCAATCAAAAGAACTAACAAAAGGATGCCCCAAAAACCCTCTTCCTAGGAGCAGGATGCATGTGGAGAGTTTTTTGTTTTTCATCACTCTGTATATTTTGCAACTTGTCATTTTTGTCTACTTTGTCCTACATATGTCATTTTTCAAGTATATCTCTCAAATTGAGTTAACTCTTACATATTTATAAAAAAAAAAAGGATTATTACACCCACTTAGTGCATAAGTCCTACTTGGGCCTAGTGAGACATCTTCCACTTGATTGTGCAATAAATAATTGGTTAGGCATTGCATTATGGAACCACTCTAGAAATCCTTAATATGTTCTTAACCAACTTTTCTTATTGTACATTTTTTCAAACCCGACTCATAGCATTTCCATTTTTTTATGGTTCGATGTGTTATTCATTAGGTTTCATGTGCAATTATGTATCTTAATTTTATATTTATATTACATAACCTTGATGAGTGTTTTATTTTTTTTTCAAATTTGTATTTACATTGTTTATACATATCTCTTTCCTCTTTCCTTGTGCATGAGTGTCATAACCTTGAGTCGTACCAATAAAATTCTAGTAAGGAGAAGTCATAGACTGATGGGTTCCTTTGATTTTGAGTCCTATATGTTTCCTAGGAATATCGATGAACCAAATACACCTACCAATGAAATTCCTACTATTGTTAAAAATTCCTCCTCCAACTCTTCTCGTGATGAAGATGAGACTTTAAGAGTGTCTCCTACCCAAGTGCAAAATACTTCTTATCATTTTGAAACATTTGAGGAATGGTTAGGTCAAGAACATTTTAATGTGAAATCCATCTCTTTGGTGGAAACAATGAGGAGGAGGATTCACAATGATGAGAATTGGTGCTTTTTTTGTTTACTTTTTCCCATCTTATTCATAACAATGTCAAACCTGTTAAAGGATGTACTCAAGATCTTGGTTTAACTCAAACTAATACTAGTTTTGAAACTTCTATTCTTACTTCACTACCTAATGTTCATACATACACTTCACCTTTCATGTCTACATCCATTTCAACCATCAATCCTAGACATGTTAGTCATACAAGTATTTGTAATTAAATTCACCCTCTTCCTTCAATGCATACTTACAATAATTTCTTATTTTTATATTCCAACGTTCCTTCCATTTTTCATAATGTTCCAAAAATTTTACACATTTCTAATACCAACCTTTCCAAAAGATCCACTATCAATATTCTTCCTCAAACCATGTCATCCTTACAATAGAAAATTGCATCAATGACTCAATCAAATTCAATATTCTCACTTGTGACATTGTTGAAGATAATTATTCAATTGTGTATTTGCATTGATGTTACACAAATGTATTGATGTTACACAAATGTCTAAACCTAACCGAGCACAGTCAGTGTATGCTGAGTTCTCTCAGGCAATGAAGAAGACTACAATATCAGCCAAGTGATTTTTAGTATTAACTGAGTTCACTAGGGCAATATAGTTAGTTTAGTTTCATCCAAGTAATAGTCGGGCATCGAAGGATTATAATGTTAACCAAGTTATGCATTTAGTGTTAGCCGACTTGCAATAGTTTACACTTTATATTTAATTGGTTAATAGAAAATTTTAGATTTAAGTTTTATTATTTATTTGGAAGGGTATTCAAGACAACTTGGCAAAGGTTATCATTTCTATACAAGGTCATGTTTGTATTGAATATGAGGTAGAGTATTGATATGAATAGTGAAGGTGAAGTAAGAAGGAATTCTGATCAAGGACAAAATATCCAGACCGAGCTACAAAAGAATATTTTATCACTGAGGATCTAGTTAAAACCAGAATAGAGATGTGAATATCCAAATTGAGTTTCTTCCTTTAAAATTTCCACTAGAAGCTCTGATGGCACTGACACTTTTCTTGATTCTTTCACTCTATTTTGTAATGTCTTCTCCTTCTTTCATTTTCATCTTATCAAACTGACCTCTAAGAATCTCTTCTTTGGCTCTCTTTACATTTTCATCTCCTCCATGGATTTCATGTTGTTTCTTCCACATATCATAGGAAGTAGGGAAGTCCTTGAATTCATCAAATTTTGAATAGCTGAGTGAAGAATATATATGAATCATCATTATTTTATGATTCTTCATGTCCACCATCTAATCCACTAATATAGGTATAGGTGGTTCCACATACTTGTGGTCCAAGAATTTCAAACCAGTATTTCCAATGGTAGATAGATGTAGCCTCATCAACTCTTGCCATGCAGGAAAGTTGTCTTTGTTAAGTATGGGGATATCCCTTCTTTAAGACATCTTTGATCTTTATCTTAGGCCTTGAAACCTTCACTGAAAGCATCAAAAAATCTGATACCAATTGTTGGAATGAGTTGAGTAATTGAGAGGGGAGGGGTGAATCAGTTACAACAAAAAAAATCCAAGTCCCTTAGATGTCTTAATCAAACTTATAACTTTGCTCGGTTAAGAAAAGATATTTTGTTGTTATACAGTTTAAAAAGTAATCTTAAGATACTAAATGTGATTAAACTTTAGTGATTGAGTGCATAAACATAAATCATAAAGCCAATAACAGGTACATAGATTACACGAAGATTTAATGTATAATGGTAGCAGTGATCCAAATCTCTTAACAGAGTAGACTTGACAGTCTTTCATAAATCCTCTCACAAGGTGGCATTTATACATTGAAGTGTTTGAAGACCTCTAACAAGGCCACTCCTAACAGGGTGATTAAATCCTTTAACAGGGTCACACCTAATAGTGTGTTTTGTAACCTTTAACAGGGTTGGCTCCCAACAGGGCTCACTTCAGAAGACTAAAAAATAGTAACTATTTGCAATTGGTAGTTTTCCCAAATTGGGTTTCCACGTTAAATCTTGGTGTCATCTATGTACCTATTATTGGCTTTATTCTTTATGTTTCTGCACTCAATCACTAAAGGTTAATCACATTTAGTATCTTAAGATTACTTTGTTAATTGTATAACAACAAAATATATTTTCTTAACCGAGCAAAGTGATAAGTTTGATTAAGACATCTAAGGGACTTGGATTTTTTTTGTTGTAACTGATTCACACCTCCCCTCTCAATTACTCAACTCATTCCAACAATTGGTATCAGATTTTTTGATGCTTTCAGTGAAGGTTTCAAGGCCTAAGATAAAGATCAAAGATGTCTTAAAGAAGGGATATCCCCATGCTTAACAAAGACAACTTTCCTGCATGGCAAGAGTTGATGAGGCTACATCTATCTACCATTGGAAATACTGGTTTGCAATTCTTGGACCACAAGTATGTGGAACCACCTAGACCTATATTAGTGGATTAGATGGTGGACATGAAGAATCATAAAATAATGATTATTCATATAGCTTCTTCACTCAGCTATTCAAAATTTGATGAATTCAAGGACTTCCCTACTTCCTATGATATGTGGAAGAAACTACATGAAATCCATGGAGGAGATGAAAATGTAAAGAGAGCCAAATAAGAGAGTCTCAGAGGTTAGTTTGATAAGATGAAAATGAAAGAAGGATAAGACATTACAAAATAGAGTGAAAGAATCAAGAAAAGTGTCAGTGCCATTAGAGCTTCTAGTGGAAAGATTAAAGACAAAATAGTGGTTAGTAAGGTGTTGAGAACTTTACTTCCTATCTACACAATTAGATTTTCATCTATTCAAGAGATGAGGTGTAGTAATGATATAAATCTAGATGCAATTGTTGGAAGGCTAACAACTTTTGACTAGGACAATTTTGACAATTATTCTCCCAATCCTAGCAATTTTGAGTCTGAATTCTTAGCTAAATTAAGCCTTGGTAAGATGGATAGAAACTCAAAAGGAAACCAGATTGACAATGGTAGTGATGATGAATCTGATGATGAAAATGTATAAATCATTGAAGCACTACTTGCAAAGAGAGCTTCCAAAGGAAAAGGAAAGTACAAAGGAAGAATACAATTGATTTGGTTTTCATGTGATGAGGTTGGCCACATTACTGCTAAGTGTCCAAAAAGAGAAGACAAAGATGAGAGTAAGTTCAATAAGTACAAAGGCAATAAATATTCCAAAAGTCACAAAAGCTACAAGGACAAAGGTAAGAAATCCTGTTATATTGCAAAAGATTATGATAGTGACGAAGATGAAGATGAAATGGTTTACATTTCTATTAAGGGTGAGTTAGATAATGAAGAAAATGAAAATACTGCACTTTTCTCTGATGTTAATGACACTTAGATAATTGATAGTGGTTGTTCTCACCACATAACTGGTGATAAAACAAAATTTGAACATCTTGAGCACTATGATGGTGGGAGTGTTAGATTTGGGAATAATGAACCTTACTATGTGAAAGGTAAAGGTTGTATTGCTCTAACTAAAGGAATCAAATTTGATAATGCTTATTGGGTTGAAGGACTAAGGCATAATCTATTGAGTGTGGCATAGCTGAATAACATTGGTTTCAAGGTAGAATTCATAAATGGTAAGGCCAATCTTCTGGATGGTAAAGGAAACCTAGTTGGAACTGGCAAGTGAACAAAAGTTAATCTATTCTATATTTATCTCACTGAAAGTTCATGTTTTATTGCACAAGTATAAGAAAGATGGTTATGTATTAAAACATCATGTCATGTGAATTTTGATAACCTAGTCAGCATAAGTCAACAAAATAGCATTAAAGATCCTGAGGACTAGAGTAAATTTGTGTATTATGAACCTAATACTATACCTAGGACACAAGCAATGGTGATTAGATAACAACCATGTCAACCAAGTCATAGACAGAGGAAACTAATTCTTAGATAGAGGAAACTGAGTCTCAAACAGAGAAAAGTGAGTCTCTGTCAGAAGGGTAGAACAAAGTGTTTGAGCATGCAAAACCAGTTGAAGACAATCTAGAATAAAAGAATAAGGAACCTGTACTTGACAAATATGTTAGAAGGCATCATGCACCTGAGAAAATAATTGGAGATCAGACAGAAGGTATAATGAAAAGGAACAAACTTAAAGGTACATATTTCCTCAGTGAATTTGAACCTAGATACATTAAAGATGATTTGAATGATGAAATTTGGATAGAAGCCATGAATGAAGAGATTGAGCACATAGAAAAGAGAAAGACCTAGACTCTTGTGCCTAGACCAAAAGAGAAGAATGTGATTGGTACTTAGTGGGTTTTTAGAAACAAGTTGAATGAAAAATGTGAAGTTTCTAGAAACAATGCAAGATTAGTGTGTAAATAATATGCTCAAGAAGAGGGTATTGGTTATGGAGAAACTTTTTCTCCTATTGCAAGACTCAAAGGATTTAGAACTCTTCTGGCATATGCAGTACATAAAGCATTCAAGGTATAGAAAATGGATATAAAATCTGCATTCTTGAATGGAATTCGGAAAGAGGAAGTCTTGATTGAGAAACATGAAGGTTTTGTTGATTCTAACAAAAAGAACATGGTTTGTAAATTTCACAAGGCTTTGTATGGACTGAATAAAGATCCTAGAGTTTTGTATGAAAGACTGCATGGTTAATTGGTAAGTATTGGATTTCAGAGAACTAATGACAATAGTAGCTTGTACATCAAAGAAGGACCTCTGAAAAAGATACTATTAGTAGAGATATTTTTTTATGATATACTACTCATTGGAAATGATGATTTATGCAGAAAATTCTCTGAAGCAATGAGTAAGGAACTTATGATGTCTATGTTTGGAGAAATAAAATTCTTTGTTGTTTTACAAGTTCATCAAATGAAGGATGGTATCTAGATTACTTAGTCTAAATACATCAAAGAGATACTGAAGAAATATGGAATGGAAGATTCTAGACCATTTGGGACACCTATGTCGACTGGACATAAGTTGTCTAAGGATGATGATTCAAAGGAGGTAAATAAGAATACCTACCGATCCATGATTGGTAAACTTAAATATGTTGTTCACACAAGGCCTGATATTGCATTAGCAGTTTGTATTGTTGCAAGTTTTTCAGCTAATCCTAGAGAGAACCATTTGATGGCTATCAAAAGGATTCTGAGATATCTTAAGGGCATTGAATATTATGGATTATGGTATAAGAAAGGAGGAAAATTTTATTTGAAGATTTTTAGTGATGTTGATTGGGCAAGAAGTGTTGATGACAGAAAGAGCACCAGTGGTGGAGTGTTCTTTCTTGGAAAGAGGTTAGTCTCTTGCACAAGCAAGAAGAAGAATTGCATTTCTCAGTCTATAAGAGAGGTAGAGTATATTGCTGCAATAGTGAATTATTCAAATATCATATGGTTCAAATAGCTATTGTCAAGTATGAAGGAGAAAATCAAAGATCCAATGGTTATCTACTGTGACAACACTAGTGCTATTAATATTTTAGGAAACCCTATGATATATACTAAGACTAAGCATATTGCAATAAAATATCATTTCTTGAGATAATTGGTTCAGGACAAGGAAGTAAGGTTGGAATATAGGAATACTAAAGTCATATTCACAAAACCTTTACCTAAGGATGCATTCTTGCACATCTTAGAGGAAAGCCAGGGGTGATTCCCCTACCTGAGGATCACTAAAGCATAGATTAGTGATGCATCAACCAAGCTACAATGAAGATCTAACAAGTTGATGCATATTGTCTGAGCTTATTGCATTTGAATCAGTACATCATGTACATTACAACTCCGTTGGATGGAGTATTTTACATTAGATGTGAAAGAGGGAGAGATTATTGATTTCATTCCAAAGAAATCAGTATATCAAAGGGATAAATTTTATGAGAGACGTAGATTGATGTAAGAGGGAAAAATATGTATATCAGTTATTGTGAAGACAGTGGGATTTTTCAGGATGAGAATCATAATGAAACTAAGGACATTGTAAATTTTATTCCTATTTTTGTTGCTCTAAAATTCTTTGTATAATGACATGTTGTGTTGCCATGAATTCCAAAGAGGGAGATTGTTGAAGACAATTATTCAATTGTGTATTGTCATTGATGCTACACAAATGTATTGATGTTACACAAATGTCTAAACCTAACTGAGCACAGTCAGGGTATGTCAAGCTCTCTCAGGCATTGAAGAAGACTCCAGTATCATCCAAGTGATTTGTAGTATTAACCGAGTTCACTTGGGCAATACAGTATGTTTAGTTTCAGCCAAGTAATGTTTGGGCATCAAAGGATTACAGTGTAACTGAGTTATGCATTTAGTGTTAGTCGACTTACAACAGTTTTAACTTTATGTTTTATTGGTTAATAGAAGCTGACAGATTTAAGTTTAATTGTTTATTTGGAAGGGTATTCAAGCTAACTTGGCAAAGGTTATTATATATATACAAGGTCAAGTTTGGATTGAATATGAGGTAGATTTTTGATATGAAGAGTGAAGGCAAATTTAGAAGGAATTCTGATTAAGGACATAATATCCAGACCCAACTATAAAATAATATTTGATCGGTGAGGGTCTAGTTAAAATAAAAACAAAGATCTAAATCTACAAAGTTAGTTTCTTCTTTCAACTAGGTACACTCATTTTTACTCTTTAACAATTGTAGCAGTGATCCAAATCTCTTAAAAGAATATACTTAAAGGTCTTTCATAAATCCTCTTAGAAGGTGGCATTTCTACATTTAAGTGTTTGAAGACCTCTAACAAGGCCACTCCTAATAGGGTGATTAAATCCTCTAACAAGGTCACACCTGACATTATGTTTTGTAACCTTTGATAGGGTTGGATCCTAACAGCGCTCACTTCATAAAAGTGAAAAATAGTAACTAGTTGCAATTGGTGGTTTTCCCAAATTGGGTTTCCACGTTAAATATTGGTGTCATCTATGTACCTATTATTTTCTTTATGCTTTATGTTTCTACACTTAATCACTAAAGTTTAATCACATTTCATATCTTAAGATTGCTTTGTTAACTAAGTAATAGCATAATATCCTTTATTAACCGATCTGAGTGGTAAGTTTGATCAAAAAATCTAAGGGAATTGGATTTATTTTTGTGGTAACTGATTCACCCCTCCCCTCTTAGTTACTCAACTCATTTCCAATGGACATTGCTATTTTATTATCCTTGGACATCATTCATGTCATTATATGTCAATACATGAAAACACCTCACTTGGATATTTATACTAGAAAAAGTGATCTCTTGACTCATGTGAAAACATTTCAAATATTATGTAGTGACTTCTTTCATGATTATAAACTAATGGCTAAATTAATTACTAAGATATTTAAAGATAAGACCTTGAAATGGTGTTTCTCTTTACCTCCTTATTCTATTGATTCCTTTTAATTAATAACTTGCTAATGCTTTTATTCAATAATTTCTATATAGATGAAAACAAACAAGTTAGTGAAATGAAAACACCATAGGACAAGAAATACAAGAATCTAACTTAAAAATATTGCTACATACCTCCGCTCAAACTTGAATAAAAGCACCCTCATTCCATTGATTTTCTCTTTAATGGATGAATGTGGATATGCTCTCCAAACACAATTGTTATATTACCCAAGTGATTTATAATATTTATATGGATGAAATGAAGCTCTATTTATGAACCTAAATGGATAAAATGATGAAGCAACTGAAATGGAGATACGATTTGGGTGAACCCAATATACTGTGTCCCACTTTTTGGCCAACTTTGACATGGAGATGAACATTCTAAAAATAAAACTTCACTTTTGGACACCTATTGCTTAAAAACCATTAAGAATTTGAGGATTGTGTTGTGTGCTAAAAATGTGTCAGACTTCTATGGGTCATTCCATCCAAGTTTTCTCAAGAATGAGGCCTCAAATATTGACTCATAGCTCCCTAGTCATGGAGTGCAAAGGTTCATAATGGAGGCCCTCAGATTGACCTAGTTGTGCCCTTGCAAGTACACCATGAAATGAGAGATTCAATGCATGAAAATGAAAACTATTATATATGATTGCAATGAATAAAAGGAAATTAATCTATATAATAACAATGCATTATTAATCTATAAAATGAAATATGCAAGCTTAATCTATCGAAGAAAATATGAATTTAATCTAATATGAATCTAATCTACATGAATATACATGGATGTAAGAAGAAGAAGACAAGAAGATAGAGAAGTTGCAATATCCAAACTTGAGTGCTCAAATTCTCCTCCAAAATTGCTCTCCCAACCTGCAGCATAACAATACAATAAAAGTGGGATCCTAAATGAGAAGGAGAGGGCTCCTTATAAAGAAAAGTGAACCGTTGAGACTAAGAGGGAAAAATAAATGAGCAATGGTGGAGATTAAATCTTGGTTTATCCATGTGCTCATTAAAGCAAAAAGCCCACCACTTAGAAAGATGTGAAGAAAAAGAGATTTTTATTTAATTTTTATTTATTTATTTCCTTTTTCATCAAAAAGTGCTTTAAGTGGGGGATTTTATTTAATTAAAAGAGGGATTTTCTTTTAATTAAATAAGATTATTTAGTTTAATTAAAAGAGGGGTTTTATTTAAAATTAAATAAATTAGAAGAATTTTATTTAATTAAATGGGAGGAACCTATTTTAATTAAATAAGATGAATTTTATTTAATTAAAAGGGAGATTAAATCTTTTAATTAAATAAAAATGATCAAACCTTAGGAAATATTGAAATAATTGAATTAATTATGATTTGATCAAGGAAATTGATTTGAATTGAAAATATTGCAAAGCATTGATTCAGGAATTTGATAAAATGATAAAATGATAAATGGGGCCCATAGTCTAGGCCACCATTTTAGGGTGCATATATTTGCCCCTCTTTGATTAATGTGTGATCATTCTAGGAATACATGTGGTCAAAGAATGCATTTGAAGTGTAAGATCAATTTGGGATCACAAAACAACACAGACATCAACACCATTGTAAATAAGTAATTGACATCAGAACAAAAGATAAGCTGATTGCAAAAAAGACATGGTCAACACCATTGTGAATAATCAATTGACATGTCTGAGATAAGAATCTCAAGCAAGGTTTCCCCAAGTGGAACAAATGATAGGATTTATAAAGCTGACTCAAGAATTAAAGTTTGATAGGAACTACCCCTTCGTGATCGAAATAGAAATGAGATAGAGGAGAAACAACAAATTAATTAATTTTATCAAATCGAACTAAAGATAAGGTTCTTGATATAAGATGAAATATATAAGGATCACAGAACCAAGGTAGATCATCAAGTATGAAAGATTATGCCCCAAGGTTGAATTAGAAGAAAAGAAGTGAGGTGAAATCAAATGGAAGATAGAAGTTTAGAAGAGGTGGAAAGAAATGAAAATAAGAAAGAGAATTTGCCTTAAGAAAGAGAATGGCCCAAAATCAATCAACTGTTTAAGATGGAAAATTTTGATTGAGATCATGAAAGAAGATAATAAAATGAAGATCAGAACATGATAACAGTTGATTAATAGTCCACAAGAAAGATGAAGGAAAACCCTCGCAAACTCATAATGCAGCCTAAAAATCCAAACTAACATGAGGTCTAACAATGCAAGCTACATGAAAATGCAAAGGTGTACTTGCAATAGAGAAACTGTAATAGAGGACTTTGTGTTCATCATTCATTAAAGAATGTTAAGGGACTTATTTTCATCACTGTGCCATTATTAACAGACATCGAATAATCACACAATCATCACTAGTCACAAGTGTAACTATGAAGATATGAATGTGATTTATATCGGATTGGAATGTGGAAAGATTCTAATATAAGCATCAAAGACGTAAAGGTCAAGAAGACTATGATGTTAGCTTACCCAATTTAATATAGCAAGACCACACTCACATCAAGGCATAGAGGCTAGGATGACCAGCATAACAGTTGTGCAAAAACAATGAAGCATAAAGCAAGAAGCAAGTAAAAACATGTTCTATGCCCCAAGTCCTCTAACTATGCATCACAGAGAGACTTATTAGACAAGGACACTTAACAAAAATAAATAACAGTGAACACACATAGAAAAGATCATGACATAGCTCAAGCATTAAGTATTGTGTTTAAAAATTGAAGTGTGTTAACTGATACTGAGTTCTGAGGATGAGGATCGAATGCTTGCAAGCAGGTAAAATCACATGACAAAACTGGGAAAGACCAAACCAATAAGTGTTGAAAAACACTTGATAACAAGGGTTGTATTGAAAAATATAGTTGGGGTGGTGTTAAAATGCACCATTTGTGAGATTTCCTAAAGACTAACACATCCAAGAGACCAAATCTAACACAGTTATGCCCCCTAGACAAAGACAAAGACCAATTCTAGACCAAGGCAACAAGGACAAGGCATGATGGATAAAGGCTAAGTGTCGCGGGCACGCGCTAAGAAACATGGGTGCAAAGGCCTCAAGTAGTGTCCGTTTCTTGGTTTTCACCACTTGGATTTTATTACAATTATCTCATTTTTTTTCATTTTTTTTTTCAAGACTTTTTATAATTTTTTGAAATTTTTGTTGCCAAGGCGCCTATTTCCAGGTTCTCACTAAGGCACTTTATCTATTTTTTTGAATTTTTTGAATTTTTGAATTTTTATTTTATTTTTTGGAATATATAATTTTTTTTAGATACATCAAAGTGCCTATTGCTAGGTTTTCACTAAGATGATCATTTTTTCAGGACATTTTCTGATTTTTCACATTTTTTGACAATATATCCATTTTTGAATTATTTTAGGATGAATAATTATGTACAAAGGATGCCCCCAGATAGAATGGGCATCATGGATAGAACTTCTTCAGGTGCAAGACATTGATAGGATCAAGGAGCTGCTATCCCTCTTATGTAGACAGTAAATAAGCACTTGACCCAAAAGTCGCTATAATGATGTAAGGTCCAAGCCAATTAGGTTCAAATTTTCCATTTTGATCTCTATGCTATTGAATCTTAGGATTTTCACAAAGGAAAAGATCTCCCACTTGAAATTCTCTAGGTTGAACCTTTTTGTTGAAGGCTTTAGACATGCGCTTTTGATAAACCCTGATATGGTCAAATGATGCTTGACATTTCTCATCTAGAAGTTCAACTCTTGAAGTCTCGTGGTGTGGTAGTCTTCATCTGTAACTAGACCATGGAGGGAAACTCTAAGTGAAGGAATCTCAACCTCCAAAGGTAACACTGCTTCAATGCCATATGCAAGGGAAAAAGGAGTAACCCTAGTAGGAGTACAAATACTCACTCTATAGGCCCACAAAGCTGGATTTATCTGTAAGTGCCAATCTCTACCATTCTTACAGACTATTCTATGTAAGATTTTAAGAATGGTTTTGTTTGATGCCTCTGCTTGACCATTTCTTTGCGGGAAATAAATGGAGGACCAATGTTTTTTAATCTTGAATTTCTTGCAGAGTTGTTTAAGGTCCTTATTTTTAAACTGGTCTCCGTTGTTAGTAATAATCTCGAAAGGCACTCAATATCGACAGATGATATAGTTCAAAATGAATAGAGAGACTGTCTTGGCCAAGGCAATAGAAAGTGGGATAACTTCTACCCATTTAGTGAAGTAATCAGTAGCAGTGATAATAAACTTGTGTCCACCTAATGAGTTGGGATGAATCTGTCCAACAAGATCAAAGACCCGGAGCTAAAATGGCCAATGAGATATGGAAGGAATGAGATCCCTTCCTAGAGCATGTATCATGTTATCATGTTTTTGACACTTTTCACATGACTTTACAAAAGATACTGCATCAATCTACATCGTAGTCCAATAGTACCCTACCCTAAGCAACCTTCAAGTCATGGCAAGACCATTGGAATGTCCAGCACAGATGCCCTTGTGGATGTCAATTAATGCTTGGTCAGATTCTTCCTTTTCTAAGCATCTAAGAAGTGTTCCATATAGACCCCTCCTATACAAATCACCAATGATAAGGGAATGGTGAGAGGCGTTTTGGGTAAGGTTTATGCATTCAGATCGGTTAAAGGTTTCAGGTATAATACCATCACGAAGGTATGAGTAAATGACACCATAATGGGATGGCTCATGACCAACAAGGGTACAAATGACATGGCTTTCTTGGGAGTCATAGATAGGGTGATGTAGCTCTTCCACTAGGAAATCAAATCTATATTAATGTTGCTCTAAGTGAAGGATCAAAGCAAGTGTAGCCATAGCATCAACTCCTTTGTTTTTCTCTAGGGATTCGCTGAAATGTGACAAATGTGAAGTAGCATTTCAAGGAATCAACCATTTTATTGTAAGGTACCATTTTCTCATTTTTTTTTTATATTCATCATTAACTTGGTTGATTATCTATTGTGAATCCCCATAGATGTGTAACTCTATGATTCTCCATTATATGGCCATCTTAAGTCCATTTGTTAAAGCTTCATACTCAACAATGTTGTTTGTAAATGGGAATAATAACTTGTAAGATTTAGGGATTGTTTACCGATGAGGAGAAATAAACAACACACCAATTCCTAAACCATTTTTCATAAAAGATCCATCAAAGAACATCTTGAATTTTCTTTCAGTCATATACATGAGGTGTTCATCTAGGAAGTCAACTTGAATAGGTGCATTATCTTGTATTGGGAAATCAGCCAATTGATCTGCTATGGCTTTCCCCTTGATTGCTTTATGCTTAATGTACTCTATGTCAAACTCTGAAAGTATCATCATCCATTTATCAAGTCTACCCATGAGAGAAACCTTACCTAGCAAATATTTGAGTGGATTTGTTTTTTCTATGAGGTGTATAGTGTGCACAAGCATGTAATGTCGCAACTTTTGGGAAGCAAACATAACTGCAAGGCAAGCTTTCTCAATGCTGGTGTAGTTAACCTCATATGAAACAAGAGTATGACTAATGTAGTATATTTCTATTTCTTTCCCATTTTCATCAATTCGAGCCAGTAATGCCCCCAAGGAAGATTATGTCGCTAAAATGTATAGAATAAGTGGTTTCCCTGGGATAGGAGGCATTAAAATAGGAGGATTTTCCAAGTATTTCTTGATTTGATCTATGCTCTTTTGACAATCCTCATTCCAAACACATTTGACTCCCTTGTGTAAGTTCTTGTTGAAGTGTTGAGCTCTATCCGCCAATTGTGAAATAAACCTCCTTATAGATTGAAGACGTCTTTGAAGACTCCTCATTTGACTAATATTTCTAGGAGGTGGCATATCTATGATTTCTTGGAATTTTTTAGGGTCAACCTCTATTCCTTTTGCTGAAATGATGAAGCCAAGTACTATTCTAGAGGTGACTCCAAATGCACACTTTTTAGGATTTAACCTTAGTTGAAATTGTTACATGTGATCTAGAATGACTTCTAAATCATCTAAGTGTGTGTCTCTTTGTTTAGACTTGGCCAAGGTGTCATCCACATAATATTCCATGTTTTTATGCATCATGTCATGAAAAATGGTTGTAATAGCTCATTTATAGGTGGCTCCTGCATTTTTCAATCCAAAAGGAATAACATTCCAACAATAGGTACCGCATGCACAAGTGAATGTAGTCTTTTCTTGATCTCCAGGAGCTATCTTAATCTGATTGTACATAGAAAAACCATCCATCAAGGAATAAATCTCATAACCCACAATCATATCTACTATCATGTCTATATTGGGAAGTGGAAAGTCATCCTTTGGGCATGCTCTATTGACATCTCTAAAATCTATGCAAACTCAAATGGATTTGTCATGTTTGGAAACTGTTACAATGTTTGATATCCATTCAGGATAGGCAATAGCTCTTATGAATCTTGCACTAAGGAGTTTCTCCAATTCTTCTTTGACTAGGAGAGTTATGTGAGGATGCATCTTTCTCAATTTTTGTTTAACTATTTTTACACCTGGAGCTATGGACAAGTGATGTATGATAATATTAATGTCCAACACTAGCATATTTGAATATGTCCATGCAAATTTGATCTTCTTTTTCTGTAAGAACTTGATGTAACCTTATTTTTCTTATTGTGACAAGGACTTAGCCAAGTGTACTATTTTTGGAGCCTCATCTGTACCCAAATTGAATTCTTGTGTTGGTTCAATAAGCACTGAAGATTGATCTTGAAAGTAGCTAGAGAGACGATCAAGTACCTCATCCTTAGGTGCCTCAGCGAGGTTTCACCCTTGGATACATCATTTCTTTTTACTTTTTTTGGATCTGACACCGTCACACAATAGTTTTTTTTCCATCAGAACTCCTATTCTTTTTATTTTCTTTTATTTTTATCTTGTGACTAATGTACTTTATGTCTAGCTCCATCATGCTAGTAGCCGATTCACTGGTGGAAGAGACTACGGGTTCAATGGATTTTAAGTAATAGGCTATCTCATAATAATTTTTAAATGTTAAGAGCTTAGGATCTTGATAGCATTGGGACCAATCAATGAGGTCGGGATGAACAAGAGGCAAGTCAACAACTGGTTCATAGTTATAAATGTGAATGATATTATCACTGGTGACCAAAGAGTCAGACACCGTCAAGTATCCCTCTAAGCTACCCAAATTAGGATTTGTCCTAACAAGCAAAGAATCATCTACTACGGCAACACATGGGTTCAAGTCCACTAATCCTACATGTCACTGGATGGATACCTCAGGTTGAGAACTATAAGTGTGAATAACATCAACATCTCTATCAACTATGGAAGACTCTAAGAAGGAGTCCCATTCATACTCATTTAAACTTGTGTCTGAACTGTGACTAGGATGTTTACACCATGAAGGTTTGGGACATCATGATGTGGAAGGTCTAGCGTCATCAAGAGTAGCACCTTCTCTTTCTATTAAATGAGAAATATTCTTATGCTGGTGTTCTCTATGCGGATCTTCAATATCTGATTCATTTTGTTCTAAAGTTGAAACTAATGCATGAGTGGCCTAAATATCAGAATCTCCCCAAAGGAGATTAGTGGAAAGGACCCAATCTTCACACATGTCTTGCTGGTTTTTCACATTATGAACATATTCTGGTTCATTATCACTATCTGACTCCTCAAAGATAGGATTAGTGTGCTTGTTATAATTCTCAAATCCTAGTCCAACCGGCTTCTTAGACTTACGTCCAAAAAGAGCATGATCAAGGGGTTCAGCTCTAGCATCTAATTTGTGACTAACAGGGTCATGTCCAGGATAGCCCATATTTTTTAGGAAAGCATACCCTATTCTACACACCTTAGGAGAGGGAGATAAGTTTTCATTATGCGTGTATTTTTCTTCTCTATAGATCCAGTCTTTACAAATGTCTCCTCTTTCTCATCTTAGATAGGCACTGAGGACTCTACAAATGTGCAAAATAAACTCATAGCTGAAGAGGAAGGTTTCTTTTCTTGTGAAGGCTTTCCATAAGACCTAGGAAAAACTAGTAGTGTTTTGAGGGAGTTGAGTTGATACCCCCCATGCCCAGATCTATTGACTTAAGCTTGCCTTTGTATTCAGCTAAGGTTGCATCAAAATATTCTGCTTCTCTATTGAGGGGAAGATGAGTTCCTGCTAAAATTGAATTAACAGATAAAGTATTATCCCCAAGTATACAAATCTCTATTCCATTGTAGGGGAACTTAGCACATTGATTATAGGTAGATGACATTGCTTTCATATCATGAATCCACGGTCTACCAAGTAAGATATTATATGCAAGGGGTCCAAAATCAACTATTTCAAATAAAATATCTTTTTCAATAGGGCCAATCCTAATAGGAAGGAAAACCAACCCCTTGGAACTTCTTTCTACCTTATAATAGGCTTTTATAGTAATCCTTTTTTTGGTATCTATGACTTTTTTCTTAATAACCCAATTGTTTTAAAAGACTAAAATAACATATATTAAGCCCAACACCCCCATCTATCAAAACGTGCCTGACATGGGTTCTACAGATCATGACTTCAATATGAACAATGAGATTATGTGGGTGGCTCAAAGATTTATCATCTTCCTCTGAAAAGGTAAGGTAATGAGGGCTAGCAATGTGATTAACCATGTTTTGGAATTGATCGACATCTAATTTTTTGGGGATGTTCACCATGCGCAAATCATCCTCAAGGACTTGCTTATGCCTTGGAGACAACTCTAAAAGCTCAAAGATTGAATTCTGAGCGAGGGTTCTTTGTAACTGATAGACAAGATTGTAGTTTGATTTAGGATCAACTGTTTGCTTTAAGGTGACATTCTTTGATGCCACTTTTTTTGGTTTACTTGGCTGACTGGAATTGGGTCCTCTAATGATAATGAGACCTTGACTTCTTGTAACAACATTAAGAGTTTGGGACGACGCTTTAGAGTTGGGACCCCTTAGCACCACAATGGGATCTTCATCAAAAATAGGAGGAGAGTCCACATCTAGATCATAACCATAGGGATCTCTACCCCTCATCATATTGACAGTATCTTCTACAAATTCCAGCATGTTGATAGTATTCTCTGCATTTGTGTAATTTTAATTGATTGCGACTTTTCTATTCTTAGCTCTAGAGGTTTCCCCCTTCTCATACTTGGGAAAAGGTTCCTTGAATGCCTTATGATCGACATTAGTGTTCAATCCATTTACTTTAAGCTTTCTATTCTTAATGAGATCTTGAATAATATGCTTGAGTTTGTAGTAGTTTTCAATATTATGTCCAATACTATTATGAAATATGCAAAAGGCCTTCTCATCCCACCAATGTGGCTTAACATCAGGTATGTGAAATTTTGCAGGATCTTGACGATGCGCAAGATTGTTGGCAATGAGCATCTTCAAAATATCCTCATATGAATCGCCAAGTTTTGCAAATTGATGTCTTTCTTTCTTAGGCCTATCTTGGTATCTTGGCTTACTCTCTTGTTGATTAGATGTGTTGAGCTTCATGGCTTGAATAGTACTAGACCAATGGAGCACATTTTGATCCTTGTGTTGGGAGGAATCCACAACTCCATCATTAACCACTTTTTTATTCTTATTCTAGTGTGGGTTCCTTCCCTTATCCTTGTTAGAGATGTTGTTGTTTTGACCATTGTTATTGTTGTTTCCATGTTTGGTCAATATACCTTGATCTTTTAAAACATCTTCAATCCTACATGCGATTTCAAAAATGGTATCAAAGGAATCAAAAACCATTTTTCTAAGTTCATACCACATTTTAGAAACCAAGTTTTTAACAAGGATATCAATCTTTTCATTTTTTTGGAATGGTTCTAGAATATCGAGAGCATTGTTGTCTCCAACTTTGTAACAAAGTAACAAAGGATTCCCCTTGACTTTGTTTTAAATTGCATAAGTCCAACATAGTGATTGATCTTTAGAGGTTGTATGCAAAGTGTTGAACAAATCTATGAACAAGCTCTTTAAAAGTCTTGACGAGGGGAGTTATATTGGTGAACCATTCCATTTCTTGACCTTTTAGATTCCTTGGGAATAATCTCATAAGATACGAGTTGTCTTGGTGGAACTCAAAACTTGTGGTATAAAATTGGCACACATGATCATGTGGATCTCCATTGCCATCATATTTTTCATATTGAGGAATTTCAACCTTTCTAGGGAACTATTTCATGTCAACACTCTTATCAAAAGGATTAGGACAAATTGAATCCAGTGAAAATGAATTCTTAAGTGCCATTATCTTTGTCACCATGATCTTAAGTTCCTTGAGCTCTTCCTCTTGAGATGGACCTTGCTTCTTGATTATCTTGTCCACATCAAAGTTGTAAGGGACTCTAGCACCCTTGTTTATAAAACTCTCTAGGAACTTATCTTTGTTTTCCTCTAAATATTTCTCCACATATTGTTGGAAAAGTGGTTCTTGTTGCATTTTCATGAAGTCTTGGGAGCTGGAGTCAAAATTCAAGCTACTACCCCCATCCTGTGAACCATGATGAGCACATTGTCAAGGTTGCCTTAAGTTTTGAGGAGGTGTTTGTCTCCTATAATGATCATGTCTAGAATCCCTTCTTCCTCTAGGGCTAGGAGATCATGATGGTGTTCTTTAATGTCTTCCACTGCATGGAGTCTCAAGAGGATTTGATGGAGGAGAGTCGTTTCGACCACTAACACACATATTATTGAGTTGGTCATTGAGTCGCTAAGCCAATGGCCTATCTTTTTTCTCTTAAAAGGCTTTCTTTTCCATTTCTACCAAAGTATGTCTCTCCAATTCTAGGAGTCTAAATTGTTCTTCCTTTGCAGCTTGTTCATCTAGGAAGGCTTTCTTTTCATGCTCAATCCTCTTAAGTATTTCACTCATGTATCCTCAAGATGTCTTGAGCGGTGAATTTGGTCTTGAATTTTGAAATAAGTTATTGGTATAGGTTGCATTAACATGAGTGTCATAAATTTCATCTCCTTGGTTCTCATTTTGTGATAACTCATCTTCATAAGCTTGCCTCTTACCTCTCTCTCTCTCAACTCTTTGGTGTGCATCTAGATATCTTGTTAAGATAAGCGGTGACTTTGGCTAACTATTATGAGAGGAACCACCAAATGAAATAGCATCTCTATGCTTCACAAATATGTCATCAAGATGTTTATCCATGCCCTCCCTCTCTCATTGAGTCATTTTGTAACTCATATCCATAGAAGAGTGAGAAGATTCTAAGGGGTACCCACCTCACTAAGGTGACTCTTGGAATCAAACCACACTTCCAAGTTGTTCCTAGGTGATTGATCAAATATGAGTTCTTTTCCCTTATGTTTTTCGTGAGTTTGAACTAAGGGTAATTGGTTAAAAACCACTTGAAGTTGTTTTCCTTGATTTACTTGATATCTTGTTGTAACTGGCATGAAATAAAAGGTAATAGCTGATAGGATGACCCTAAGAGGCGTTGGTACCAAAATAGGAAAGTAAAGGCATTACATTGTCAAAAAAGAGAGGTGATAAGATAGAATTTGCAAGAGACATAAATTGACACTGTCACAGAGGTGCCCACATTTCAGATAAGTATCCTAGCACATATGGATTAGGAGGATGGTCTTACCCAAGTTATATTGATTGAATTTGAATATATGAAAGTGAATGGACAAGAGATTACCAAAAATTTGCAAGTGTGTTATCAGAGAATCTAAAGGTTTATATTTTCAACAAGGATGGTTTCTAGCTCACCAAGCTCCAAGCAAGGTCCCTTGTGAAATCAAAGATTACTAATATAAGAGATCAAAATGCAAGAATCCAAAGCTAAACAAGCTTCTACTAGTGGGGTAAGTGGCTTAATCTGATTTGGATCAACTAAGGAAGCTGGAAAATGACAGGACAACAGGTTAAGCAAGCTCAAAATTGATAGCAAATGGCTTGTTGGTTAAGAAACAAAGGACAGATTTGTGCTATGAAATGCTTGCTTGTGCAAAGATTACCATAGGACCACGCAAAGTTTTGCAGATATGGTGTGAGGAAACACTGGTATGGTCTGACAGGATGATAGCAAATTTGACAGCAATAGGCAGGATATCATGCAATGATTCTTACAGTACTGCGTGATGAAACTCACAGGGCCACATAAAGAACTATTTTATCACATGAGGTTTCTGAGAGGAAGAAGAAGGAACTCAGTTTTGTTCATTTTCAAATAACCAACTAGATGTATTAACAATTTTTTCTCATGAATTAGTCATGCAAGACAAAAATCAGGGAGTTCAAGCAAATGTCTTCAAACAATGAGCAAAGGACAAAGAAACCTTGCACATGATTAAGAATAGTGACGTAGTATTTATACTCCCTAAAAATTCTACATGTGTATATTCTCAAAAAAAATTTCAATCACGCACATAGTCGTAGAGAATAAAAAGTTTGTTGCACTATGATTCTTAGTAATGGTTTGAATCTACAACTTTTGAAATCTCAAGTGGGTGAAATCCAATCCTGATGCACTAAGATTTGACACAGTCTAAGAATTTAATCAATCAGGAGTTGCTGAGCAGATCTGACAACCCAACAAGAAACCACACTCGTTTAGATTTCTTCCACAAGGACATTTATATAGAGGTTGTTACTAACTGGAAAAAATGGCTATTACTGCTTAAGGTTCTACCCACATGGTTTACCCAATAAAGGGAGTGTCCACTATGGTTAACCCTCTCTAATAAGGAAGACTCACAATATAGACCACATGGGTACTTAGTTTGGATTCAAGGGTTCCAAGTTTTCGATTCTCCCAAAAGGGAAAATAGCATAATCTTCTAGCCTCTTCACCTCACCCAAACATAGAAAACCAAATTAGTTGACCCACTAGTTTGAAATCACCTCACCCAAGGTTCGTATATCAACAACAATGATCACCAATCTCAAGAGAGAAAATACCAATCAAAGTTGAAGACTAAACCAAGTTTGAAGTAATGACAAATCCTTCCATACCTACAAGGTAATCTATCGTCAAGAAGAGCTTCGCATGTAAGACAAGCGAATGAAGCCCACTCTCTCAAGAACAACACAAATAGTATTCATAGGGCCTAATTACTATGTGAAACATATATGAAAGAAAGAAAATTTAGGATCAAATTTTATAGTACCAATTGGAAATGTGATCTATGAAAGAAAGAAACACTCAAGCTAAACACATGAGAGGTTCATTTTTTATTTTCAAAATCCAAATGTTATAGAGATGTAACAAAATACCTCAAGTCCAATGCAACATGAACATTTTATTTTTTATCCATGCAAGTCCAAATTAGCAATAGTAACAGCAACAACTAAAGTAAATCAGAAAACATTAGTGGTTAGAGATCAAAGATATAAAATATAGCAATAAACATCAGATCTCTGGTGTGAAAACTCGCGTGAAGATTCTCAGAGTGCCACATGAAGATTCCTTGAGTGCCACATGAATATTTGTAGAATCTCACCTAAAGGAACACACAGACAAAAAAAAATGTAGAAAACACTAAATAATGTCAGATCACTGCCTGGTGTCATATGTCGTGCGAAAATTTGCACAGATCCGTGCGATGAAACTCTGCATATCACGCAAAATTTTGCACAGACAAGCAAAACCTCATAGCATTTTAAGAAAGACATCGCGTGAATTTTCGTCACAGATCCATACGAACGAAAAAATTAGATTTTGCAAGAAAAATGAAAGATGAGGCTAGATCTGCCACATGGTGAGCGCCAAAAATGTATGCTGAAAATGTGTCACACTTCTATGAGTCATTCCATCCAAGGTTGCTCAAGAATGAGGCCTCAAATATTGACTGATAGCTCCCTAGTCATGGAGTGTAAAGGTGTCTGATGAAGGCACTCAGATTGACCTAGTTGCACCTATGAAAGTACACCATGAAATGAGAGATTCAATGCATGAAAATGAAATCTATCCTATATAATAACAATGAAAAAAAGGAAATTAGTCTAAATGATAACAATGCAAGATTAATCTATGAAAATAAATATGCAAGCTTAATCTATGGAAGAAAATATGAATTTAATCTAATATGAATCTAATCTACATGAATAGCCATGGATGCAAGAAGAAAAAGACAAAAAGAGAGAAGTTGCAATATCCAAGCTAAATTGCTCAAATTCTCCTCCAAAATTGCTCTCCAAGCGTGGAGCATAACAATACAAAAAAGAAAGTGGGATCCTAAATGAGAAGGAGAGAGCTCCTTATAAAGAAAAGTGAATAGTTGAGATTAAGAGGAAAAAAGAAATGAGCAATGGTGGAGATTAAATCTTGTTTGATCCATGTGCTCATTAAAGAAAAAATCCCACCACTTAGAAAGATGTGATAAAAAAAGATTTTTATTTATTTTTTATTTTATTTATTTTATTTTTCATCAAAAGAAGAGCTTTAAGTGGGGATTTTCATTTATTTAATTAAAAGAGGAGTTTTCTTTATAATTAAATAAATTAGATAAATTTCATTTAATTAAATGGGAAGAATTTAATTTAATTAAATAAGATGAATTTTATTTAATTAAAAGGGAGATTAAATATTTTAATAAAATAAAAATGATCAAACCTTAGGAAATATTGAAATAATTGAATTAATTACGATTTGATCAAGGAAATTGATTTGAATCGAAAATATTGCAAAGCATTGATTTAGGAATTTGATAAAATGATAAATGGGGCCCATAGTCTAGGCAACCATTTTAGGGTGCATACATTTGCCCCTCTTTGACTAATGTGTGATCATTCTGGGAACACATGTGGTCAAAGAATATAGTTGAAGTGTGAGATCGATTTGGGATCACAAAACAACACCAACATCAACACCATTGTAAATAAGAAATTGACATCAGAACAAAAGATAAGATGATTGCAAAAAAGACAAGGTCAACACCGTTGTAAATAAGTAATTGACATGTTTGAGATAAGAATCTCAAGCGAGGTTGCGCCAATTGGAACAAATGATAGGATTGATAAAGCTAAATCAAGCATTGAAGTTTGATAGGTACTGCTCCCTCGTGATTGAAATCAAAATGAGATAGAGGAGAAACAACAAATTGATAAATTTGATCAAATAAGGATCAAAGAACCAAGGTCGATTATCAAGCATGAAATATTATGCCCCAAGGTTAAATTAGAATAAAAGAAGTGTGGTGAAATTGAATAGAAGTTTGGAAGAGGTGGAAAGAAATGGAGAGAAGAAAGAGAATTTGCCTTAAGAAAGAGAATTTCCCAAAATAATCAACTATTTAAGATAGAAAATTTTGACTGAGATCATGAAAGAAGATAAGGAAATGAAGATCAGAACGTGATCACAGTTGATTAAAAGTCCACAAGAAAGATGAAGGAAAAGCCTCACAAACTCATAATGCAGCCTAAAAATGCAAACTAACATGAGGTCTACCAATGCAAGCTACATGAAAATGCAAAACGTTTACTTGCAATAGAGAAACTATAACATAGGAATTTGTGTTCATCATTCATTATAGAATGTTAAGGAACTTCTTTTCATCATCGGACCATTATTAATGGACATTGGAGAATCACACAATCATCACTAGTCACAAGTGCAACTATGAAGATATGAATGTGATTTATATCAGATTGGAATGTGGAAAGATTCTAACATAAGCATCAAATACATAAAGGTCAAGATGACTGTGATGTTAACTTACCCAATTTAATATAGCAAGACCACGCTCGCACCAAGGCATAGAGGCTAGGATGACTAGCATAACCTATCAAACTTCAATGCTTGATTAAGCTTTATCCAAACTATCATTTGTTCCACTTGGGGCAACCTTGCTTGGGATTCTTATCTTAGACATGTCAATTTCTTATTTACAACAGTGTTGACCTTGTCTTTTTTGCAAGCATCTTATCTTTTATTTTGATATCAATTACTTATTTACAATGGTGTGGATGTTTGTGTTATTTTGTGATCCCAAATCAATCTCACACTTCAACTACATTCTTTGACCACATGTGTTCCTAGAATGATCACACATTAGTTAAAGAGGGGCAAATGTATTCACCCTAAAATGGTCGCCTAAACTATGGGCCCCATTTATCATTTTATCATTTTATCAAATTTCTGAATCAATGCTTTGCAATATTTTCAATTCAAATCAATTTCCTTGATCAAATTTTAATATTTCTTAAGATTTTATCATTTTTATTTTATTAAAATATTTAATCTCCCTTTTAATTAAATAAAATTTATCTTATTTAATTGAATTAAATTCCTCCTATTTAATTAAATAAAATTCATCTAATTTATTTAATTATAAAGAAATCCCCTTCTTTTAATTAAATAAATAAAAATCCCCACTTAAAGCTCTTCTTTTAATGAAAAAGGAAATAAATTAAATAAAAATCCTTTTTTTAATCATGTGTCACACTTTAACAAAGGAAGAGGACCACGACATGCAAAACTATTAAACTTTAATGACATAAAAGTGACATTTGTGTTTAGAATTTGAAAATGATGTAAACTAATGAAATGTATAAAATTGGATGTAGTTTATGCCTATAATTTTTTTAAATTTTTTAAAATTTTTTTGAATAAGCATTGACCTAGTTTTTTAATTTTTGAAGTCCATTTTTTAATTGCTCAAAAATTGCTGAAAATGTAAGGTCTAGTTCCCTCCAACTCAATATATGCAAATAATCTTTTTTTCTTCTGATTTCAGAATATGTTTTAGATGACATGTACAGCTAATGCATAAAAAAAGAAAGTTTGGTTTTTGGTATATATTTTGTCTGTTATAACCATTCAAAGTCAGAATTACCCGAAATTAACAATTTTTTTCTCCCTCCACATTTGCCCTAGCAAATCTAAACCAAATACAAAAAAAATTACATATTCTTGAAGAGGAATCTCTCCTCTAGTGTTAAATATAAGTTGTAAATTTTTCTGACATGATTTTCTATTTTTTTTATTTTTTCAAACGAGCGTGCTCTTGAATGTTAAAATACCTATTTGGAGTTTTTTTAACTTACAATATAGTATATGTAAATAAATCACCATAAAAATTATATGACCATAATCTAGACTCCGAGCTCTGCAAAAGGCTATTTTTAGATTTTGAAACAAGTTGAATTGTGATGTGGCAAAAATACTCCAAACACACATTTTTTGTAAAATCCCATTTTTTACTTGTGTTGCTGCCACATGGGATGCCACATAGATACTTTCAGCCAGATCTGTTTCGGTCAGACTTGGTTCGGTTAGACCTGGTTCGGCCAAAAATAAGGCTGACCAAACATGGTCATCATGCGACCATGACCCTTTATGTCATATATTAAAGCATTTATTTTTTTAAATAAAAAATATATAATGCTCTAAATTGTGAATTAAAATAAAGTTTTTTTGAAGAAAATTATTTTTTTAATAGTTTTAAAGCGTATTTTTTGGCATTAAAGGACAACTACGAATTGAAATTATCAAGTAGGTTTGTATTTTTTATAATTTTAGTTTTTTTTTTTTAATTAAAGTATTATTCAATATTAATTTATGAACAAGTATCAATATCATTTTTGATTTTTTTATCAAAAGTATATGGTTTTATGTATGCAGGTGAATCGAAGCTCTCAATTTGAACAATTTGTGCAATGGGGAATAAAAGAAACAGTTTTAAAAAAATTGATCGAAAAAGGGATGACAATATGAAAGGTTATACAAAATGTAATCAAGATGACCCTGTTGAAGTTCAAGAAGATGCAATTCAAGTAGAGGAACAAATTGGTGGAAATATACCTTTTGATATGGGCAATTTGATGGAGATGAATGAGGAATCATTTTTTAGTCAATTTTTATCTGACGAATTGGTACCTCAAAGCACAATAAAAAAACAATACAAAAAGATTGGGGATGAATATTTTCAAAGTAAAAGTCTGATTGGAAAAGCACAATTATTTGTCAGGTTATTCAGGAAAAAAGAAATGACTCCTATTTTGGAGTTGTTAGGTGTTCATAACAAGAAAAACTCAGGAGACAATGTAAATCGAATAATAGTTGAAAATTTTCAAGATGCATTGAATGACATTAACAACTCAAGTCGAGGAGCTGATTTAAGTGTTGCACGTAGAGCATTGATGACTACTTTATCTAGTAGGAGGTTGACAGAGAGAAAACAAGAACATGCAATTGCTGATTTACTGAATGTATCTAGAAGAATTGTTCAAAGATATATCAGGAAGAGAAATATGTTAGATGAAAATATTCAAAATAATTGGGTTAATATTTGTACACTTCCTCAAAAAGACAAGATTTCTGAAGATGTAAAAAGATAGGTCATTGAATATTGGACCGTTCACTCTCGTGTTTCTTCTTATAGAAGGGATACTATACAGATGAAAGATGAAAAGACCGATATGAAAACATCACACCCAAAATATTTTATAGATACAACACAAAGTGAATTGTTTTAATCATTCAAGCAAGAATTTTCAAATGTGAAAATATGTCAAAGAATGTTTGAGAGATTGTGCCCCTACTTTGTATGCGTAAATAAGGTATGTGAAACTTGTTGTTGCTGAAATTATGTTGAGTTTCATCTATATTTGCTATCCTATAAAAAGGTTATGTCAAAACTTAATCCAGATATGGTCATCTTTGGAAGTATGACACAATTTGTGAAGTCTATTTTATGTGAGAAATTAGAAGATTTAGATGAGTTCAAAGTACAATGTATAAAGAGTGCATGCAGTGATTGTGGAGATTTACATAAATTTCCATTGCAAATTGAGAATCTATAGGTGCATCCCCTCTACCCAATGCCATGTGTGATAGAAAAAATAGATATATAGATGTACTCGAAAGTATAAAGAAGAATATATGTCTAGATCTCTGCACATACATACATGGTCTAATTCTAATTTAAATAACTATATATTTTTAAACACGTACACATTATAAATAAATAAACATGTGTTCAAACACTTGAATGCATATGTACATTTGAAAAAAATGATTTAAAATAATATGTGTACATCTACATGTATATTTGTGCAAAACTTGGTTTATTAGTCTAGTTGAATGTAGATTGATGTTTAAAGGTCTAAAGAGATGAAATTGATTAATTTCTCAATTAGTGTTTAGCACGTTAGGAGCTATGTTGGTTAATGTTCCAATTTCATGTTAGTTCAAAAGAAAAATTCAATTTAGCACGTATTAAGGTTTATGTTGATTTATATGTTTCAGTAAATCATGTGTTGGTTTCATGTTAGGGATCAATATGGTCAAGTTTCATGTTAAGGATCAATATGGTCAGGGTTTCATGTTACGGTTCATGTTAATATTTATGTTACATTTTTTGTTTCTATTTCATGTTTCAATTTCATGTTAGGGTTTGATGTTGGTTTCATATTAGGGTTTCACATGTTACCTGGTACGTGCAAATATTATGATTAATATGAACTTCAAGTAATACTAGAATTTTTTCTAATGTCTTGTAATATTTTCCTAATGTTTTGTAACATTTTCTTAAGATTTTGTTACCTGGTTCATGTTAGGGTTCTTGTTAGTTACGGTTTCATGTTAGGGTCCAATATGGTTAAGGTTTCATGTTAGGGTTAATGTTAGAGTATATGTTGATTTATGTTTCAGTTTCATGTTAGGGTTCATTTGTTAGAGTTTATGTTTTCGTAAGTAACATTTTTCTGTACTATTTTGTAACATTTTCTTAATGTTTTAAAACATATGCAATAAAAATAAATTAATTAAAACTAAATAACACTTTCCTAATATTTTGTAATAGTTTCCTAATGTTTTGTAACATTTTTCTAATGTTTTGAAACATGTAATAAAACTAAATTAATTAACTAACTAACTAACATATGATTATAACTAAAAAATAAATTTAAATCTACATTAAACAATATTTTATATTTTCTAAAATTAAAAATAACAAAATTAAAATAAAAAAATATCAAATAATAGCAAAACTACATTAATTTAACATAACAAAATTGAAAATATTAAAAAAAAAATTTTAAAAAATTTCTACCTATTTTCGGCCAAAGTACTCCTATTCCGCTCCTCAAATCCTAGAAGGCGCTCAGTGCAAATGAGTCGCTCAACCAAATTTTGGCGTTTATATAGTTTTTATGGGTTCTGGCCGAAACATGTTTCGGCCGGAACCCCTCTGCCACATCGATGCCACATGGCGCTGCGTGTGTGCCACGTATGTTCGACCGAAAGGGGTCTGGCTGAAAGGGGTCTGGCTGAACTGTGTATGACCGAAACATGTCAAATGGTCCCCGAGTGTGACACAGTTTTGTACTTTTACCATGCATCTTTCTAAGTGGTGGACTTTTTTCTTTAATGAGCACATGGATCAACCAAGATTTAATCTTCACCATTTATCATCCTTTTTGCCTCTTAATCTCAACCATTCACTTTTATTTATAAGGAGCCCTCTCCTTCTGATTTAGGATCCCACTTTTTTTTGTATTGTTATGCTGGAGGTTTGGAGAGCAATTTTGGAGGAGAATTTGAGCACTTTGGCTTGGATATTGCAACTTCTCTCTTCTTGTCTTCTTCTTCTTACATCCATGGCTATTCATGTAGATTAGATTCATATTAGATTAAATTCATATTTTCTTCCATAGATTAAGCTTGCATATTTCCTTTCATATAGTAATCTTGCATTGTTATCATTTAGACTAATTTCCTTTCTTGCATTGTTATCATATAGAATAGATTTAATTTTCATGCATTGAATCTCTCATTTCATGGTGTGCTTGCATAGGAACTACAAGGTCAATCTGAGGGCCTTCATCACACACCTTTGCACTCCATGGCTAGGGAGCCATGCTTCGATATTTGAGGCCTCATTCTTGAGAAACCTTGGATGGAATGACTCATAGAAGTGTGACACATTTTCAGCACACACGTGTAAACTAGTGACTTTTAGAATTTTGTTTCTAGTTTCTAATATATATATTTTTAAAAATTTTAGAATTGATTTGTATCCATCTTTCCTTCAAAAAGCATTTTTTCTGAAAAATCAACAGTTTTTAGAAGTGACACTCTTTTTTATCAGCATAATTTTTTTTTTTCTAAAATTGATAAAAACATAATTCATTTGAAGTTTTGTTTGTAACACAAATACATAGACTTTTTAATTGGTTTCATTCAATTTAGTTGAAAATTTTATTGTTTATTGAGTTTTAAAGTGACACTAACTGTAATTTTGACATAGGTTCATTCAAATCACTTTAACTTGATCTGTACATATTGAAATTCACTTTTTTCTTTTTTTGATAGGAAGGTGACATAAATAGCTATTTCTTATATATTTTTTATAATTTTTTTTCTTAATTTACTATTTTTCCAGAAGCGACGAATAGAGAAGTTGCTAAATAGTCATAAAACTTATGTTTAATTAAAGTAAAAAGAGAAAGTCACAATGAAATCAATATGTTTTAAAATCAAAGTCATTTAAAAGCTTGTCTTGAGTAGCACCATCTTGTTTTTGGGTTTCAGAAGATTGTTTTATTTGGTGCTTGATTGACACCTTCAAAGGGAAGAATTTTTTAAGCTTTGGGGATGAATGCCAAATGTGGGGTCTTCGCCTAAATATCCCTTCGGTCAAAGGGGGTTCTCACAAACCCCTTGGACTTCATGTGAACATGCTTGGAAAAATACATTGGGACAACAAAAATTATGGTTTTTTAACCAACCATTTTTTCCTAAGCTGGGTCGGCTGGTTTCATTTTTCTAGGACATGACTATTCCTTCAAGTATAATAAAGAGTTTTACTTTCATTTTTATAGAGAAATACTCAAGTTAATTCTTGGTTTTTAATCATGGTGATTTTTTCAAAGGATTTTTTTAAGAAAGGAAATGGGAAAAAAGAAGGGAAGGATAAGTAAATCTGTAAGAAAATGGTCACCTGGTAGAGAACAAAGAAATTGGAAAGATTCAATGACATGTTACTATAAATCTAAAGAAGGTAAGCATCTTTAATTTCACATGTCTAAGCTTTATATGTCTCTATTTTTAGTTTTGTCTATTTTGTTCTAATTTATTTATTTTTGTGCACGTGGCCTACAAGAAACAAGTACAAGATGAAGGAGAAGCTTAGGTACGAGGGTCAACCCAATTTGAATAAATTTATGTTGGAGAAGGGTCAAGATCAATCCCAAAGGAAGCTCAAGAAATGGATGTTGGATAAGGGTTAGGATCACTCCTTACGCAAGATGAAGCAATGGATGTTGGATAAGGGTCAGGATCACTTTCTTATACTGGTATGGATGAACTTATAAATCTAGCTCAAACTATAAAGAGAGGACTTAATTATACAAATATAGATCATTTACTTGAAATGAATGTGGAGAGATTGAGATCACTTTCTAAATGATCTTTAACTCTCTCTAAGAAAAGGTTTTTGAATAAGATAGACAGCTAAATGATTTCTTAATTTTATAATCATGAAGTACTTGAACAAGACCAATTTCTTTCAATTGTACTTATACAAAAAAGTTGTAAGAGCCATTAAAATTTTTGGGTATAGACACAACATCAAAAAACAAAAAAAGGTTCTGGCATGCAATATGATATTATTGAAAATCTTAGGAAAGATTTGAGCTTTGTAGGTAAGTGATCTTGTTATAAAGATAAGGCCATTACAAGAAGAGTGATGTTGACATCCATTGTAGGTAGGATGATAGTACCTTGGAAGTCAATTGGGAAATAATATGTAGAGATCTTCATTTTTATAGGATTGAAGAGGGAGTCAGAAATTTGATCACATCATTTGACAGTACTAAGCATAGGAAGTATCCATACCTACATTGAACATGTCTGACATACAGGGAATTCATAATTTCATGGGTCATATCTTACATCGAGGGACTCAAGTATGATCTACTACTCGTACATGTTAGTCATGACATCCATGGATTCAAAAGTTTCCACAACCCATACAGGTTAATAAATAACATTCGGGGTTTCCAATTCATTTTGTTAAATATTTAAACCCAAATTTATTTTTATTATATTATCAATTTTTAAGAACTCCTTGATGAGTCCTATACCACCACTTACAGGTCAGGATCCACATAAGGAGCTACTCCCCATAATTACTCAAAGTACCTAGTCCTATGACCCAACATCACAATATGGGGACAATGACAATAAGATCATCACCTCTTTCTACACTGAGGACATGATTAAAAGACTTCATCTGCTTGGCCTACACCAAGGACACGATAAATCATAACTTGAGAACTCAATTTACACCAAGGATATGGGCATAACATACACTATCTAGTTGGTTTATACCCAATATGTAGATAAGATGAGTATCAAAAATAAATCAAGAAAGAATGGGAGGATGATCATTCTCTGAAACACTCAAAACATTAAATTGAGCAACTACAATATAAAGTAAAAATATAAAATTGCTTGATAGGAAAATTTTACAAGAATGCATATTCTAATAAAATATATCAAACATCTCACTAGAGCACATGAGGAAAAATTTCCATGAAGGTAAGGTACACAAGAGAAGGATGAAATAAGAAAAAGGGTTCAAAACCATAAGAAAGGAGGAGACAACGTAAATTGGGAATGATTTCTATTCTCAAATGAAGAGCACAGGTCACTCAGATCTCATCATAGGTATAGCTTGTGTTTGTGGCCTTTGTGTTTTCATTATTTTTAGATTATCTAAAAATAATGCAAACACAAAGGGCACAAACACAAGCCAATAAGATCAGATTAATATGAAAGAGAACAAGTACACTTTATTATCCTTTATGCTAAGATAATAGATCCCTAGATGATCTCAGGTATGCCTTGCAATCTGCACTTAATCAAAAAAATCACAAAGGGAAAAATAACCATAAAAGCCAACCATTTTTTTCAACTAGCTAGGCGTATAAACTAGCAATTTAGTTTAAAACAGATGGTTCGGAGCATATTAATAGATAAAAACAATGTATTCTATTTATTTTGACAACATATTCCAACTACTATCATAAAATACAAACAAGCCCAATTTACAAAACTCGCCCACATGATGGAAAATCTAAACAAAGATCATCCAAAAAGAGGGACACACAAACTTCTTCAAAAATGAAACTCAAAATCTTAGGATGAAATTAAAACCCATGGGTTCTGATAATCCCAATAGTCCAAACATACAATAAAAGTTCAATTACAACATTGTGGGACAAAATAGACAACCAAATGGTGATTATTTTCATTTTAGAAGAATACAAACTCAGATAAGACCAATTGGAAACCAAAAGCACTTAACTGAGTTAGGAAAATGCAATTAAATATTTAAGAATTTATTCAACACAAATGAGATGTTGGTAGCTACAATTGAAATAATTTTTATATTGCCATTGATGTCAAACCTTAACTCATAAGATGGTTTCTATCTTGTAAAGTACCAAATCAATTGATTGATGAAGAGGATTTGAAAAGAGGTGATAAGAAGAAGACCAAGTGAAATGGTTGAGTAACATGAAACTACAATGGGTAATTGATGAGATTGCATATTGGTAAGGTAATATGTTTTTTTATCTTTAACACCAACTGAAGTTTGGATGACTACAAGTTTAGTCTTGATGAAGTAATAGAGTAGAAGATTAAGGAGCTTATGTATGTGCCAAGTGATGTGAGTGTCGACCGAATGCTAGTACATGCTGAGAAAATTTAGTATTGACGGAGATCATTATTTACCGAGCATCAATAAATTACTAAGTTATTCAATGATGATGGAGCGAAAGAACATAGTGATGACCGAGTGTTAGTATTTTGAAAGATTGATTAATATTTGAGATCTCAGTCAACATTGTTGTTTTCTTGAGATATGTGAAGTATATTTAAGATATGGGAGATTGTTGTGGAGAATTAAATGAGCATTTAGTATGTTTAATCATTTTTATGTATGGATTCAAGAAGGAGTTTTAGGATGTATTCTACAAGGTAGAAGGAAAAATGAAATGTTAGAAGGATTTGTTGGATCTAACCAGACCCTAAAATCTATGGTGATGATTAAGTAGAAAAAATTAAGCTACCTAATTAGAGAGGTATAAGATTAATATATGTGAAGGTCGTGTGAAGTAGAGGTTGACTCAGTTGATTGGAAAAACTAAGCAGAGGACAAAGAAGGATGAGAAGAGAAGAGAAGGACTGCATAGTGGTGATTGCTTGATGGATTTCCAATAAGATCTGAGAGTTTGAGATAATACTGGTGGCTAGTTAGTTAATTAGCATCTGAGAGAAATTTGATCTATATTTGAAAATTCATTTGTATGTTTCAGATCAATCTACTGTTACTTTCTAACCATTGTATCAGTCAAAATCCTTTTAACCATGGTTGACCTAAAAGTCATATTGTAAACCCTTTAATCAAGGTGACATTTTAATGGAATGGTCTAAGTCCTCTAAAAAGGCTCCATTTTAATAGGGTGATTGAATCCTTTAATAGGGTCACATTTAACAATGTGTATTGTAACCTTTAACAGGGTTGGTTCCTCACAAAGCTCACTTCAAAAGAGTGAAAAATTGGTAGCATGTTACTACTGGTTTTTCCTATATTGGGTTTCCACGTTAAATCCTGGTGTCATACTTGTCTAAATGTTATTTGGTGTGTTGTATTGTTAAGAGTTTTATATTCTACAAGTTGATTATTTTAGGATAGTGAACTGCAAGTTTATGTTAGTGATTTTATGGTATAGAGACCGAGTGGATTACTGAATGTATCTTTGTTGGTTAAAGTCTGTAAAAGTTCAATTAATACATCTGGACATAGGATAACTGAGTCACCCCCTACTTTCAGTTATTCTGATTCATTCTAACAATTTGTAGAAGAGTGTTGTGGTTCTTGGAAGGAAAATTTTGAAGGTACTTGAAGCTAAAGATGAATATGTATAAAAAGAAGGTATGAAGGCTGAACAAAGAGAACTTCCCTGCATGGAAAAGTTTGATGAAGCTACATCTAGCTAGAATTTGAGAAGAAGAAAAATACTATTTGGAACATGATTACATAATACTGCCTACTGTTATGACAGCTTAGTAGATGAAAGAAAAACAAGAACACAATCAAGCAATGTTGGATATTGCATTAATACTAAATTATTCTAAAATTGAAGACATAAAAGACTGCAAATATGCAAAACAAATGTGGGACACACTAGCAATTTTCTATGGAGGTGATACAAATGTATTGAGGGCCAAATATGAAAGCTTGAGAGGTAAGTTTGATGAAATGAGAATGTTAGATGGTAAAAATATTGTTCAATATTGTAGCCGAGTTTAGGAGATTTTAAATGCTATTAGAGGAGCTAATGGATATATTGACGATTATATTGTGATTAGAAAGGTACTAAGAAATCTACTTCCTATTTATACTATTAGAGTATCAGGTATACAAGAAATAAGATGTACTCCTGGTAACAACTTAACTTTGGAAAGTCTAGTTGGTAGACTTACTACTTTTGAGTTATCAAATTTTGATAATATCACTCCTCGCAATGTTGATTATGCATTCAAACCACAATTAACTCTTCATAAATCTAAGAAAGGAAAAGAAAGACATGTGAACAATGAAAGTGACACTTTTGATGATGATCTTGATAAACTTGAAGAACTTATGGCTAGAAGGATGACGAGAGGAAAATAAAAATTCAAAGGTAAACTTCCTATAATCTGTATTTCAGGTAACAAAGTTGGCCATATTGCAACAAGATATCGTGATAGGAATGACAGGGATGAAAGAAGAGAAATAGTGTACAAAGAAAAAAGGGATGACAAAGATTTCATAAAGTATAAGGACTATAAGGATAAAGGTAAAAAATCCTTCTATATTGTTGAAGAAGAAACTGACAACGAATCTGATAAATCTAATGACAATGATATAGAGGTTGTTTATGTTGTTGTGATAGATGGATAATTGATAGTGGTTTCTCACATCATATGACTGGTGATAAAAATAAGTTTGAAACTTTAAATCATTGCAATGGTGGTAGTGTTATGTTTGGTAATGATACACCATGTCTTGTGAAAGGAAAAGGATCAATAAGATTGACTGATATGATCACATGTGACAATAGTTATTGGTTCAAAGGTATTAACTCTAACTTGGTGAGTTTTTCATAGTTGAACACTTCTGGATACCGAGTTGAATTCCATCACAAAAAGTCTAAAATATTTGATACTACTAGTGAATTAATTGGACGTGGAGAACAAACAAGAGGCAATTTGTTCTATCTATATCTTTCTGATGAGACATGTTTGTTTGCACAATATGATGATGTATGGTTATGGCATAAGAGGTTGTGTCATGTGAACTTTGACAATTTGGTAAACATTAGTAAGATGAAGACTAAGAGGGTTATAGAGATTGATGAAACTTGATAATGTAATGTGTAAGAAATGTCAGTTGGGTAAAATGAAAAAAAGTCTAGTTCCAAGAACAAAATCTATACTTCTCATAATGTTCTAGAATTGGTTCATACTGACCTTTGTGGACCTATTGGTGTGCAAAGCTACCGAGATGATAAATATTTCCTTTTGGTTTGTTGATGATTACTCTTGAATGATGACTGTCATGTTTCTCAATGAAAAATCTTATGCTTTTCAATTGTTTAAGTGGTATTTGGAAAAAGTTGAAAAGAGACAGGTAAGAGCTTGAGATGTCTAAGATCTGGCAGAGGAGGAGAGTTTATATCTAATGAGTTCAACTTATTCCCCAATAATAGAGGAATTAAAAGATAGATGTCTACTCCAAGAATATCCCCATAGAATGACCTAATCGAGAGAAAGAATATACCATTAATGGATTGTTCTAGAACACTGATGATAGAGAAAAATGTTGCACAAAAGTACATGAGAGAAGATGTAAGTACAATAGTCTATACCTTGAACTAAGTACAAGTCAAGAGAAGTACTAAAGTTACACCTTATGAGTTATGGTTGTTAGAATTGTCCCAAAGGATAACTGAGAGGGGGGGGGGGTGAATGAGTTATCAAATAATTTAATTCTTTTCTTTTATTAACTCCAGAATACAATAAAGTAAATGCACATTTAGATAAAACAATAGACAACACCACAATTTGGTTATGGGGAAACCAAATGGTAAAAACCCCAGTGGGAATTAACACCCACAATGAACTATACTTGTTTATAATAATCCCTGTTAGAAGACCTTACAAACTTGTTAGGAGTTGTTCTTTACAATGCAATAAGTATAGTGACTTGGTTAAGGGTCTAACCCTGTTAGGAGCCTTTTACAAATAACCCTGTTAAGGGTGAGGACTCACTGTCCTAAAGCTCACTACTTCAATGGTGAAGGCTACAACCTTCTGTAGAAAAAATATGCACTATATCTAATGATGAACTTTAGAGTAGACCTATTGTCTTGATTAGTTCCAATGTATTGTAATCTTTCACTTCTTCTTCACATAGATCCTTGATGAATGAAGCACAACTAATATTCTTCTCTATACATGTTTTGTCTCTTATCTTCTCATTCACACTTAGCATTCCACAAATGAACTACTATAAGTATCTTCCTCAAAGTATGAGATCATGGGACCTGTTAAGCAACTCTTCATAACATCCTTTTTGGCTTAACTAATCATGCAAGCATAATTACAATAGTGTAATATAAATTGAATAGATGCGACGCTTCACTAAGTTGGCATCACCAAATTAACTCTAACATTGAAATCTTGTTGAAACACATTTGGTGCCTTTAGATAACTATCTTAAACACATAACTAATCTTGAATGTACACACACATATCTTGAAGATAGGAACAACTCAAGAACCAATGCAATATGTCGGCTCTATACAGACAAACTCCAGAAACTGTAACTGTCGCTAACAGAATTACACAACACAACTGAAATTCATATCTGAGTCTGTGTGTATGAAAAAGAAATAAAAGACATGTCTACAACATGAATATAACCGTGCAAGGCTTGATACCATCATTATTATAAGTACATATAGGACACTACTATATATTATATGTTGTCATTAATGACAAACATACAATCAACTATCTGCCAGAAGTAAAACTCCAACAATCTCCCCCTTTGACATTGATGTCAACATATGATATTAAAAACATCTTCAGCACATGGTGTCTTCTTTCTTTTTACAATCTTCTCAATATCCTCATCAAGGAGTCCTCTATACTGCTGCAACTCCTCTATCTATGTTTATACTCCCCCTTTGACATCAATGGAAAAGGGTGCCATAAACAATTAGGCACAGGTACTACTCCAGAAGTAGAGTAGTCAACCATTCATCAGTCACTATGGACTGATGTCCTTACTGCTTTATCTAATCAAAATTAGGAGAGGGAATTACTCCCAACTTCTCCCTGAGATACTCAAAAGTATCTTTTGATAAAGGCTTTGGGAAAATATCTGCCAACTGTTCTTTGGTGCTCACATAGTCCAATTTTACTTCATTATCTGCAACTTTTTCTCTAAGAAAATTGTATTTAATCTCAATGTGCTTTGTCTATGTATGCATCACAGGATTCTTGGACATGTTGATAGTACTGGTGTTATCATAGTGAATAACAATAGGATAATCAACCTGTATACCAAAATCTCTAACCATTTGCTTGATCCAAACCATTGTTGAACAATTCAATGCTGCTGCAACATATTCAGCTTCTACTGTCAACTGACAGATACAGTTCTGCTTCTTTCTTACCCAAGAAACCAACCTATCTCTAAGAAATACTACTCCTCCATAATTACTCTTCCTATCATCAATACAACCTGCCCAATCCACATCTTCATACACATGAAGTTGTACATTCTCTTATTTAGGATACCATAAACCATAGTCTATAGTTCCGTTTAGATATCTGAATATTCTCTTTATTTCCATGAGGTGATTCTATTTTGGTTCTGCTGCAAATCTACCAGCAATGCAAATTGCGGTAGATATGTTAGGTCTAGATTGAGTAAGATATATAAGTTTTCCAATCATAGACTTATACAATGTCTTGTCAACTACTGCGGAATTATCTTCTTTAGAAAGCTTGCTTCCTGTTATCATAGGAGTGCATACTGGCTTATAGTCTTCCATCTTGAAAGTCTTCAATATTTACTTCACATATTTGGACTGATTTATAAATATCCCTTTATCTGTCTGCTTTACATTTAATCCCAAAAATTATTTTATAGGACCAATCATGCTCATTTCAAATTCATTCTGCATTTCTTGTACAAATTTTGCACTAAGCTTGTCATCACCTCCAAAGATAATGTCATCAAAAAATATGGCAACAAGTAATAATCCATCAGGTGTTTCTCTTATGAATAGGTTACAATCGGTTTCTCCTTTCTTAAATCCAATCTTGGTAAGATAACCATCTAGTCTCTCATACCAACCTCTTGGGGCCTGTTTAAGTCCATAGAGTGTTTTCTTCAATTTGCATACCATGTCTGGTTTATTTGATGGATTAAATCCTTCAGGCTATTCTATGTAGACTTCTTCCTTCAAGTCACCATTCAAAAAGGTTGATTTGACATCCATTTGATATACTTTGAAGTCTTTGAATGTTGCATAGGCCAAGAATAACTTAATGGCTTCTAATCTTCTCATAGGGGAAAATGTGTCAGTGTAATCTATCCCTTCCCTCTGCACACATCCTTTACACACTAGTCTTTCTTTTTTTTTTCTGACCAATGTACCATCTTCATTCATCTTGTTCCTGAATACCCACTTTGTTCCAATCACATTTTTTTCACTAGGTCTAGGAATCAGTTCCCATGTGTCATTTTTTATTATTTGATCTACTTCTTCCATTTCTTTTTTCCAATCAGAATCCTTGCAAGCATCTTCAATATTTAAAGGTTCAATCTGTAAAAGTAAACATACCTCTTCATCCACTGTTAAAATTTTTTCTTTAGATCTAGTCAAAATACTACTGCTCTGATCTCCAATGATATCATCTTTTGAATGATACCTAGATGTGAATTTTGAATCTTTTAGTGTGACATCCTCATCTATAATCTGTGATACTTCTTTTCTTGATTCAGGTTCATTACATGATACATCAATGCAATCAAACATTTCTTCAATAACAGTGTCTTTACTATTAGGCCTGGGTTCATCCTCAGTCATAGGTGCATATTCATAGTACCTCCCTTGAACCATGAACTTCTCATCAATCTTTACATGAGTACTTTCAATTATCTTATTTAATCTTAAATTGAAACATTTGTATGATTTTCTTTTAGTAGAATAACCAAGGAAAATACCTTCATCTGTTCTAGCATCAAACTTACCAACACCATTATCTCTCTTGATGTAACACTTGCTACCAAAGATTCTGAAGTATTTTACTGTAGGTACATTACCAAACCAAAGTTCATAAAGTGTCTTATTTGCGGCTGGTCTTAGTTGTATTCTATTGATAGTATAGAATGTTGTATTAACTGCATCTCTCCAATAGGTGTGCGCAACTTTTCCTTCAATCATCATAGTGCATGCTGTATCAAGCATGATCATGTTCCTTATTTTTGCAATCCCATTTTTCTGAGGGGTTCTGGGTGCACTCAACTATCTTTTGATTCCATGTTCTTCACAGTAGTCATAGAACTGGTCAGAGGTGAATTCTCCTCCTCTATCTGATCTTAGACATTTTAGTTTTAATCCAGATTCATTCTCAACTTTGGCTTTGAATATTTTGAACTTCCTAAAGGCTTTAGATTTCTCCTTTAAGAATGCAACCCACATCATCCTTGAAAAATCATCAACAAACAAAATGAAATAACTTTCTTTGTAGTATGATCTTATTTGAGTAGGACCACATAAATCTGTACGCACTAGGTCTAACTTGTTTTCAGCTGATTTATGTTTGCTTCTGAAAGAGCTCCTTACATGCTTTCCCATAACACATTCCCTGCACATTGTGTCAGCTAGTTTTGCAATAGTTGGAAGGTCTCTAACTACCTTGACATTTCTTATCTTTACTATATTGTCAAAATTGATATGACATAGTCTCTTGTGCCATAACCAACTATCATCCACTTTTGCAAGAAAATAACTTACATCTTAATTGAGCTGAAAAACATTACCTTTTGTATTTGAGCCTAAAGCAATCATGTCTCCTTCTTTGTTTCTAATAATGCATTTGTTGTCTTTGAATTCCAAATGATAGCCTTTTTCAAGTAGCTGTCCAACACTTAGTAAATTGTGATGTAATCCATCAACATACAGAACATCATTTGTCTTATTCTTTCCATCTAGGGTGATAGATCCTCTGCGTATGATAGGTTTGGGAGTGTTATCTCCAAATCTAAACATACCACCTTTGTACTTGTCTAGATGAACAAATCTGTCTTTATCACCTGTCATGTGATGAGAGCATCCACTGTCAATGATCCAATTAGTTCTGATGTCTGCTTTGGAAATTAGGGCTAATTCATGTGCTTCCTTTTCATCTTCAATGTCCATTTCCTCAAGTAATTTTCCATGTCTTTAAGGGAAATGAATCCAATTTCATCTTCTCCTAAATCTTCATCAGTTACACCTTCTTCAGCATGATAGCATGCCTTTCTATATTTTGGTTTATAATCAGATCTGAATTTCTTTACTCTTTTGGGACACTTGGATGCAAAGTGACCAATCTTGTTGCATGAAAAACATTTGAATGGAAACTATCCTTTTTACTTGCCTTTGCCTTTCTTGTCTCTTTTATCAATCATGGTAATGATTTCTTCTAGTTCTTCATCAACTTCTTCTTTCTCAAAATTGTTAGAGATGTGTAAAGGTTTTTACCATGAACTGAGGCTTTGAAGGTTGTTTCACTTTTGGGTTCAGTCTTCAATCTTGATATCTCAAATGCAGAGATTTTACTGATCAAAGTCTCTCTCTTGAAGTTTTGTGAAAATTGCATGGTTT